>CM038794.1:71498788-71756074 GCA_021764765.1 Vicia sativa | reverse complement strand
GTCAAGTCCCTCGAACGTAGAGGTATTCTAGCACCGTTGCCTTCAAAACAAATCATCATAGTCCCTTCGATACAAAGATCATAGACCCACGATGTCGCCTACAAATACATGATCTTGACCCTCGATTATTGCCTACGAAAAATGATGATAGTCCCTTCAAATGTGCTAGGATACTTCCTACAAGTTGCCTTCTATGACCATCCGATGTCCCTTCGAATGTCCCGCTTACATCCAACGAATAGAGTTACCTACCATCTAATGGTATGGATAGCGCTATTCTAAAGGAATGTAAAATAACACGAAAACGACCAATTCTGAGTAGGTAATAAGACTTTTAGTTGCTTGCTCAAATCAAATACTTTTTGCACCTCACACTTTTGTCAAAGTTCAAACTCTTTTCAAAAATGAAACATTTCCGAACACTTTGTATACATTCCTACATGAATCATTACAAAGTCAAAGCGAAATGCCTTTTCAAAACATTTTTGTCAAACACACAGAAAGCACATTTTTAAAGTGATCTAAGAGCAACTAAGAGCCCGTAGATAACTACGGATGAAAAGGGGTGCTAATACCTTCCCTTTTCATAACCTTCTCCCTTACTCAGAATCTAACGAATGTCTTTTTCTATACTTTTTACCTTCCCTTAATTGGATGAAAGAAAAGTCGATGGCGACTCTTGCTATCCGCACATTTGCGATACAAAAATCTACAAAGTCAGTTCACCGTATTATGAATCGGCGATCAGGGAGACACCCTAAAGAGAGAATACCTTAGGGATTTCTAGATCACATTTATTGCTTTCTGTTTGACTTGCTTGATTTATCTTTAAGGGTTGCTTGGGTATTATATTTGTGGGGGATCCTACACCCGGATTCGGGTTTCCTTTTAGGTAAGTAGCAATTAATCGTCGCGACCGTTAGACGTATATCGAAACGGTCAACATGATGGCTACGTTAGTGTGACACTTTGGATGTCCTGATACACTTCATTTCAAAGTTGAGGATAGTATTTGGCTTCTGCGTGGTGTCATCAGCACTAACTAAACTTTTAGAACCTTAATTGACCCATCTTAGCCATTAGAAGGTAGTGAGATGGTCGGCTTTGGTGCAGACTAAGGTTGGTTGATACTCGTGCTACGCTCATTGAGATCAGACTTTTGGGATATTTTCGGTCGACCACTTGGTAGTCGTATTGAAATAAATGCCTACGAGAAAGATCAATGATGTGAGATTCCTAGAACCCGGTTACTATTAATGGACAGGATGAACCAACTCAAGCTTTTGGTGGGGTAATCACCTATACCTCTTTCAAGCCTTAAACCTAGGCTTATTGTGTGAATTGTTTGTGTGTGCTAAACATGACATCATGACATCATCACATTGCATATCATATCTAACTATTTCAAGACCTAGGGATTTATCTTTGCTCTGTTTTGTAGGGGTTATGGCTTCTAGAAAGACTATCCGAATCAACTTCATGGGTATACCTTCTCAGCTCAAAGAATTGGTTTTAGAGATTCCCGACCATGCTCAGTTCATCAAAAGACATGGTTATCTGCTTGACTTGGTTATCTCCGGTTTTGAAGAAGATATGATGCATGTCCTATTCCGGTTCTTCGATCCGAAACACCATTGCTTTACATCTCCATTATCGCTTGGTTCCTACCTTGGAAGAGTTCTCTAAGCTACTTGGGATACCTATTCTTGACCAAATGCCATTCACGGCTTAGAAAAGGTTCCTAAGTATGAAGACATCGCATCCGCTTTACATCTAAAGCGCCGACATTGAAGCCAATTGGGAAACTAGAAGGGAGTTAAGGGTTTACTTGCCAAGTTCCTGATTAAGAAAGCCCGAGAATTCCTCAAAGTTATGAGTTTCCATGCATTTGAAGATATTGTGGCCTTGCTAATCTATGGTTTGGTTCTATTCCCTAACTCGGATCGATTCATAGATGTCAACGCCATCAAGTTGTTTCTTACCCGCAATCATGTGCCTACTTTACTTGGAGATATCCTGCATTCTCTCCACACTCGTACTATCAAGAGACAAGGAACTCTCATGTGTTGCATACCGTTACTTTCCAGGTGGTTTATTTCGCACCTTCCTCCATCAGTTTTGAAGAACGAGCAAAGGTTGAAGTGGTCTCAAAGGCTGATGTCACTCTCTCATTCAGATATCCGTTGGAACCTTTTCTCTCAAAAGGACTTCACATTCATTGAACGTTGTGGAGAATTCCCTAATGTACCACTCCTTGGTATAAGGGGAGGTATTACTTACAACCCTTATCTAGCTCTACGTCAGTTTGGTTATGCTCGAAGAGATGGCCCTCATGATATGCTTCTCCAAGATATTGTGTTCGACTACAACCACGATCTCCAGAATTACCGACGAAGGTTCATACACGCTTGGGGCATGGTAAAGAAGACTGATACCAAGACTTTGGGGCACCAAAACTTCATACCTTGGGAACCTTACCTCAAATGGGTGCGAGCTCGAGCTCAAAACCTCATGATGACATTCACGCCTGTTCTACCAGTAATTATGGAACCTGTTCTATAGGTGACGTACCCTATACTGTTCTCCATCCTGACATGCCTACTGATTTTGAAGACTTGAAGAGATCCTGGATTCAACTAAAAGAAGAAAGGGATACCTTTGAAGCTCAGTGCTATGCAAGTGAGAAGAAAGTGCTAGAGTTGACCAAGCTACTTCATGAGGAGTGAAACATCAACGCCTACCTCGGCATCAAGAGGAAGCGCCCATGGGAGACTTAGAGCTCTAGGATTTACGTGTTTTCTTTTATTGTTTTGAACTATCTTTTGTACTTAAAAAGAAAAAGAATAAAAAGAGTACTAATAAATGTTTGTTCTTGCTTGTTTAACAAATTTAAATCTCTAAGGTCCTTGAAAACATTGCATTGCATTTGCATAAACATTGCATATCATAGCATAACAATGCATCACAGGTACATTGAAGATTGGTTTTCTCATTCTCTCGCTATTTATTTTAGCAGAAATGGCTCTTGAACAGACTGCCAAAGATCTCCAGGCTCAGAATGCTCAGTTTCAGCAGATGTTCATCAGCTTGGTCCAAGGATGAGGGGAGTGTCGGATAGAACTCTCTGAAAGAACTCTCTGAAAGAAATATCAAGGATGAGGGGAGTGTCAAGGGTAATGAAGATGACCAGCGTGAGCCTGAGAAGGAGAGAGAGGATCGCTCTGACTATAGCCAGTACTCTGATGAAGGTGACAAGTACAAGCAACTTGAAGACCGTCTGAATGCTGTGGAAAATCTGAAAATGTCCGGACTGAATTTTGATGATCTGAGTCTTGTTCCTGGTGTTGTGATTCCTCCCAAGTTCAAAGTTCCAACTTTTGCCAAATATGACGGCATTTCTTGTCCAAAGCTGCATTTGAAGTCCTATGTTCAGAAGATCAACCCCCACACTGATGACAGAAAGTTATGGATGCACTATTTTCAAGAGAGTTTGTCCAGAACTCAATTGGAGTGGTATTATCAGCTAGAGAATGACCGTATCCGTACTTGGAGTGACTTAGCAGATGCTTTCTACAGACAATATGAGTACAATGCTGAATTGACACCCACTCGCATGCAACTACAGAGCATGTCCATGGGTCGTGATGAGAAGTTCAAAGAGTATGCTCAGAAATGGAGAGATCTAGCAGGCAGAGTTCAACCACCCTTGTCCAATAGGGAGTTGGTTGATATGTTTATGGGAACACTGACAGGCCCATTCTTCAATCATCTTATTGAAACTCTTCGCCGGATTCACCGAGTTGATATTGACAAAGAGCGAAGTGGTATCAAGAGTGGAAAGATTCGATAGAGTCATCTTCAAATGCGAAGAGATCTTTGGTGGTAAGAAAGAAGCTAATGCTGTATGGTCGAAAAGCCGAGCCAAACCGACCGTGCTCAATGGGGGCGTTGAGATCTCCAATCCTACATCAAGACAACCTCGTTGAGACAACGCGTAGCCGCCACGGCGGATACAAAGATCAACATGCCGTTGTCGCAAGCCTTGCAACACATGTTGAAAGTATGATTACTTTGAAGGATCCTCCTCAGTGTCAACACTTCCTCTCCGCGATACGATCGTAATGCTAAGTGTGCTTACCATTCCAATAGCCCAGGCACGATAATCGATAAATGTTGGGCTCTGAAGAACAAAATTCAAGATATGATTGAAGCTAAGCATATTGAGTTTGATCCTCCTGTTGAGACTAATGTGATCAACGCCTATGCCTAACCATGACAAAAGTTCCAATGTTGGGAAGATACTTATGTTTTCAACATAGATGACTTGACCATTCCTCGATGATTGTTAAGAAGAATTTGCTACAAGGTGTCAACCAGATGCCCAGAGAATTGCCGCGTGCGCACCGATGGTTGTGCTTGGTTGAGAAGACGTGTTCGCATGATGGATAACCGTGAAATACTATTCTGAAACCGCCTATAGAGTCGTGTGAAGACATGTGTAAGAAACTGAAGATCGAAGATGTGAATGAAACTATACCGTCTGCATGGGATACCTTGGGTCAGCCAAGTGGAAGGTTTGATTACATGGTGGTACACTGCCCGAGAGTTACAAGATTCCTATTGAAGATGTTAAGGCGACCGGATGGGGTGACGATTTCAGAAGACTATGCTTGATGTTAACACAATAAGGATTCCTCTGATTTCGTGCCTAGTGGCACCTCTCATCATTACCTCTCCAAGGCGTTCATTCCTCTGACAAAGCTATTCCTTGGAACTATGGAGCCGATGTTTAATATCATGGCGTCAAGAAGATCCTCTAACCATTGAAGATCTTACAGCTGAAGCTACCATCCTTGACATTGACAACATCACCAAATCAAGTAAGGTGACCCGAACCGGAAGAGTATTTTCTCCGTAAATCTCTCCTCCAAAGGACATCATGACTCATTTGATTCCAACTATTCAACCCATTCCCAAGCTAGGGAAAGAACCAGGACTCATCCCGCCACCAGAAGTACCAAAGGAAGTTATCAAGACACCTCCAAACAAGAAAGAGGAAATTAAGATTATCAAGAAGAGTGATTACAATGTTGTGGAAGTTGGGATGACTCCATCCAAGATCTCCATGATTGCTTTGCTTTTGTGCTCGAGGCTCATGCTAATGCCTTGGTGAAGTTTCAAGAATGCTCACGTATCAAGACACTACTAATGACCAGCTTCAAGTTTGTATTGCTAGCCTGGCCAACAATGGCTCGGGTTTCTCGATCTTGATTTGACTCGCGGAAAGAAACATAACAAAGCCTTGCACATCTCTGTTGAATGCAAGGGCACTACATTATCTCATGTTTTAGTGGATACCGGTTCTGCTTTGAACATCCTACCGAATACTGCTTTTGATCGACTTGATGTTGAAGGATTGGTTCTGAAACCGAGTGACATAATTGTGAGAGCTTTTGATGGTTCTAAGCGAACAAGATTGAGAGCTCATTTCGCCGTTAAAGTCGGTTCCGGACTTTTGACTCCACTTTCTTTGTCATGGACATCCGTCTTTTTACTTACCTACTTGACGCCTTGGATACATGCAAAGGCCACATTTCTACCTTGCATCGTCAAGTACCCGGTGAAAGGGAAGGTTGTTACAGTATGTGGTGAAGAAGAATATATGGTCAGTCATCTACAGTCATTCAGATACCTCGAGGTGGAGGGTGAATTCTTTGAGACTCCTTGTCAAGCTTTTGAAACAATCCCCAGAGTCATGCCTGTAGACTCTCCCATCACTCCTGAAGTTATACCAGCTCCGCCTAGGATGGCCTCGCTGAAAGATGCTCAAGCTGCTGTTGAAGAAGGAGGTAGTACTATTTGGGGTCAGCTCCCTGATCTTCCTTTCAAAACTGACAAGATGGGTTTAGGTTTCACCATCAAGGGTCAGAAGATGATACGCCGTGAACATGCCGACCAACTTCCTTTCCGCATTAGCCAGAGTGGAATCCATGCTATAGAAGACGACGACAACGACTTCGACATCAGCAAGTGGATCTTCCCAACTCCAGACAGCGGACTCAGCAATTGGATGACTGAAGACGTCATGCCAATCTCCTTTAGACAGGAGTAATTGCTCTTGTTTTGTTTTGCTTTTCGTATTTTCTATGTTTTGAACAATAAACTCTAAAGCCTAGTGCCTTGCCCGGCATCATGGTTTGTGAGGGTTATTATCATCATTTGCATATTTTCATTCAATAAAATCGTTGGACTTTTGCATTCATTGTTGTTTTCTTTCTTTACTTTATCACCCCTTCAAAAGCTATGTGTTTTACACACACCCACGTGATACATCGAGAATCACTCCGAATCTCGTTGATAATAAATGCTATTGCTAAATATGACTTCGATAATCCGATCTACCAAGCCAAGACGAAGTGAAGAAGATTGTGAAGTGCTAGAGAACTTGTCGAGTGCTACAACAAGAAGAGCGAGTTATAAACCCACGAAGAGCAAGTTGAGGTTGTGAATTGAATCATGAAGACAGAAAAGAGATCAAGATAGAGCGGTCTTGAGATTGTTAAAGAAAGATTGGTTCAGATGCTACGAGACTATATTGAGGTTTTTGCTTGGTCATACGAAGACATGCCAGGTTTAGACATTGATATTGTGGTACACCGATTGCCGACAAAAGAAGGTTTTCTCCCAGTGAAACAGAAGGTTAAATCGGATGGCCCGAGATGTCGTAGAAAATCAAAGTGAAGTTATGAAGCAGTTTAATGTCGGTTTCTTAGCTGTTACTTCTTACCCACAATGGGTTGCTAATGTGGTGCCTGTGCCCAAGAAGGATGGCAAGGTACGAATGTGTGTAGATTACAGAGATCTGAACAAAGCAAGTCCGAAAGACGATTTTCCACTTCCTCATATTGATGTTCTGGTTGACAACACCGCCAAAGCATGTTTCTCCTTCATGGATGGTTTCTCCGTTACAATCGATCAAAATGGCTCCCGAAGACATGGAGAAGACTACTTTCGTTATTGGGGCACTTTCTGCTACAAGGTTATGTCGTTCGGACTGAAGAACACAGGCGCCACTTATCAGCGTGCTATGGTGACTTTATTTCATGACATGATTCATCACGAGATAGAGGTTTACGTCGACGATATGATAGCTCGATCATAGACTGAAGAAGAACACCTTGACCATCTGCAAAAACTATTTGACATATTGAAGAAGTTCAGACTGAGACTTAATCCCAACAAGTGCGTCTTTGGAGTCAGATCCAGTAAACTCCTAGGGTTTGTTGTCACTGGTAAAGGCATTGAGGTTGACCCCGCTGTTGCACCCCAAAATTTGCCCTCCCTATATCAATTATTACCTGGCTTAGGCTTTGCATTCATTTTGCATATGTTTCCATTGGGTCACTCGCTTTAGACATTCATTCGCTCATCACATCTGCATCATTACTGGCATCTGAGGCGGTCGGATTTCAAACTCGTATCATTTTGTATTTGGAAGGTACCCGCTGTTGCACATATGTGCATTGATGTCTTTGGTTCTGGGGTTTTAGGGTTTGGACTGGCTTAAGGTAATCATGTTACAAGATTTAGAAGATGTTTACTTGTTTTAACCAACCCAGAATTTGGGAATGGCAAAGGCAGTTGGGGTGTTTGGGGTTTTTCTTTAGATTACAAGTTCGAAGCTATCCTATTGAATATTCGATGCTTTGTTGGGTTGGAAGGAGGATTTTAAAGTTGAACGTGTTCAGAAGGTCGTTTTTCTCAGATGTTTAAATTTTCACTCATGGTGATTCTCAAGGCCTCTTATCTTTTAGAACGCGAATCAAGAACGTACGTGAAGTTATGTATGGCAACCATGTCTTTACTGGTGTATGAGATTTATGATTTGGTTTGAATTTGGAATTAAATGCGCATTTTAGTCGATGCTTCACCATGTTGAGTAAACCATTCATTTTAGTCACGGTAAGTGTGGTTTCCAAATAATAGCTACAAGTATTATGACAAGAAATTGCATTAGTGATGTGTTAAGTTTCAAAATCAAGAACTCGTTTTGGTTATGCTATTCTAAACTCATTTGTGAACATAGAACAAGTTTTTGAGCCATTAATTTTCAAGGAAAGCTTTGCAAGTTTCAAATTTCTTTTGTCATATAACTTCTAACCCTGTTACCTTCTTTTCAACTCTACAAAATTGCACAATACCGCATTCAAATTCTAAAGCCGTGTGTTGGGTACATAATCCATATTTTTATTCAATGATGACAAAGGATTTGTTTCTTTACAAAATTTGAGGAATCTACAAATTATAACTCAAACGTTTGTAGTTTCACAAAGTTCCAAATTTCTATCCTAATCCTATTTACAAAAATGCAAACATACAAGTAAAAATTACAAATGTTATATGCCTAAGTCCTATTTTTCCATTAAGAGTTTTGCTGTTTCTTCGGCTTCCAAGTTTTCTTGCTCCATCGTAGATCTTGCCTCCTTGCCCAGAGCTGTCTTTTATCGTTCCTCCAAGCTTGTGCCATAGCTCATAATTCATGAAACAAGATAAAGTTGGTTAGTGAGGAAAATGGACAGCATTAACAAGCTTCAAAACAGTTTTTGATCTCATCATTAGGGGGAAATAATTGGGATCAGTTTGGTTTAAAAGTGTTTATCATTCATGTTCAAAAAAAACCCACCCTTTTGCAAATCACAACTCATGTTGGTTCACAAAAGGGGGGTGTGGCTCAGAAATCATCATTGCCACTGCTGCAAGTACAGTGCTGTCCCATAAATCAGAAAATACAGTGCTGTCCCATAAATCAGAAAATACATCAATAACAGCCCAACAGATCACAGAAAACGCAGCAGCCCAACAAAGTTCACAAAGTTTTTTTTAGCCCATCAAATAATGCTGTTAAGTCCAATACACAAAAATCAAAGCTGGCACTATTGTTTTCTAATTGACAGATCAAAAAACATAATACCTAAGCCCAGTTTTCTGCGGTTTTGTTTTCAAAGGCACTTATCCCAAAAAACTGACAGTTAGAAACCCTAATAGAGGACATTATAAAAGCAGTAAAGGCACTGTGATCGAGGGCAGCAACTGTTCATTTTTGAAAAACCCTAGCCGCATATTCAAACACAAACCCAGAAACACAAGAACAGCAAGAACATTCATACAAAAAACCCAGAATACCAGAGCAACCCAGAACAGTCAAAACAAACAACATACATACACAATCATCATTTCCCATTAAAACCCCCTTCAGAAAAAAGCCGAAAATAGCCACGAGAAAGAAGAGATTCGAAAGGTAGTACCCGATTCGCAGAGGAAGGAGGAGGTTGCGAACACTGTGTCGCCATCCTTCTCCTTTCCTCTCCTCTCTTTTACATTTTCACATCGTTACCATCACCATATCACCGTCACCGAACAGGAAACTAGGGTTCCGCTTCCCTCTTTCAATTCCCACAACCTGTAATCATCAAATAAATATTTTCTTAAGTCAGTATAACAGAGCAATAGTGAGATCGAGAGAAAAGAGATGAGCTAGTTCAGTGAGGAAACACGAGTGAGACGGATCGAGAGAACGCGGTGAGGAATCGCGGTGAACACTGAGAGAGAGATCGCGGAAGGCCGAGAGAGAGACAGTGAGGCGACGGCGACGATGAGAGATCTTGAGCGACAGAGACAAATCCGATGAGACATGCAAGCGGCGTTTAGGGTTCGTAGGGAACGAAGAGAGAGCGTGAATGAGAGGGTTGTGAAACTGATCTTTGTTTTGTTAAAATGGTTTAAGTTAGTATTAATACTCACTTAGGATTAGATTTTTATTTTATAAAACTAATCTTTGTTTTTTATTTATTTTAATGTTAGTGTTTATTAGTATTAGTTTGTGATTAGTATTAATATTGTTTTTTTTATTTATTTAACTAAGTTATAATAATTGGTTTCAGATTAGTATTAGTTTGTGATTAGGACTTAGTTTTTGTTTTATATGTTATTTAACTTATAATAAAAGGATTTAGGTTTTTATATAAAAACTGATTTTTTTTTTTAATTAATAAAATAAAATAACTGATTTTTGTTTTCACATTATTAGTATTAGTTTTACTTTATTTAATCAAATTTAGTTTTATTTATTTCTATAAGTTATAGTATAATTTTGAATTTAGGAGGATTTTAGTTGTAAGAATGTTTGGTTTTGTGTTAGTCCGTGGTGACACTTGTCACCACCGCTTGTCATTCAAAATCGGTGTATACATGTCTATGGTATCTATTTTGCACTCCTCACTTAAGCCATCAGATTCGAGTCCGATCCGACGATCCGTAATGGTGGACCACAAGATGCCTCATGGGAGCTGCCACACAAGATCCAGAGCTTTTGGTTTTGGGCTTGGGCTCAGTTTACTGCTTGCACCCCCAGATTTAAAGCTTCAATCAGGCCCATTTCTAAACCCTCTCTTTAAATTCAATACTATGCAAGTTTTTTTTTTATATAATGATGTATTAAATAATATTTGGCATATGGTAGTTTTTTATTTGTTGAATCACCAATTAAATTGTTAGTTGATTTTCATCAAGTAAAAAATATCTATACTAATAATTATTTAAATTCCGGTTTGTATTGTGTGTTGATTTATTTTCTCTCATTATCCGCTTTACCATTATATGCTTGTATGTTTATTACACAATTGTACACTCCACTCTCGCATTAATATAAAAACAACAACGCCTCCGCTCTCTCTCTCATTTTTGGTTACCCACACCAAATTCTCTAAGGGTCTCATGGTTGGGGATGGGCATGGCAATCCTCACGAGGTTAATTAGGGCCTCGTTGCCTTGATTAATCATAACCCAAAAAGAATTGGTCCATATACCAATCACCATGCACCGTGGTCTCATGGTTGGGGATAGGAGCACCTATCCTCACGAGGTTAATCAAGTCCATATACTTGGTTAATCATAACCCAAATATCATTTCTACGTCCAACGCCGCAATTTTCAACACACTTTCAAATCAAAAATAGTGTTATGGTAATTAATTAAATTGTTAGAGGTTCGCCTAACGAATTAAAATGTAAAGTATTCGGCCATTAGAGGTAACCCAATGACTTGAATACTTTATTCCATACACTTGAACATTTAAAACACTTTCATATTAAATTAATTAATTGAATTTTTTTTCTTTAAATCAATTTTTCTACAAAAAACAAAAACATAGTGTTATGGTACTTAATTAAATTGTTAGAGGTTCGCCCAACGATTTAATTAAAATGTAAAGTATTTGGGCCATTAGAGGGTAACCCAATGACTTAAATACTTTATTCCATAACACTTAATAAAAAGTGAACTTTGTTTCACCTCACCCTTTTCATAATAAAGATTTTGGATGAGAGAAGATCGGTCGACCTCAATCACCAATCTCGAGTATCGAATCGTTAGAGGGTATCCCAACGTTTTGGTACTTGTCATCTACCATTAAAATCAATTCAACCCATTCAAATCCTTTTTCGCTCATACGCGATTATCAAAATTAAAAACATTTTCAATTAAAATCAATACAACCAATTCAAACATTTTCAAGAAGAACTACGGAGTTTTGACTTTCCCATTGCACGAGGGAATACGTAGGCACGCGGTTTCAAAACCGTGTCAAACTCAAAATAATAACAAACAAATCCCGTTTTCTTCTTTCTTAAATTCATAATTTAGAAATTAGCGAATACACACACACAAACACATTTTGAACTAAATGGGTCCCATCGAGTACGATGGACGTAAGAGGTGCTAATACCTTCCTCTTGCATAACCGACTCCCGAATCCATGCTTTTTGGTCTTGTAGACCGCCTTATCCGCATTTGTGGGTTTTATCTATATTTCCCCGTTCTTTTTAGAACGAATAAAATTAGGTGGCGATTTCATTGTTTTGAAAATTCATTTAAATGATTTTTTGAAAATCGAGTTGCTTCACCCGCCAAGGTTAAAGCCATTTAAGAGATGCCAGCTCCCCGCACCGAGAAGGAAGTCAGAGGTTTCTTAGGCCGATTGAATTACATTGCCAGATTCCTTGCACATCTAACTGCTACTTGTGAGCCAATCTTCAAGTTGCTGAAGAAAGATCAAGTGGTGGAATGGAACGAAGATTGCCAGATCGCTTTTGACAAAATCAAGGAGTATCTATAGAATCCTTCTATCCTGATGTCGCTCGCCGAAGGAAGACCTCTTATCATGTACTTGTCAGTGTTAGAGAACTCAATGGAGTGTGTGTTGGGGCAACATGACGAGTCTGGTCGAAAAGACTATGCAATATACTACCTTAGCAAAAAGTTTACCGACCGTGAAACAAGATACTCACAGTTCGAGAAAACTTGCAACGCTTTGGCTCGGCTGCTCACGACTAAGATAGTATATGTTGACTCACACTACCTTGTTGATCTTCAAGATGGATCCGATAAAATACATATTTGAGAAACCAGCTCTCTCCGGAAGAATAGCAAGATGGCAAATGATCTTGACCGAGTATGACATCCAAGACACTTTTAAAGCGATCAAAGGAAGTGTAGTAGCCGATCATTTGGCTCATCAAGCCGTAGATGACTATCGCCTATGCAGCTCGAGTTTCCAGATGAAGATATTTTGTTACTGATTGCAAAGAACTGCACCTGCACGAAGGACCTGAACAAGGATCCCGATGGACCATGGTCTTTGATGGAGCCTCAAACGCACTTGGCAATGGTATTGGCGCCATCATTACATCCCCTACAGGCGGACACACGCCTTTCACCGCCAGATTATGTTTTAGTTGCACCAACAACATGGCCGAATACGAAGCGTGCATCATGGGTATCAAATCTGCTATTGACTTAAGAATCAAGTTCTTGCAAGTATATGGAGACTCAGCTTTGGTGATCAGTTAGATTAAGGGCGAGTGGGATACGAAGCATCCGAATCTCATTCCATATCGAGAGCATGTTTTGAGTTTGATCCCCTATTTCAAACAGATCACCTTCAATCACATTCCACGATAAGAGAATCAGTTGGCAGACGCATTAGCTATTATGTCGTCTATGTTCAAGGTCAGATGGGACAACGAGGCTCCCCAGATCATCATTGAGAAGTTTGAAGAACCAGCATATTGTTATGAGCTTGACACAGAAGAGAAACCTTGGTACTATGACGTGAAGAGGTATCTTGAGACTCAGGAATATCCGCCAGGGGCATCTATCAATGATAAGAAATTCTTGAGGAGATTCGCTTCTAAATTTTTCCTCAGCAACGACATCTTATACAAGCGCAACCACGACTTGTGCTTACTCTGCTGTGTAGCCCGGAAAACAGCAGAATGTATCATGGAAGAGTTACATGAAGGCGCATTTGGCACCCACTCCAGTGGACATACGATGGCTAAGAAGATTTTGAGAACAGGTTACTATTGGTTCACCATGGAAGCTGATTGTCACCGCTATGGAAGATCGGTCGACCTCAATCACCAATCTCGAGTATCGAATCGTTAGAGGGTATCCCAACGTTTTGGTACTTGTCATCTACCATTAAAATCAATTCAACCCATTCAAATCCTTTTTCGCTCATACGCGATTATCAAAATTAAAAACATTTTCAATTAAAATCAATACAACCAATTCAAACATTTTCGTGAAGAACTACGAGTTTTGACTTTCCCATTGCACGAGGGAATACGAGGCACGCGGTTTCAAAACCGTGTCAAACTCAAAATAATAACAAACAAATCCCGTTTTCTTCTTTCTTAAATTCATAATTTAGAAATTAGCGAATACACACACACAAACACATTTTGAACTAAATGGGTCCCATCGAGTACGATGGACGTAAGAGGTGCTAATACCTTCCCCAGAACGACTTTAATCCATGCTTTTTGGTCTTGTAGACCGCCTTATCCGCATTTGTAGGTTTTATCTATATTTCCCCGTTCTTTTTAGAACGAATAAAATTAGGTGGCGATTTCATTGTTTTGAAAATTCATTTAAATGATTTTTGAAAATCGAGTTGCTTGGCGATTTCATCGGGGAAAATTTTTAAACTTTTTGACTAAGCGAGTCAACCCTAGTTTAGTTCTTCATGTTTGTGTGTTTGTTTATCGCTTTTCTTTTTGCTTATCTATTGTTTATTTGCTTATTTTCTCTATGCTTTATATATTAACTGCTGATATATTATTGTGATGGGAATTCATGGGCATTGATACATAGATAAGCCCACTACCCAGCTTCTAGGTCACCTTTAGAATAGAGGGGTGAGCCTAGGTCCACTTGACTCCATTGTCTTGTTGGCCCGGCGAAGACTCGCTTAGAGTTGGTTGTTTTAAGGAGGTTGTTGGCCCGCGATAGCGCAGGACATCAATCTTTGGACAAATGACCTATAACTCTAAGTTTGTTCATGTTGTCCTAACCGAGACCAAACGCTCAAATTTTGGATTTCGAGCATCCTGTTAAGAGTCGTTTCTTGGGATATACTTTTACAAATACTATCGCCATGTAGGCCTCTCGCGCGATGATAGTGTTTGTAAAAGGGGATCTGAGACCCCAAGAAACATTTAGCAAAAAACATTAGAACCACCTTGTTCGGGATTATTGGGTGGAAAACCTAGAGCTATCCTATTGTAGGAGCCCACCTAAATAAGTTGTTCTAATTACCAATATCCTTCCTGATTCATGTCTCTATGAACCTGTTATTATCATCATGTTGCATTCCATTTGCATCAATCATCTCAAAAGAGTTTATTTCTCTTATCATTCATGCATCATCATGCATTTCATTCATTTCAATCAAAGGACTCATTTCAACTTGGCTTCTTATCCAGAATCTCAAGACTACAATATTGATTTCCTGATATGGTCGTCATCATGGATCAACTTCAGGCAAGTGTGGCTGCGATGAATACTCATATAGATGCCCAGATGGATCAATTCATGGAGGTTATCCAGAACCTCGCCATGGGACTAGAAGAGCTAAAGCAAGTTGTTCGGAGATCCGAAGTGGTTACTACTGATCATGTTAATCCACCAGGTGTTAATCTTAACCGTGGGGAGGTCCTTTCAAATCAAAATGTCAAAAACACCGTTCAAATGCACGTCAATGGAACTCCTCACTATGAGGGCATCTTCGAGTCTTCGTTTGACACCTTCAGGTTTCCGATTGAAGAGACTGAATCTGAGAAAAAGCTTCACTTCCTTGAGAAAAGGATGAAAGCTATTGAGGGTCATGATTCCCTTGGTTTAGACGCTCCTAGTTTGTGCTTGGTGCCTGGTATCAAAATTCCTGCAAAGTTCAAAGTCCCTATTTTCGAGAAGTATAAGGGTACCTCTTGTCCGATTACTCACATTAAAGTCTATTGCAATAAGATGGCTCCTCGTATGAAAATGACAAGCTCCTCATGCACGTTTTTCAAGATAGCCTCAGTGGAGCATCTCTCGAGTGGTACACTCAGCTTGAACGAACTCACATCCAAACTTGGAGGGAATTGGCTAAAACTTTTGTCAATCACTACGACTATAATAGGGACATGGCTCCCACCAGAATTCAACTCCAAGGTTTAACTCAGAAGAGTGAAGAATCTTTCAAAGAGTATGCGCAGAGATGGAGAGAATTAGCTGCTAGAGTTCAACCTCCTCTTTTGGAATGAGAACTCATTGAGATGTTCTCCAATACCTTGCAAGGTCCCTATCTGATTGCTGGATGTACTTCTACGTTTTCACACCTGGTTGTTGTAGGGGAACAAATTGAGCGTGGTCTCAAGATGGGTAATAGTCAGGATGTTGCTATTATTTCTGAATTTCTAGAGCAAATTGATCAAGAGGCAAGTACAATTTTCGAGGACGAGGAAGAAGCTCTTGTTTACCCTCCATTTCAGATTCCTAATCAAGTGACAAAAGTTAATTCTAATCAGTGTGCTCCACAAATCTGTGCTGCAACTGTCTATCAAACACCTGTTCAGTATGCTCCTCAGCAGCAGAACGCTCCTCGACAACAAACTTATCGACAAAATCGTCAACGTCGAGGTGGGAAGAATCTAATAAGGCCAAGATAAGTGCATGATCCAATCCCTATGCCTTATAGTGAGTTGCTAACTCACCTACTCCAACACTCTTTGGTGGAGTTAAAGGAGCTCGACACCTCCTTTCCGTATCCTTTGGGATATGATCCCGGCCTACCTGTGAGTTCCATTCGGGGCACCGCCATACAATTGAAGGATGTAATCTTTTCAAAGGCACAGCTCGTAAACTGATTAATTCCAAAGCAATCACGCTCACCTGAGGGCCTACGAATTGAACTCTCTTTGACTTAGTAAACGCCAGACTACTTAAGTGCATCTTCCAAGCAAGAAATCCATACGAGACCAATCTCCTCAACATGGAGATTTCTAGTTTCATCTTGCATGCTCATTTGTTATCTTTCTTGTTTTGTTCAGTACTTTCTTGTATGCAAAAGTTGCTCATTTCTGAATACTAATCATAATGCATTGAATATGTTTGTCTTGAATTGATCCATTCGTATTCACTCTTATTTGTTTTACTATGCTTTTGATATTCAACTCTTATTAATAAAGCAACACCTCTGTAGGGAGGATGACGAATAATTTACTAAGAATCTCAAACGTTATGCTTTCGAGTAAAAACCCTGCTAACGATGTACAGGCCTTGTTTCAAATCCCAAAACACCGGAGATATAAGGGAGTGAAACCCTCGTTAACCCCTTTTGAGCCTCGAAGTAGGAGTTTCTTTTCTATTTAGAAAAAAAACCTCATTTTTTTTTAAAAAACCTGGGGCAGGGTAGTGTTCAGTTAACCCGATCGAGCGTTCAAGCTCATCAAGAGTGCACATCCAAGGATACAATAATGGTTATCCTTCAAAAGGCCGAGGAAAGTCAAAACCGCAATGGTTAACCTTCGTCTATCATCAGTGTGCATCGAAAGAGGTTGAAACCTTAATGGTTATATCTTGCACATCCGGAAATCAACAGATGACGATACCATAATCGTTATCTCCCATCCACTAAGGATTCAAACAGTCACGTCACCTCCAATCAAACAAAGATGCAAGATCACATGACTTGTTCAAAAGAAAAAGTGATAAAAAAAATGATGACAAAAAGCCCGCTAAGTCGAAACTTCATAGTAAGTCGCTTAGGCAAAAATGGCAAAAGAAAAAAAGGATTACCATCAAATAAAATCCTCAGCAAAAGAACAAGTCGTATGATCAGACACCAAAAGAAAAAAGGTGAGTGACTGTCGTGTCCAAGAAACCTAAGTGGTTCCTCAACCGCATCATAAAATTCTCCCAAGAGATGAATGCTCACATCAAGTTAACTGAACGTAGGAATGGAGAATATCACGGAGAATGGGAGGGCACCAAATATTTTGAGCCTAAAATCTTTTTTTCTAAAAACCCATGAACCAGACCACGTTACAACCTTTTAAAGTCCTAATTGAAGCGTGGGTTAACTCGAAAGCAAAATTGTTACAAGAATACGGTAACCTGACTCCTAGGAGGCCTGTTAAACATTTGAGTTGGTATCACTCAATATTTTACAAAAAAATTCAATGTCTCGATATCCTTTCAATAAAAGATTTTTTAACTTCAAGACAAACATGAACTTTGCATTAGATTGATCATTTGTAGAATAAAACGTTTTTTGCATATAGATAAGTGCTTAAACATCAAGTGAGCTTGCATAATGAGCATCAGATGGATAATTTGATTGTTCTGAGAGACTTATTGTTTCAAATATTTGATTGAGCACAAAGCAGCTCGAGTTGAGAAGTAAGGTTGTGAAGTAGCCTACTTTCCAGATATGAATTAACCACCCTGAGTAGGTGATATCTTCAAAGTTCAGTCAATCTGGGGCATTTATGTCGAGATTCGGAAAATATCTCAAAGAGATGAGTAATCAAGGACATTCATCCGAGCAAGGTTGAAACCCTCATTACATTTGGTTAGTCAGGGGCAATATTTCCAAGTTTATAATATTGGGGCAGATTATCTTGATGGTACACATCTCAGGAAGCTTTCTCGAGGCTATTTTCTTCAAAGTCCCTACAGACTGGGGCAAAGCATTATGCAGAGGCATTCCTCCACTTCATAATTAATTAGGTCAAGTCCAGGCGCAAGCTAAACAACCGTTGAAGTTTGAATGGCATGTCAGGAAGTCAGGATCGTCATCCTTAGCTCATCAGAGATCTAAGTCTGTGTTGGATTTCTCCATCAGAAGTTCAAGGATCAATATCTCCAATTCAAGTCAGGATCGTTATCCTCAGCTCATCAGAGATCAAGATTTTGTTATCCGAAGATTTTAAAATGAAGGGCATGATACATCTGAGCTTTGGTCACCGACAAAGTTTCTTTCTCTCCAACCAGAGTTATCTATGGCATATGTGCGCCCTTGGATGTTATCACTCTGTCCCCGACACGGAAGATCGCAAAGAGCGGTTCACACCAGCAAGATCATTTTCAAAGGCTCACTTATGCCAGAAGATGTTGTCAACCCCTGTTATGCAAGAGCTCGTATTCCAGAGTTATTGAAGTCAGGAACTCTACGCAACATGATTGTCATCCCAAATGAATGTTAATCTCTAAGAGTTACTTCCCCAATGATGTAGATCATGGAAAGTTGATACTTCTATTCCGCAATCCCCTTGTCGGGGTCCAGACTATCATCTCTTTGATAAAGACCAGTTGATTTATATTCAATTCATGGATGGTTGATGCTCCCTCGGCAGCACGAAATATCAAAACATGCATCATTGCATTGCATTGCATTCTCAAAAAAGCGTAGCATTCCCATTGATATGGAGCATTACGCTAAAAATAATAATCTAAAACATGCATCATTGCATTGCATAGCATCCTCAAAAAGTGCGTAGCATTTCCATTGATATGGAGCATTACGCTAAAAAATAATAATCTCAAGCATGCATCTAAGCATAAGCCAGATTAAAGTCTTTATCGAGTACCTTTGCGCCTCAAGATCATTCAATAAAAATCCCCAAGTGGTATTCTACAGTTCCCTCAAGAAATTCTTCTTGTTGTTGTTATTCGATTTTGACCCGTGTCGGTCTCCTATATCATTCAAATTCAATTCATTTACCAAGCGCCTTGCTTTTTGCAAATTTTTATTTTGGTATTCTTACCGTGTTTGCTCTCTGTTAGAGTGTGAGTAAGAGTCGGTGTCTAACCTTTCTTGCTTCTCAATTGTTTGAGTATCCATACTTGGTGTGTGGTAATTCATATAATTGCCACTTGAAGAATTACACCCCGCCGGCCCGAGGGATATTGTATTTCTTGCATATTTGCAAACTTTCAAAGTCCAACGAGCCGGAAATCCTTGCTAGAGTCTCTTTTGGTTGGCCTCTTTTCCGTGAATTGCCTTCGATCGACGATTTTACCATTCCATATATCTTCTCCCAGTGAGTCTCGCCCATGGTCTCCTCTTGTGTGTGTCTAATATCTTTACCCGACATATACTCCTGCTCATTTTGATCTCGATGCAACTTATTGAAGTATGCTCGCTCCAAAGATCTATGAGTTCTTACCTTTCCGATCCGCGAAGCAACTTATTGAAGTATGCTCGCTCCAAAGATCCGTCTGGTTTCGCTTCGATCCGCGAAGCAACTTATTAAAGTATGCTCGCTCCAAAGATCCGCCTGTTCTCATTTTTATCTCGCATGCAACTTATTGAAGTATGCTCGCTCCAAAGATCTATGAGTTCTTACCTTTCTCATCTGCAAGCAACTTATTGAAGTATGCTCGCTCCAAAGGTCCGTCGTTTCGTTTTTGATCTACGATGCAACTTATTGAAGTATGCGCTGCTCCAAAGATCTACCTTCTCATTTTTGATCTGATGCAACTTATTGAAGTATGCCTGCTCCAAAGATCTATGAGTTCTTACCTTTCTCGATCTGCAAGCAACTTATTGAAGTATGCTCGCTCCAAAGATCCGTCTGTTTGCTTTCGATCCGCAAGCAACTTATTGAAGTATGCTCGCTCCAAAGATCCGTCTGTTTCATTTTGATCGCGAAGCAACTTATTGAAGTATGCTGCTCCAAAGATCTATGAGTTCTTACCTTTCGATCCAGCAACTTATTGAAGTATGCTCGCTCCAAAGATCCGTCTGGTTTCGTTCGATCTAAGCAACTTATTCAAGTATGCTCGCTCCAAAGATCTAACAGCTTCATTTCTAATGCAAGTCATTATTTAAGCGTATTCGCTTCTCGATGTATCAAATCTTTTACAAAAAAAACAACAAAAATAGAAATGCAAAAAAATCAATAATATCAAATAAACAAAATATTTCTACCGTTCGGAGCTAAATTTTAGGGTTTTTTAGTATTTAATCTTTTCACCTTGAAAGTTCAAAAGGCTATCGCCAATTTCACTTTCGTGTTTAAGACGATTAAATAGGCACTGTTGCACCCCAAAATTTGCCCTCCTATATCAATTATTACCGCTTAGGCTTTGCATTCATTTTGCATATGTTTCCATTGGGTCACTCGCTTTAGACATTCATTCGCTCATCACATCTGCATCATTACTGGCATCTGAGGCGGTCGGATTTCAAACTCGTATCATTTTGTATTTGGAAGGTACCCGCTGTTGCACATATGTGCATTGATGTCTTTGGTTCTGGGGTTTTAGGGTTTGGACTGGCTTAAGGTAATCATGTTACAAGATTTAGAAGATGTTTACTTGTTTTAACCAACCCAGAATTTGGGAATGGCAAAGGCAGTTGGGGTGTTTGGGGTTTTTCTTTAGATTACAAGTTCGAAGCTATCCTATTGAATATTCGATGCTTTGTTGGGTTGGAAGGAGGATTTTAAAGTTGAACGTGTTCAGAAGGTCGTTTTTCTCAGATGTTTAAATTTTCACTCATGGTGATTCTCAAGGCCTCTTATCTTTTAGAACGCGAATCAAGAACGTACGTGAAGTTATGTATGGCAACCATGTCTTTACTGGTGTACGAGATTTATGATTTGGTTTGAATTTGGAATTAAATGCGCATTTTAGTCGATGCTTCACCATGTTGAGTAAACCATTCATTTTAGTCACGGTAAGTGTGGTTTCCAAATAATAGCTACAAGTATTATGACAAGAAATTGCATTAGTGATGTGTTAAGTTTCAAAATCAAGAACTCGTTTTGGTTATGCTATTCTAAACTCATTTGTGAACATAGAACAAGTTTTTGAGCCATTAATTTTCAAGGAAAGCTTTGCAAGTTTCAAATTTCTTTTGTCATATAACTTCTAACCCTGTTACCTTCTTTTCAACTCTACAAAATTGCACAATACCGCATTCAAATTTTAAAGCCGTGTGTTGGGTACAGAATCCATATTTTTATTCAATGATGACAAAGGATTTGTTTCTTTACAAAATTTGAGGAATCTACAAATTATAACTCAAACGTTTGTAGTTTCACAAAGTTCCAAATTTCTATCCTAATCCTATTTACAAAAATGCAAACATACAAGTAAAAATTACAAATGTTATATGCCTAAGTCCTATTTTTCCATTAAGAGTTTTGCTGTTTCTTCGGCTTCCAAGTTTTCTTGCTCCATCGTAGATCTTGCCTCCTTGCCCAGAGCTGTCTTTTATCGTTCCTCCAAGCTTGTGCCATAGCTCATAATTCATGAAACAAGATAAAGTTGGTTAGTGAGGAAAATGGACAGCATTAACAAGCTTCAAAACAGTTTTTGATCTCATCATTAGGGGGAAATAATTGGGATCAGTTTGGTTTAAAAGTGTTTATCATTCATGTTCAAAAAAAACCCACCCTTTTGCAAATCACAACTCATGTTGGTTCACAAAAGGGGGGTGTGGCTCAGAAATCATCATTGCCACTGCTGCAAGTACAGTGCTGTCCCATAAATCAGAAAATACAGTGCTGTCCCATAAATCAGAAAATACATCAATAACAGCCCAACAGATCACAGAAAACGCAGCAGCCCAACAAAGTTCACAAAGTTTTTTTTAGCCCATCAAATAATGCTGTTAAGTCCAATACACAAAAATCAAAGCTGGCACTATTGTTTTCTAATTGACAGATCAAAAAACATAATACCTAAGCCCAGTTTTCTGCGGTTTTGTTTTCAAAGGCACTTATCCCAAAAAACTGACAGTTAGAAACCCTAATAGAGGACATTATAAAAGCAGTAAAGGCACTGTGATCGAGGGCAGCAACTGTTCATTTTTGAAAAACCCTAGCCGCATATTCAAACACAAACCCAGAAACACAAGAACAGCAAGAACATTCATACAAAAAACCCAGAATACCAGAGCAACCCAGAACAGTCAAAACAAACAACATACATACACAATCATCATTTCCCATTAAAACCCCCTTCAGAAAAAAGCCGAAAATAGCCACGAGAAAGAAGAGATTCGAAAGGTAGTACCCGATTCGCAGAGGAAGGAGGAGGTTGCGAACACTGTGTCGCCATCCTTCTCCTTTCCTCTCCTCTCTTTTACATTTTCACATCGTTACCATCACCATATCACCGTCACCGAACAGGAAACTAGGGTTCCGCTTCCCTCTTTCAATTCCCACAACCTGTAATCATCAAATAAATATTTTCTTAAGTCAGTATAACAGAGCAATAGTGAGATCGAGAGAAAAGAGATGAGCTAGTTCAGTGAGGAAACACGAGTGAGACGGATCGAGAGAACGCGGTGAGGAATCGCGGTGAACACTGAGAGAGAGATCGCGGAAGGCCGAGAGAGAGACAGTGAGGCGACGGCGACGATGAGAGATCTTGAGCGACAGAGACAAATCCGATGAGACATGCAAGCGGCGTTTAGGGTTCGTAGGGAACGAAGAGAGAGCGTGAATGAGAGGGTTGTGAAACTGATCTTTGTTTTGTTAAAATGGTTTAAGTTAGTATTAATACTCACTTAGGATTAGATTTTTATTTTATAAAACTAATCTTTGTTTTTTTTATTTTAATGTTAGTGTTTATTAGTATTAGTTTGTGATTAGTATTAATATTGTTTTTTTTATTTATTTAACTAAGTTATAATAATTGGTTTCAGATTAGTATTAGTTTGTGATTAGGACTTAGTTTTTGTTTTATATGTTATTTAACTTATAATAAAAGGATTTAGGTTTTTATATAAAAACTGATTTTTTTTTTTTAATTAATAAAATAAAATAACTGATTTTTGTTTTCACATTATTAGTATTAGTTTTTACTTTATTTAATCAAATTTAGTTTTATTTATTTCTATAAGTTATAGTATAATTTTGAATTTAGGAGGATTTTAGTTGTAAGAATGTTTGGTTTTGGTGGTTAGTCCAGGTGGTGACACTTGTCACCACCTGTTTGGTTCATTCAAAATCTGGTGTATACATGTCTATGGTATCTATTTTGCACTCCCCAGCTTAAGCCATCAGATCTGCCAGAGTCCAGATCCGACGATCCAGAATGGTGGACCACAGCATGCCTCATGGGAGCTGCCACACAAGATCCAGCAGCTTGGTTTTGGGCTTGGGCTCAGTTTACTGCTTGCACCCCCAGATTTAAAGCTTCAATCAGGCCCATTTCTAAACCCTCTCTTTAAATTCAATACTATGCAAGTTTTTTTTTTATATAATGATGTATTAAATAATATTTGGCATATGGTAGTTTTTTATTTGTTGAATCACCAATTAAATTGTTAGTTGATTTTTCATCAAGTAAAAAAATATCTATACTAATAATTATTTAAATTCCGGTTTGTATTGTGTGTTGATTTATTTTCTCTCATTATCCGCTTTACCATTATATGCTTGTATGTTTATTACACAATTGTACACTCCACTCGCATTAATATAAAACAACAACGCCTCCGCCTTCTCTCTCTCATTTTTGGTTACCCACACCAAATTCTCTAAGGGTCTCATGGTGGGGATGGCATGGCCATCCTCACGAGGTTAATTAGGCCCTCTGCCTTGATTAATCATAACCCAAAAACAATTGGTCCATATACCAATCACCATGCACCGTGGTCTCATGGTTGGGGATAGAGCACCTATCCTCACGAGGTTAATCAAGTCCATATACTTGGTTAATCATAACCCAAATATCATTTCTACGTCCAACGCCGCAATTTTCAACACACTTTCAAATCAAAAATAGTGTTATGGTAATTAATTAAATTGTTAGAGGTTCGCCCAACGATTTAATTAAAATGTAAAGTATTCGGGCCATTAGAGGGTAACCCAATGACTTGAATACTTTATTCCATACACTTGAACATTTAAAACACTTTCATATTAAATTAATTAATTGAATTTGTTTTCTTTAAATCAATTTTTCTACAAAACCAAAAAAAAAACATAGTGTTATGGTACTTAATTAAATTGTTAGAGGTTCGCCCAACGATTTAATTAAAATGTAAAGTATTTGGGCCATTAGAGGGTAACCCAATGACTTAAATACTTTATTCCATAACACTTAATAAAAAGTGAACTTTGTTTCACCTCACCCTTTTCATAATATAGATTTTGGATGAGAGAAGATCGGTCGACCTCAATCACCAATCTCGAGTATCGAATCGTTAGAGGGTATCCCAACGTTTTGGTACTTGTCATCTACCATTAAAATCAATTCAACCCATTCAAATCCTTTTTCGCTCATATGCGATTATCAAAATTAAAAACATTTTCAATTAAAATCATTACAACCAATTCAAACATTTTCAAGAAGAACTACGGAGTTTTGACTTTCCCATTGCACGAGGGAATACGTAGGCACGCGGTTTCAAA
The DNA here is from genome assembly GCA_021764765.1 of Vicia sativa. NCBI lineage: Eukaryota > Viridiplantae > Streptophyta > Magnoliopsida > Fabales > Fabaceae > Vicia > Vicia sativa. The sequence continues at coordinate 71,731,316 of CM038794.1, read as the reverse complement.
ACCGTGTCAAACTCAAAATAATAACAAACAAATCCCGTTTTCTTCTTTCTTAAATTCATAATTTAGAAATTAGCGAATACACACACACAAACACATTTTGAACTAAATGGGTCCCATCGAGTACGATGGACGTAAGAGGTGCTAATACCTTCCTCTTGCATAACCGACTCCCGAATCCATGCTTTTTAGTCTTGTAGACCGCCTTATCCGCATTTGTGGGTTTTATCTATATTTCCCCGTTCTTTTTAGAACGAATAAAATTAGGTGGCGATTTCATTGTTTTGAAAATTCATTTAAATGATTTTTTGAAAATCGAGTTGCTTCACCCGCCAAGGTTAAAGCCATTTAAGAGATGCCAGCTCCCTGCACCGAGAAGGAAGTCAGAGGTTTCTTAGGCCGATTGAATTACATTGCCAGATTCATTGCACATCTAACTGCTACTTGTGAGCCAATCTTCAAGTTGCTGAAGAAAGATCAAGTGGTGGAATGGAACGACGATTGCCGATCGCTTTGACAAAATCAAGGAGTATCTATGTAATCCTTCTATCCCGATGTCGTCAAGGAAGACCTCTTATCATGTACTTGTCGTTGTTAGAGAACTCAATGGAGTGTGTGTTGGGGCAACATGACGAGTCTGGTCGAAAAGACTGTGCAATATACTACCTTAGCAAAAGTTTACCGACCGTGAAACAAGATACTCACACCGAGAAAACTTGCAACGCTTTGGCTTGCTCGCCGACTAAGACAAGATATGTTGACTCACACTACCTTGTTGATCTTCAAGATGGATCCGATAAAATACATATTTGAGAAACCAGCTCTCCCGAAGAATAGCAAGATGGCAAATGATCTTGACCGAGTATGACATCCAAGACACTTTAAAGCGATCAAAGGAAGTGTAGTAGCCGATCATTTGGCTCATCAAGCCGTAGATGACTATCGCCCATGCGTTCGAGTTTCGATGAAGATATTTTGTTAGTTACAGATTGCAAAGAACTGTGCCCGATTTAAGGACCCGAACAAGGATCCCGATGGACCATGGTCTTTGATGGAGCCTCAAACGCACTTGGCAATGGTATTACGCCATCATTACATCCCCTACAGCGGACACGCCTTTCACCGCAGATTATGTTTTAGTTGCACCAATAACATGGCCGAATACGTTGCAGCATCATGGGTATCAAAGTCGCTATTGACTTAAGAATCAAGTTCTTGCAAGTATATGGAGACTCAGCTTTGGTGATCAGTTAGATTAAGGGCGAGTGGGATACGAAGCATCAGAATCTCATTCCATATCGAGAGCATGTTTTGAGTTTGATCCCCTATTTCAAAGAGATCACCTTCAATCACATTCCACGATAAGAGAATCAGTTGGCAGACGCATTAGCTATTATGTCGTCTATGTTCAAGGTTAGATGGGACAACGAGGCTCCCCGGATCATCATTGAGAAGTTTGAAGAACCAGCATATTGTTATGAGCTTGACACAGAAGAGAAACCTTGGTACTATGACGTGAAGAGGTATCTTGAGACTCAGGAATATCCGCCAGGGGCATCTATCAATGATAAGAAATTCTTGAGGAGATTCGCTTCTAAATTCTTCCTCAGCAACGGCATCTTATACAAGCGCAACCACGACTTGTGCTTACTCTGCTGTGTAGACCGGAAAACAGCAGAATGTATCATGGAAGAGTTACATGAAGGCGCATTTGGCACCCACTCCAGTGGACATACGATGGCTAAGAAGATTTTGAGAACAGGTTACTATTGGTTCACCATGGAAGCTGATTGTCACCGCTATGCTCGATCTTGTCACAAATGCCAGATTTATGCGCATAATGCACGCATCTCCAATACTCGAATGTTCTAACACCTTGGCCATTTGCGATATGGGGCATTGACATGATCGGGGAAATCAAGCCCACAGCTTCCAACGGACATCGTTTCATCCTTGTGGCAATTGATTATTTCACCAAATGGGTAGAGGCAGCCTCGTTCGCATCTGTTACCAAGAATGTTGTGGCTCGATTCATCAAACACAATCTTATCCGCGGTATGGCACTCCCAAAGGATTATCATGATAATGGCTCTAATCTCAACAACAAGATGATCACCGAACTCGCACGCAGCTCAAGATCAAGCATCACAACTCTCTCAGATCGGCCTAAGATGAATGGCTGTGGAAGCCGCCAACAAGAACATTAAGAAGATTATACGTAAAATGATAGTGACTTACAAAGATTGGCATGAGATGTTACCATTTGCTCTTCATGGTTATCGACCACAAGACGGACATCAACAGGGCAACCCCTTCTCTTGTATACGGTATGGAAGGCCCTACCAATTGAGGTTCAGATTCCCTCAACCAGAGTCCTCCAGGACGCAGAGTTAGGCGAATACGATTGGGTCCAAACTCGCCTTGACCAGATTAATTTGATCGATGAAAAACGACTCGCATCTGTTGCGCCTCGAAAAATTCTCAAATTTCCGATACAATGAAGTCGCCATCGAGTATTTATTTATTCCAAAAGGAATGGGAAAACATTGAGTAAAACCCACGAGCAAAGGATAAGATAGTCTACGAGACCAAGAGATGGATTCGGGAGTCGGTTATGCAAGGGGAAGGTATTAGCACCCCTCACATCCATCGTACTCGATGGGACCCGTTTAGTTCATGTGTGTGTTCAAGTGCTAATGATAATTGTTGTCTTATAAGTAACGATCGATAAAGGAGAAGGAAGAAGGGTTTTGTTTTTATATTATTTTGAGTTTGCCGCGGTTTCAAAACCTTGTGCCTACGTATTCCCTCGTGCAATGGGAAAGTCAAAACTCTGTAGTTCTTCTTGAAAATGAAAAGAGTGTTGGTTGATTTGATTTTAGAAGAGAGTGGTGTGCATGGGCGCAGAAAAATATTTGAATGAGTTTGAGTTGATTTTATAAGACACAAGTGTTTGTATGTCCAAAGTAGATACTTGGGACTCGCACACTTAGAGCGAGAAAAGGTAGATACCTTGACTCCCTCATTTAGTCCTTTTCTTAAAAAATGAGACATCTTTAAAGTATTTTTGTCAAGTTATGATTCATCAATGTAAGTTAGATGACTTATTCTTGATTAAATCTCGAGAGAATCGACAGATGTCTATTCCCTACCATTTGACCCTTATTTATTTGAGAAAAGAAATTTTGAAAAGGCCACTCGACATCGGATCGAGGTTTGAAACTTTGATTATGAAAGTGTTTTGAGTGGGTTAAGATCAATCAATATAAGTCAGGTGACTTATTCTTGATTAAATCTCGAGAGAAATAGACAGATGTCTATTCCCTACCATTCAACCCTTGAAGAAAGTTTAGATTCGGTATATGGACCAAGATGCTAAGTTTGTTGGATTTGATAAGGTACGATTATGGATAAGCAAGTTAAGAAGAGAGAATTTATAACGGACTATTCGACGCAGAAAATTAAAATCGATCGAGGAACAATTAACTTAACCATGTAAATTTATTTAAAAAGTAAAATTAAATTTAGTAACTTAAATAATCAGATTAGACCAATATGTAAAAAAAATGATTAAAATAAAATATGAATGTGTATTTAAATATATAAAAAAGGAAATAGAAATCAATTAGAAATTTTTGTTAAAAAAAAAAATGGAATGAAATGAATATAAAAATATTATATATATGGATTTAAGAAACAACCGGTTGGATCATTGGGCCGGACCGGTTCAACCCGGATCCAAGCCCTCACCAACAGAACAAACCGGGTAAATGGGTTTAGCACCCTAATTCCCAAATCGGTTCAATCTTCCTTACGAGAGACAAAAAAACACGAAACAGCCATGGATTATTCGGAGATTCTGAGAATAAGGGCTCACAAGGAGAGAAATGAGAGGGACGAGGAGACGGCTTCGGGTGAGTGGATATGGAGGTTGAGATTGAATGAGCGAGAGGACTGTGCGGTTGTGAAGAAGATGGAAAGAGGCTTCACCGTGAAACGGAGGGAGGTGAAGATTATGGATGGTGAGCGACGGTTGGGAGAATGAAGAAGACGGGGACGGAAATGGAAGGTAGATGGTCATGGAACAATCAAGACTCGATTCGAAATTGAAGAGAGCAAATGGGTCGATTCCAAGTTCGATCAAAAAAAGCAAACGGGTCGAGATTGAAGAAAGTGTTCTAGCACAGTTCTGATCAAGAACCTTCCCACGATTCCAAGTTTCAAAACAGTTTTCAAAGACAAACTCTCCAATCGGTCCGATCAAGGGCTCTTCCGAATCAGAACAACGAGCCTAGGTTTCAATATCGCTGAAAAGAGTCGAATCCTTTCCGAACCGGATCTCCTTCACGACGCCAACAAAGCAAGGCGCCGTGGTCGCTATGGATCATTTCCGAGTGTTCAATCGTGAGATTTAGATATATGTTTCTATGAATTTCAATTTTGAGACATTAAGTTTCTAAACATTGAACGCTTTTTGTTTCTTGAGAAAACGAGATGGACGGTGGTGTGAACACGAGATTTTGTAACACCGGCTCAACATCAGTTTCTCCTTGAGCTTTTCATCGGTGTAGACAGCAAGCTTTGCAACCATCGAACTGGCTGAGACACAACAGGTAACAAACGAAAACTTCGAATATTCGTTTTTTCAAACTTAGTTTATACTCTGACGGATTCATATTTATTTTTATGAAGAATGATGCAGAATATACGAGCTTGGCAAAGATACTCGACTCGGTGGAGTACTGATTCAACATCAGCCTCTCCTTGAGTTTCTCATCGGTATCACCACAGATCTCGAACACAGAATATTCAAACTGGCAGCCACATATATCAGGTAACAACAAAGAAGCCTCAAGCATTCATTTCTTGGTTAAATTGTATTCTGATGTAAGTTGCACTTATTTATGACAGATAATGCAGGATACATAAAACTAACAGAATATCTCAGCCTCATGGAGTACTAATCGAAAGGTAGCTTCTCCTTGGGCTTGTCATTGATATTATGTGGATTTCGGATACAAGACAATCAAGATGACAAAAAGGAACTAACCAGGTAACACCAAGAAACCTCAAATACCCTTTTTTTGCATTTTAGTTTGTATGCTGGTAAAACTAGAACTTAATCATAAAAATGGTGCAGAATGTCTTAGACTGATGCATACACAAGGATGGATTAAGAACTCATAGCCAGAATGCAAAGAGGTATATTACCTGAGTAGAGTCAGCAGTGATGTGTATGGTAAACTTCTCCTTTACTTGGACTGAACGGTATGAGTGGTTTAGCTTTTCTACTTCAAATTTCGCAGAAATTTCAAGGAGAAATTAGGGAGAGCTTTGAGTGAATAGGTGTTTAGGGAAAAAATTCTGCAGAGTTTTGCTAGGCTGAGAGTTGCTGCTGAATGAGAGGGAACAGGGCTGTTTATATAGAGTGTAGGTTTGGGTTTAGGTTAGGATGGAAATTTAGGCTGGAGTTGGTTAGAGTGGAGGGAGCTAACCTTGGTGCAAGTATGGGCAATATTCAAAACAACCTTAATGTACTATTTTGTTTTTTTCATAAGATTTCAAACCGATGTACAAGAAAAGGTCAGTAAAAATGCTAGCAAACATGCCCTTAGATATAATTATGAATGGTTAGGATTAGAATGGGTTTGTGAGTGTTGAAGAGTCATCAATAGGACAAAATGAAGGTAAAGATGCTGAAAAACTGAAGTTCTTATCGTGGTAACAAATCAAGGTGGACCCCCTTAGCTAACCGGCACACTCAAATTTGTAAAAGCAAAAACGTGTCTTTCCCTTCAAAATTATGCATTGTATTTTCTTGCACTTGAAGCTTTTTACAAGTCCGAACCACATTTATTCAATGCTATTTAGTTAAGTATCACCATGAAAATTTTTGTTTTTCTTTCAAGTTGATAATTTGCATCGTGTCATTAATAATGCTTCAATTTTTGATTAAACTTGGTTCATATTGCGTGAACTCGAACTTCATATTTAACTTGTATTTTTCTCTAACTTGCAAGATGGTATCTTGTGGTGGATGATATCGCACCGAATTCGTAGAATGATCATGCACACATTCCGATTGCGAGAATAGTAGTTAGCTTATGGAGTTATAACAAGTTTTTTTTTAGAACATATTACGGGAATTCCGAGCTGCAGCCAAATGAATCATCAAATGAATTGCATTTAAACTTATCCCTTGGATTCTTGCTGTCAAGTTGTTTAATTAAGCTTGAAACAATTCTAAACTGAATCTTATCTTCTTGAGTCCCTGCCATTTCTGTTTTGCTTCGAGTCCAGTTCCATAGCTTAGTACAATGGTGCTTGCACATAGCTCATTTTCCTTGAATAAAAGAAAAATGCACAGGTAGTAATGATATTGCACACTGAATGCTGAACTTGTTTCTTCATTTTTGCAGCCCTCGAGTCAAGCATGGACATGCCGTGACATTAACGTTTGTCTTGCATATTTGGTATTGCTTAACACAAATCTATCTGGTCCTGTGACTTTGAAAACGGTGGAGACTCATGTAGCTTTGTAGTTGATCTAAGGCCATAGTCATTTTTGTTTCAACTAAAGTGCAGCCTGTATTTTCTGGTTTATTTTGCAGCATAGTGTTAAACTATGTATTCCATCTTTGGTAGTTGGTAGATGAAGTTCCAAGGTTAGAACAGAAGGTGACAGTGGCTGGAAATTTGATTGGAGCACAAAGTATGCGGGCTTCCTTGAGGGTACAAAAAATTCCAGTATCGGTGGATCCCGTGAATGCATCTACCGCTTTAATGTAACGTGATTCCAAGTCATTAGAAACAATTCTACCATTTAATGATTCACCTTGTAACAGGAACTCTTGTAATGCTTTAATGAGTGTATGAAAATTCCTCCTTTATTAATATCATATCTTGATTCCCTTCAAATTTATTACAAATGAAATATCCACAATTTCCATTGATTGTTTCACATATGCACCCAATGAAGTCATGCTAGTTTCAACAACTTGAATCTTAAAAGAAAATGAATTAAAATTGAAATACAAATCTCGCCCTAAGTTTACTTCAAACTTGATAATTTCTTCTTTAAATTCTAAGCCTTAATCACCAAACTCCTAATATTGCAACTTCACGCAAAACCTAATCACAAATGAAAATAATGGCCCGAATTAAACTTCCACAACGAGAAACCAACAAGTCGCCTGCTAAATTCACCACCAATGTTGATCCATTATAAAGATCATGCATGTATGCATGCAATTGAAAAAGGGCTAACGGTTATGCTCAAAATGACCAGATGAAAAATAAAACAAAGAATGAGGCAAATTTTGGGGTGTGATAATGCCTTATTTAAATATCTTTAACCGTGGTTTGAAGAAACATTTCTTTGAATCGTCTGTAAAAGATAATTTAAATACAAACATACCCTAAATTTGCCTAAAAACAAAAATAGGTATGATATGCAAATGTCATGATATGCGAATGCGATGAATCAATAAACCTTAATAATTTCTTTTATTATACAATATGAATGAGTGCAGGGGAGCAGGCTCATCAAAGTGTCAAGAGGACAAAATTGATAATGGACTAAGTCTTCGAAAGTTCTCGCTGCTCCACCAAGAACGAATTCAACTTCTTCTTGAACCCAGATATTTCATCTAGCAAGGTGACAAAGCGATCATTTGACAATGAGCTAAGATTTCACCCATCAAGTTTTCGTAAAATCAACGATTTAACTATCTCCCATCATGACGAGATTGTCATCCATCAGAATAACAAAATTAATGATGAACCTGCTCTTATCATGAAGAAACCGCCACCACGGAATAACAAATCAACACAACATATAACCACATGTTGAAACTTCAATCATCCTTCTACCAATCACCATCAAGAGTCGAATGCAAGAATGCACATAACCATATGCAAAATTCGATGATAACCATCATCTTCGCTATTAACCAATAGCAAAGAAAGAACACATAACCATATGTTGAAACTTCAATCATCCTTCTACCAATCACCATCAGTAGTCGAATGCAGTAATGCACATAACCATATGCAAATCTTCGATGATAACCATCATCTTTCGCTATTAACCAATAGCAGCAGCAACACATAACCATATGTTGAAACTTCAATCATCCTTCTACCAATCACCATCAGTAGTCGAATGCAGTAATGCACATAACCATATGCAAATCTTCGATGATAACCATCATATTTCGCTATTAACCAATAGCAGCAGCAACACATAACCATATGTTGAAACTTCAATCATTCTTCTACCAATCACCATTAGTAGTCGAATGTAATAATGCACATAACCATATGCAAATCTTCGATGATAACCATCAACTTTCGCTATTAACCAATAGCAGCAGCAACACATAACCATATGTTGAAACTTCAATCATTCTTCTACCAATCACCATTAGTAGTCGAATGTAATAATGCACATAACCATATGCAAAACTTTAATGATAACCATCATTCTGATGATAACCATCATCAGTAGAATGCCATAATAGCGTAAACAACTTCACCGGGGAATAGAACTAGCAAGCTCTAAACTCGTGGTTGAAAGAAAAGAATAATTCCACATTGAACAAATATTCTTCCAATCAGTCTTGATAGTGGACAAATAACAAGGATGCAATTTGATGAAGATGACCATCTTCGATCGGAAACTCTTTAAAACTGCATGTCGGGAGAGACATCTTTACCTTTGAATGAGGCGAGGAACTCACTGGGGAAATAAACACACCAGAGGCTCGCAAGGAGATTACCGATAATATCTCGTAAAAATCGGGTCCATAAAGGACTATCGCCATTTTAAGAATTATGAGAGATTGTTATATGCAAGAATCAATGATCTTGGTCGAGAATAACAACACTGGGATACCGCGATGGTAATCCTTGCTGGAGAAGGCTCGCTTGGGGGGAAGATGAAGCTTCAACGGAGAAAATTTCTAAAAATAACTCTGTGGGGAAGACCACTGGGGAAATCCGAGTAGAAGATTTCGTTGACACAAGAGTTCACTGGGGATAATCAATCATTTCTCTGGGGAAACAATTAGCTTGAGGGTTGATGTTACTGCCGATTTACTTTGAAGAAGACCCAACTTGTGCTGGGGAGAAGAACTAAGTTGCCCTGACCTTCAAAATTTGATAAATAAAATACCGGCTTCGTTCTGAAAATCCCGAGCCTGAGTTGGGGTCTATGCATGAATGTAATGTGAATGCATGGATTTAATGGTTAATGCATCGGTTATCAAACCGAATTTCCGGCACCATTAGCCCGAGAGAGTATGATCGATCAGACTCTAGTCGTTGACTTCGCCGCTGACAGGGCCGTATGTTGACTTTTGGTAAAAAGAGAGTATCAACTCTTTACTTGCTTGGGTAAATAATGTTTTGATGGAAAATGCCCTCCGACTCTGGTGTAGATATAACTCCGATAAAAATTCTCCAACATTTCATAGTCAAATTAACTTTAAGTACGTTTTTTTTTTCAAAAGCTTTTGTTAATTTTTTTCTAAACTATTACTTTTATTTTATCATCAAGAATATTAAGCGACATTAAGTAAACAAACAGAAACAAAATAATTGATGAAGAAATGTTCAACTGAACAATTTTATTTATTTGATGAGAAGAATAACTCATACAACGAGGGGTTCATACATGAAGATGTGAGTTCCTTTATGAGAAACTTACAAAAGAAAGATAAGTGATTGGCAACAAAAGATTTTTTTACTGAATTTTTATTGAATTACAACATCTGCTATGTTCCCCTATGACTTTTATTCTTCATCACTTTGCTCCTGTAGACGGTAAGTAGATTGCTTCCTTTCATCCAAACCATGTGGCGGTGGGCTTACACACGCAATCTTATGTCTTTGGATATTCCCTAACTTTATGTGAATTAATTTGTTGGAAATTCAATTCACCGGAGACATACCTCTTTGCTTAAGCCGCTTTTCTCGGTTTTCGACTTACCGGCTTAATTTTACTATCCCTAATTTTTGCCTCGAGCCAATATTTCCTTGACTCACCGGGATGTTATTTTTTGCCTAAATTACCCTTTCGGGTCAATTTAGCGAGCTTTATTATCCATATCTTTTATTAGACATAATACTTTTGATCAGATCCGAAGGACGCGGTGTCAGTCTTCCGTCCATGTTCAGGAGAACGAGTGCTCCACCGGAGAAAACTTTTTTCACCATATACGGTCCTTCGTAATTTGGGGCCCACTTTCCACGAGGATCTTTTTGAGTAGGAATAATCTTTTCAATACTAACTCACCCGCCTGAACCTCTAGGATGTACTTTTGTCAAAAGCTCTTTAATTTTTTCTCGTATAGTTGTCCATGGCATGTTGTCAACCCTTCTTCGATCAAGTTGAGCTGGTCATACCTGCTCGAACCCATTCTCGCTTCTTCTAACTCGCTTCCTTTAGAATTTCGAGGGAAGGAATCTCAACCTCTATAGGAAGTACCGCCCATACCATAAACAAGGGAGTAAGGCGTTGCTCCGCTGAAGTGCGAATAGACGTCTGATCCATGCAGGCAAAAGGTAACATCTCGTACAATCCTTGCACGCCTTAACCATTTTTGAAGAATTTTCTTGATATTTTGTTAATGCTTCGACAAAGACCATTCATTTTTGGCCTATAAGGGGATGAGTTATGATGTTCTATCTTGAAGTTATCACATAACTTTTCATCATCTTATTGTTCGATTTGTCCGTTATCGCTATAATCTTGCTAGGAGTACCATAGCGGCAAATTATTTCATTCTTGATAAATCGGGTGACCACTTGTTTTGTCACATTGGCATATGAAGCGCCTCCACCCACTTGGTGAAGTAGTCAATGGCAACTAGTATGAAACGATGTCCGTAGAAGCTTGCTCTATCATTCCAATCATATCTATTCCCCACATGGAAAACGGCCATGGTGATGTCAAGACATTTAGAGGGACGGTGGCATCGCAACCCAAGATGGATCCGACACTTATGGCATCTCATGGCATGAACAACACAATCTGTCTCCATAGTCATCCAATAGTACCGCTCTTAGAATTTTCTTCGCCATCGCATGGCCATTTGCATGCACACCAAAAGAGCCTTCATGAATTTCTTTGATAAGTTGATCCGCTTTGTTCATCTACGATCCGAGCAAGACCAAATCAAAATTCCTCTTGTATAATACTCCGCCACTTAAGAAGAAATTAAGGCATAACTTCCTCAAAGTCTTCTTATCGATGATAGACGCCCTTCGGTATTCATTCTTTTCCAGACATCGCTGATATCATAAAACCGTGGTTTGTCATCCTTTTCATCATCAATCGTCAAACAATAAGCCGGTTCTTCCATGCGCTCAATAGTTATGGGGTGCCTCATTAGCCCATTTGACCTTAAACATTGAAGATAAAGTGGCTAAGGCGCCGCCTAGTTGATTTTCCTCTCTAGGAATGTGATGGAATGTGATTTCATCAAGTATGGTACCGCCAAAACATGATCTCTGTAGGGATCAACTTTTCATTACGAGTTTCCCATTCTCCTTTGACTTGGCAAATAACGAGCCCTGAGTCTCCATAAACTTCAAGAATTTTGATCCTTAAGTCAATGGTCGCTAATCCCAAAGATGCAGCTCAGATTCGCCATGTTGTTCATACAATCAAAACAAATTCGGGTGAATGTAATATGAAAACCTTTGGAGAAGTAATGATTGTCCGATTCCATGACCTAATGAATTAGAAGGCCAAACACCAACGTCCAACGAGATCCCGGTTCCGGTCCTTCATCCGGGCCTGGGATTGCATAATCTCTGATAAACATAACATCTTCATCTGGAAAATCGAATTTCATTGGTTGATAATCTCCCACTGGTTGATGAGCAAGGTAATCGACACCACACTTCCTTGATAGCCTTTTTGGTTACATATTGAATATCATATTCGATAGTAACATTTGCCAACGGCAATCCTTCCTGTAAGGGCGGGCTTTTCAAATATGTACTTTATTGGATCCATCTTGGATATCAGCATAGTCGTATGACGAACCATGTACTGTCTCAAACGGCGAGCAGCCCATGCCAAGGCGCAACAAGTCTTCTCTAACAGGGAATACCTGGTTTCACATTCAGTGAACTTTTTACTCAGGTAATATATAGCATGCTCTTTTCTCTTCGATTCATCTTGTTGTCCTAATACACAACCCATAGATCCCTCTAGCACCTTTAAGTACATTATAAGAGGCTTTCCGACATCATGCATCAAGATAGGTGGCTCTTGCAAATATTCTTTAATCTTGTCAAATGCTCGACAATCATCATTCCACCGAATGGCTTGATCTTTTCTGAGCAATTTGAAGATTGGTTCGCAGGTAGCTGTTAAATGTGAAATGAACCTTGCAATGTAATTTAAACGTCCCAAGAAACCGCGGACTTCCTTCTTAGTACGAGGTACAGGCATGTCTTGAATAGCACTGACTTTGGCAGGATCAACTTCAATGCCCCGCTGGCTTACTATAAAACCAAGCAGTTTTCCGGACCTGACACCAAAAGTGCATTTGTTGGGATTCAAGCGCAATTGGTACTTCCTTAGTCTTGCAACCAGCTTCTTCAAGTGAGTGATATGCTCCTCTTCCGTCTGGGACTTTGCAATCATGTCATCAACATAAACTTCTATCTCTTTGTGCATCATATCATGGAAAAGCGTTACCATAGCCCTTTGATAAGTTGCCCCGGCATTTTTCAAACCGAAAGGCATTACCTTATAACAAAAGGCGCCCCAAGGTGTTATGAAGGTCGTTTTTTCCATGTCTTCAGGAGACATCTTAATTTGGTTATAGCCCGAGAAACCATCCATGAAGGAGAACACTGAAAACTAAGCGGTACTGTCGACCAGAACATCGATGTGAGGTAATGGAAAATCATATTTTGGGCTGGCTTTATTCAGATCTCTATAATCCACACACATTCGTACCTTACCGTCTTTCTTGGGAACAGGAACAATGTTAGCAACCCATTCAGATATAATCGACACGGCTAGGAAACCAGCATCAAATTGCTTCTTAACTTCATCCCTGATTTTATTGGCCATATCGGGGTGAGTTCTTCTCAACTTCTGTTTGACTGGCGGGCATTCTGGCTTCAAAGGCAGTTTGTGCACTACAATCTGTATCAAGTCCTGTCATATCTTGGTAAGACCATGCAAACACATCCACATACTCTTGCAACAGCTTGATCAAGTCGTCTTTGACACCTTGTTCTAGCATAGCTCCAATTTTAACCTCTTTGCGGTCCTCTTCATCCCCGTGATTGATCACATCCATCGTTCTGATGAGGTTGCATTGCTTTCTCCTCATGCTTCAATAATCTTTCCAACTCCTCTGGGAGTTCACAGTCTTCTTCACCGTCTTCTTCCGCTTGGTTGATCGGGAAATCAAAGTCATATATGAATTATAGCATCGTTGTGTTCAATGGGTTCAATTTTAGATGATCTGCATGATAATGATTTTTCTTTTTAGTTATACTTATGTTTTTTTTATTTTTTTAAAAAGACTGAAAAAAGAAAAAGAAATGAAAAAGTTGCCAATTTATCAGAGATTTTTTTGGAAAGAAAAGAACAACATAGATCTAAATATTGAATAACAAAATGCGCTTTTATTCATGATAAAAGAAACGTTGATTAAACAAGATGGCCCTATAAAAGCTATCCACTGTGCCTTGGGCAGAGCACAAGATTTTTTTTGAAAAAAACTAAAGAAATTACTTCGAAAATGAAACAGCTTGGAGGAATTTTCGTGAGAGTCCAATTGTTGAGAGCAGCCCCTGGAGGAGTACTAAGACCATCTTTGATGCTCAATCTTGTAATCATCATCATTTGTCATAGCCACATCCCTTCGAATGAACTCCGTCACGAAAACCTTCTCAATGCCGGGTACTTCCCTTCTTAATCTCTCCGTCCTTACGCAAAAGGACGGTAGCCGAGGCCATGCTTGTCCCGCTCTCCACCACCTCTATAACTTCACCCCAACCGTGCGTTTTCCAAGATCAATCATAGCTTTGACATCTTTCCAAGAGAATGATAGCTTTAGGCTCCAATGGACTCTTAAGCTTCTCTCTTCACATCAACCTCCTTGGGTTCTTCAAGCACTTTAGGTTCATCAACCACCGCTTCTTACACATTATTCACCATCTCAAATGATCAAGTGGTATTTCAACAACTTCACACCTACATCAACATACTTGAAAGATGACAAATGGCTTACAACGAAGTCTTCTTCCGAAACGATTACCAATTTTCCTTGATCATGAACTTCATCTTTCGATGGAGTGTGGACGAATAAATACAGACTATGAATCCATGGCCTTCCCAATAGGCATCAGACGGAAAGATATCCAAAACTTGGAAAGCTAATTGGAATATCCGTGGTCCTATGAGCACCGGAGATCAACCTCACCCATCACCATCTTTTTCGAGCCATCAAATGCTCTCACTACCATATTACTGGGTCTTAGCTCAACATTTCCGACATTCAACTGATCAAGGGTTACCTTGGGAATCACATTCAAAGACGACCCTGTATCCACAAGAACTCTTGCTAGAGTAGTGTCACCACAAATAACAGAGATATGGAGTGCCTTGTTATGATTACGTCCGCATGGGGGTAAGTCGGCATCAGTAAATGTCAAGCAACTACCGTAACTTAGATGGACATAACACCTTCTAGCTGGTTCACAGAAATCTCCTCATTAACATAAGCCTCATTGAGAAACCTGAACAATGATGTTCGATGCGCTTCTGAATTTGCAAGCAAATCCAAAATTGAGATCTTCGCAGGAGTTTGATTGAGTTGTTCGACTACCTGATAGTCACTTTTCTTTATGATCTTCAGGGTTTCATCCGGAGTAGGCATACTCTTCGAGGATCCCGTGTTGTGGGTAACACTAGCATTCTTCACGATGGGGTTACCGACGCCTTCTCAACTACCTTATTCGTAATACTCCGGCTGAATATACGATCCATGGTCATACCACTTGTTCCAATATTGGCAACATTAGGTTCTTTCAAACAATTGGCTTACCGACATGTACCGTAGGAGTAGTTCCATGGTACAACCTTAGTGCTTTCATATGGGATTTGAGGAGGGTAAATCACCATAGGCTTAGCAACTGGTGCTAGCTTGCTTTTCGAATTGGAACAACCAAACTTGTGGGAGGCCTATCGACACTCATCATGGATTCATTCCTTGAATCGGGATAACAAGCTTCGCAGAATTTCTTCCAACAACCATTGCCTGCTCATCATTAGGAATTGGAACAACGAACTTTGTAGGAGATCTATCAAACTTCAATATTGGTACCACAACTGCAACATCATCAATATCCAAAGCTTGATAAACGTGATTTCATGTCGATCCATCACTTCAGAGATACAACTTGAATCCGTGACACTTACTCGATCAACACAACAAACTTGGCAATTATCATGCCCTCTTCAATCAAACCAGATCCAAATATTCAAAGACCTCTTCTAGGGACATCTTTACCTGGTCTACATTCTTCACAAGCACCCTCTCGTCGTCACATATGGCATTGATAGCGGGTGCCCCATGCTTAGGCAATGGATTATTGCCACACTAGGAACATCAAGAAAGAAAGAGCTTTATCATCAATCGCACTGACTTTGCATTTGAAAGCAAAGCAATCTTCATTGAGTGCCCGGACGTTAGCATGGTAACCACATCTAGCGCTCACATTATACCACGGCTTTGATTCTATTCCGTGTAGTGGTCGATTTCTAGGCACCACAGCACCATCTTGGATCGATACTAAGCAATTGTGAGTATGTCATAGGAATTGGTTGAATATCACGATAGTATACCTTCGAAAGGTTGTTGCCGAGGACGCCTGCTCATTATGACCTCGCTTTTGTTGTCGAGCCTCGAACTGGGGAGCTTGAGCAGCAGGGGCGCATACTTTGTATGTGTGTTTGGTAAGAGGTGCCGCCATATGGGACAGCAGCTACATAAGGATATTGTGCATAGGGGACTGTAACCTGATTAGCACGCTGAGGTTTTCCCCTATAACTCTTTCCAAACACATCATTAGTCTCACTTTCCTTCTTCTTGAAACCGTTGTATGGTTTCTTAACAGCAGAAGCGTTACTATCTCCTCCTGACACCCTTCCTGATTTCAACCCTTCTTCGATCCTTTCACCCACAATCACTAGTGAAGAAAAGTTTGAAGATGTGTTACCGAGCAACCTTTCATAATTATGGTGGGAAGAGTTCCCATAAATGATCATTTAGCTCTCGCCAACCAAAGCGGGGCTTAGCAATGACCTCTCCATCTCTCGAGCATATTCCTTGAAACTTTCTCCATCTTTTTGTTTACACCAAGTTGAGTACGACGGTGCCAAATCATTATTGAATTGATATTGCTCAAGGAATGCATCACCAAATCATCCCATGATTGCACATTATTCTTTCTAATTGCATGTACCAATCCAACGATGCCCCGGTCGACTCTCTTGGAAGCAATGCATCATTAGCCTTGATCTCGTACATGAGCGGCCATCTTTGTACAATACATCCTCAAATGATTCTGACAAGTGAGGTCTTGTACTTTTCAAAGTCGTACTTTGAATTTAGGAGGATCACCACATCGAACCAAACACATTTCCAAGGCGCTTGACTTACGGATTGCTTCCTTTAGAGCTGACTTGTTCACCAAACCCGACACATCTTCCGAAAAGAACATCTTGGAAAGTGACAGCAGGATTAAACGCAGATTTGACCTTGTCCGTGGAAGCACCGAGCTGGTACTCATCTTGCAAGTGTTCATCATGTATCGCTGGCTTGATAATCAAAATTCGGTTGTTCCCGAGCATTACGCCGCTGCTGAATGGAGGAGCCGGCCACAGGATCATCCTTGCGCCTTCCTCAAGGGTACGAAATTTCTAGGCATACCAAAAATTAAAGGATTTGAGTCTTCACTGGAATGGGGTACCACGTAAACAAGAGGAGGGTTCCCTGCTGGCATCATTAGTGGCATCAATTGTCATAACATTGGTGTTAGTCAAACCACAGATAACAACAGTGGCAGATTAGAAGAAGCATTAGCTTCATTGAAGCAAGATTGGCAGGCGGCACTTCCATTGGCGCCTCTTCTTCTTCTCCTATGTTGGGCCATCATCAATTCCATCATTTGATCCATTCTTTCTCTCATGGAGTCCATTTCTCCTCATGGCGGCCTCGAGATGCTTCATATTGTTCCATAGCTCTCGAATGTTGGCTCTTGTTGCGTGGAAGTGGCGATGATTCGCCTTGATCCGAGTGAGGATAGTTAAAATAAGTTATGCTTTGTAAATGAGATGCATGATGGATGCACGATGATGCAAAATTTATGCTACGCACATTGCTTTTATTATCATCTCCTTTTTATTTTCGTTCTATTCGACTTGACTGCCTTGTAAGCATTCGATGAACGTAACTTGATAATCGCCTTCATTTAACTGAAAAGAGTTTAATACAAATGGTTCTTTAATACAAATGACATTAAAATAAAGGCAAGACTCGCAGTCCGCTATAATTTAAATAACAATGAAGTGAATAAATACAAGAATTTAAATATTTCCGCGACGAGGCTTTAGACCCCGCAGCTCCCTCCGAAATCGCTCCAATAACTCTTCACAAAGGTACAAAAGTCACCCACCGCAGAGGCACACGATTCTCTTCGAGATCCTCTAAAGTCGATCCGAGCCTCCAAGGAACATCCATAACCAATTGATTGCAAAATCTGACCAAACCAAAGATACTTGTCATAAAACTCCCTATTTTTAGCTTCTAGATTGAATGCCTTGATTTCGCCCATAGTAGATTAGTCAAGCGTGGAATCTCATTCATCCATTCCCGACACCGAGTCTCATCACTATACCTAACTTTCCAATGCTCAATTTTCTCATTAGCAAGTTTAAGCTCATGGTCTTTTGAGCCATTCTTTAGGATCCACACGACAAGCCCTCCAAGCTACTTTTGAGACGAGTCTCCTCTCGCCAACATGGCTTCGCAGCCTTCAACGCATTCTTGAGGCCCCAAATCTCTTCTTCTTTCTCTTTCCTCAACTTCCCTTTTTCTTCAATAGCTAACCATCCACCGATAGGCTTCACCTCTCTTGTGGTGTCTTTAAACTTCGTCAAGCTTCTTCATACAACCTCGCCAGTAGTCTTCTTGAAAATGTTTCTTCTTAAACTCTTCTTCTTCTTTAACTTTCATTCTAGTTTCGCCCAGGTCTTGTGATTTTCCTCAAGGGTTCTCTTGAAACCGAAATTGTCACCGGTGCTTTTGTTTATCTTGATTCCAAATCTTCCTTCTCTTGTATGAGTAGAGCGTGTTTAGCCTTCCACTCATCAATTTCTCGCCTGTAGTCGGTTCAGCTCGTGAGTTTTGGGCCTAGGAGGCTAACAGAAAGGCAACTTAACCTCTCTAGCCCTAGCTTTCACCCAAATCTGTATGGCTCTTTAGAAAGGAACTTTCCTTCCCATCTTTTCTCTGTCATGACGATGAATAGTCTTCCAAGCTTTTTCGAACTTCTTCAATAAGTCGATTCTTCAATCCCATGTGAAATGATTTCTGCTACGATTCTTCCTCGTGAGGGCCCTCCATAATATACCCTAACCTGCCGACGAGCCAAAACAGATTGTAATTAATTAACCCTTAGTTCCTATGAGCGAACATTGGGGAAATCACCACAACTCATTATAATTTCAATACCATCATAAGCACTATCGCATCAATCAATGTCCCGCCGCTTAGATTGACAATTCTCCGAGCCCACCTCAAATTATATTTGTTGTAAGAGAAGGCACTTGTCTTTGGGAGATGCTCTTAAACCACATCCTGTAGTAGCTGCATAAACACATAACCACTCCATCTTTCTTTGAATGTCTCGTAGTTCGCAATAATACACATCTGCTAGGAGAGTGGGAACCGATTCTTTGTGAGAAAACAAAGGATGGCATTTTCATTAATGAAATCTTCCACTTCCGAAACAGATTATCCCATAAATCAAAAGAGCAAGAGTAGATAAAAGCCTTCCAACCTTTTTCTCAATACATTCATTTGCCCTTGCTTCTAATGTTGCCTCAGAGAAACCGTAACTCTTAGCTTTGTCTCAAGACCGGCAAGAATGCTCCTTTTGTCCCAATAAAGAGTGTAGCTATTTCTTGATGATCAAGAGGCTTAACAAGACCGTAAAGATGTTCGCCTCCTATTGGAATACCAATAAGATGGGCGAATTCCTCTAAAGTAGGAGCCAACCGATAATCCCGAAGGTGAAGCAACGCAAAGAAGAGTCATAAAAGCGGATTAAAGCTCCAACAAGATCCGAGTCTATGCTAGTAGCCAAAATATCCAAGAGTTTCCCATGATTGTTCTCAAATGGTTTCACGCGATCGAGAGGAAGTCGCAGCTAGAGCCCTCAAACTTCCAACAACTGGTCTTTTGCCTTAATGTCGACAATGTATCTTCTACCAATATCCATGTTGATCAATGCTTGTGACATGTCAAGTCTTTAAGATCCCCGAAAATAAAAAGACATGATGCTAAACTTTCAATGTATACAAAATGATGCTGCATGATGTTAAAATAAAGTCATGCATAATCCATAGGTGACGTATCATGAAGTTCAACGGATGGTCGTGCATGGTTTCGATGCTCACCAACAATTCCCTCACAAGGTGGTTCTACATTTTGATAACAAAACACCTAGAATCCAGTGGTCCCATTTTTGACACAATAACGACGTAGTATAGAATACACGCCATTATTATAGCTTATGGAAACGATTCTAGTAAAGGTTTCCTCATATGACTTAACAAGATAAATATCCGATAAGCACTACACAACCATCGGTTCGGAGGAGTCAAAGATTTGTTTTCAAGGTTCCTAAAGTGATAAACTAGAGTCATAGGCCCCCATTGAAAGTATTATCGACAGTACATAGATATGCAAAGTCAACAACACCCTAAAGAACCGACTTAGCGGGTCTTTGTACCGACTTGCAAGTCGAGCTGGTAAGTCTATACTACACAACACCCTCTAATCCTAATGTTTTTTCTCAGACCTGTGTAATGAGTCTCGCACATAGTAACATATTACCCTTGAGAAACCCAACATCACCGCATTGAAATAAAACAAATATGATCATAAATAATATAAAACAATAAGAAAGCAATAAAACAACAAATACATAAACACACAAGAGCTAAACTAGGGTTGACTCGCTTATGGTACATTCCTCAAAGTGAAGTCGCTAACCTATGCCCAAAAATTCTCAAATTTCCACAATGAAGTCGCCATCTAGTATTTATTTATTCCAAAAGGAATGGGAAAACATTGAGTAAAACCCACTTAGCAAAGGATAAGATAGTCTACGAGACCAAGAGATGGATTCGAGCTCTGCTAAGGGAAGGTATTAGCACCTCACATCCATCGCACTCATGGGACCCGCTTAGTTCATGTGTGTTCAAGTGCTAATGATAATTGTTGTCTTATAAGTAACGATCGATAAAGGAGAAGGAAGAAGGGTTTTGTTTTTATATTATATTGAGTTTGCCGCGGTTTCAAAACCTTGTGCCTGCGTATTCCTTCGTGCAATGGGAAAGTCAAAACTCCGTAGTTCTTCTTGAAAATGAAAAGAGTGTTGGTTGATTTGATTTTAGAAGAGAGTGTGTATGGGCCAGTAAAAATATTTGAATGAGTTTGAGTGATTTTATAAGACAAGTGTTTGATGTCCAAAGTAGATACTTGGGACTCGCACACTTAGAGCGAGAAAAGGTAGATACCTTGACTTTCATTTAGTCCTTTTCTTAAAAATGAGACATCTTTAAAGTATTTTGTCAAGTTATGATTCATCAATGTAAGTCAGATGACTTATTCTTGATTAAATCTCGAGAGAATCGATAGATGTCTATTCCCTACCATTTGACCCTTATTTATTTGAGAAAAGAAATTTTGAAAAGGCCACTCGACATCGGATCGAGGTTTGAAACTTTGATTATGAGTGTTTTCGAGCGGGTTAAGATCAATCAATATAAGTCGTGACTTATTCTGATTAAATCTCTAGAGAAATAGATGATGTCTATTCCCTACCATTCAACCCTTGAAGAAAGTTTAGATTCGGTATATGGACCAAGATGCTAAGTTTGTTGATTTGGATAAGTGTACGATTATGGATAAGCGTTAAGAAGAGAGAATTTATAACTGGACTATTCAGATGTGAAAATTAAAATCGATCGAGGAACAATTAACTTAACCATGTAAATTTATTTAAAAGTAAAATTAAATTTAGTAACTTAAATAATCAGATTAGACCAATATGTAAAAAAAAAATGATTAAAATAAAATATGAATGTGTATTTAAATATATAAAAAAGGAAATAGAAATCAATTAGAAATTTTTGTTAAAAAAAAAAATGGAATGAAATGAATATAAAATATTATATATATGGATTTAAGAAACAACCCGTTGATCATCGGGACCGGCTCAACCCGATCCAAGCCCCTCACCAATGTAATCTAAATGGGTTTAGCACCCTAATTCCCAAATCGGTTCAATCTTCCTTACGAGAGACAAAAAAACACGAAACAGCCATGGATTATTCGGAGATTCTGAGAATAAGGGTCGGCGAAGGAGAGAAATGAGAGGACGAGGAGACGGCTTCGGTGAGTGGATATGGAGGTCGAGATTGAATGAGCGAGGACTCAAGGCGGTGAAGAAGATGGAAAGAGGCTTCACCGTGAAACGGAGGGAGGTGAAGATTATGGATGGTGAGCGACGTTGGGAGAAGAAGAGACGGGACGGAAATGGAAGGTAGATGGTCGGAACAATCAAGACTCTCGATTCGAAATTGAAGAGAGCAAATGGTCGATTCCAAGTTCGATCAAAAAGCAAACGGGTCGAGATTGAAGAAAGTGTTCTAGCACAGCTGATCAAGAACCTTCCCACGATTCCAAGTTTCAAAACGCTAAAGACAAACTCTCCAATCGGTCCGATCAAGGGCTCTTCCGAATCGTAACAACGAGCCTAGGTTTCAATATCGTTGAAAAGAGTCTAATCCTTTCCGAATCCGATCTCTTCACAACGCCAACAGCAAGGCCGTGGTCGCTTATGGATCATTTCCGAGTGTTCAATCGGTGAGATTTAGATATATGTTTCTATGAATTTCAATTTCTCGAGACATTAAGTTTCTAAACATTGAACGCTTTTGTTTCATGGCAGAAAACGAGATGGATTGTGAACACGAGATTTTCAGAACACCTGGCTCTATGGAGTCCCGATTCAACACGCTTTCCTGAGCTTTTCATCGTGTAGACAAAGAAGCTTGCAACCATCGAACTGGCCGAGACACAACAGTAATGTATTTAAAACTTTAATATTCGCTTTTTTCAAACTTAGTTTATACTCCACGGATTCATATTTATTTTTATGAAGAATGATGCAGAATATACGTCATAGATACCGACTCGTGAGTATTCAACATCGCCTCTCCTTGAGTTTCTCATCAGATCACCACGCATCTCGAACACGTAATATTCAAACCGGCAGCCACATATCGTGTAACAACAAAGATGCCTCAAGCATTCATTTCTGCTAAATTGTATTCGATGTAAGTTGCACTTATTTATGATGATAATGCAGATACATAAAACCAATGTAATATCTCACCTCATGGAGTACTAATCGAAAGGTAGCTCTCCTTGGGCTTGTCATTGATATTATGTGGATTTTGATACAAGACAATCAAGATGACAGTAGGAACTAACCTGTAACACCAAGAAAACCTCAAATACCCTTTTTTGCATTTTAGTTTGTATGTCGGTAAAACTAGAACTTAATCATAAAAATGGTGCGTAATGTCTTAGACCGATGCATACACAAGGATGGATTAAGAACTCAAAGCCGTAATGCAAAGAGGTATTATTCGAGTAGAGCTGCGATGTGTATGGTAAACTTCTCCTTTACTTTGGACTGAATCGGTATGAGTGGTTTAGTTTTTTCACTTCAAATTTCAAGTGAAATTTGAAGGAGAAATGAGGTCGAGAGCTTTGAGTGAATAGGTGTTTAGGGAAAAAATTCTGCAGAGTTTTGCTAGGCTGAGAGTTGCTGCTGAATGAGAGGGAACAGGGCTGTTTATATAGAGTGTAGGTTTGGGTTTAGGTTAGGATGGAAATTTAGGCTTGGAGTTGGTTAGAGTGGAGGAGCTAACCTGCAAAAGTAGTGGGCAATATTCAAAAACAACCTTAATGTACTATTTTGTTTTTTTTCATAAGATTTCAAACTGATGTAACAGTAAAAGGTTGGGGTAAAAATGCTAGCAAAACATGCCCCTTAGATATAATTATGAATGGTTAGGATTAGAATGGGTTTGTGAGCTGTTGAAGTGAGCTGTCAATAGGACAAAATGAAGGTAAAGATGCTGAAAAAATCTGAGTTCTTATCTGTGGTAACAAATCTGTCAAGGTGGACCCCTTAGCTAAATCGCACACTCAAATTTGTAAAGCAAAAACGTGTCTTTTCCCCTTCAAAATTATGCATTGTATTTTCTTGCACTTGAAGCTTTTTTACAAGTCTGAACCACATTTATTCAATGCTATTTGAATTTAAGTATCACCATGAAAATTCTTTGTTTTTCTTTCAAGTTGATAATTTGCATCGTGTCATTAATAATGCTTCAATTTTTGGATTAAACTTGGTTCATATTGCAGGAACTCTGAACTTCATATTTAACTTGTATTCTGTGGCTTCTCTCTAACTGCAAGATGGTATCTTGTATGTGGATGATATCGCACTGAATTCGGTAGAATGATCATGCACACATTCCAGATTGCAGTAGAATAGTAGTTAGCTTATGGAGTTATAACAAGTTTTTTTTTAGAACATATTACGGGAATTCCGAGCTGCAGCCAAATGAATCATCAAATGAATTGCATTTAAACTTATCCCTTGGATTCTTGCTGTCAAGTTGTTTAATTAAGCTTGAAACAATGCTAAACTGAATCTTATCTTCTTGAGTCCCTGCCATTTCTGTTTTGCTTCTGAGTCCAGGTTCCATAGCTTAGTACAATGGTGCTTGCACATAGCTCATTTTCCTTGAATAAAAGAAAAATGCACAGGTAGTAATGATATTGCACATCGAATGTGAACTTGTTTCTTCATTTTGCAGCCTCGAGTCAAGCATGGACATGCCGTGACATTAACGCTTGTCTTGTATATTTGGTATTGCTTAACACAAATCTATCTCGTCCTCGTGACTTTGAAAACGGTGGAGACTCATGTAGCTTTGTAGTTGATCTAAGGCCATAGTCATTTTTGTTTCAACTAAAGTGCAGCCTGATTTTCTCGGGTTTATTTTGCAAAGATAATGTTAAACTATGTATTCCATCTTTGGTAGTTGGTAGATGAAGTTCCAAGTAGTAATGTAAGGTGACAGTATGGAAATTTGATTGGAGTACAAAGTATGCGGGCTTCCTCGAGGGTACAAAAATTCCAAGATCGGTGATCCCGTGAATGCATCTACGCCTTTTAATGTAACGTGATTCCAAGTCATTAGAAACAATTCTACCATTTAATGATTCACCTTGTACAGGAACTCTTGTAATGCTTTAATGAGTGTATGAAAATTCCTCCTTTATTAATATCATATCTTGATTCCTTCAAATTTATTACAAATGAAATATCCACAATTTCCATTGATTGTTTCACATATGCACCCAATGAAGTCATGCTAGTTTCAAACTTGAATCTTAAAAGAAAATGAATTAAAATTGAAATACAAATCTCGCTCCAAGTTTACTTCAAACTTGATAATTTCTTCTTTAAATTCTAAGCCTTAATCACCAAACTCCTAATATTGCAACTTCACGCAAAACCTAATCACAAATGAAAATAATGGCCCTGTAATTAAACTTCCACAACGAGAAACCAACAAGTCGCCTGCTAAATTCACCACCAATGTTGATCCACTATAAAGATCATGCATGTATGCATGCAATTGAAAAAGGGCTAACGGTTATGCTCAAAATGACCAGATGAAAAATAAAACAAAGAATGAGGCAAATTTTGGGGTGTGACAGCATCCATCTGCCATAGACAAATCTATCAGAAGCGAATGATCAGAGCATTTAACAAGAAGGTCAAGCACCGAGTCTACCAAGTCGGTGATCTAGTAGTCAAGCGCATCATTCTTCCACAAGGTGATCCAGGGCAAATGGACTCCCACCCATGAGGGACCGTTTGTAGTCAAGACAAGATTTTTCTACGGGCTATGATACTTAGCACCATGGATGGTGAAGACTTCACACCCGTGAACGCCGACATAGTCAAAAATACTACGACAATGAGACCCACTAGGTCGATCGACCTAGGCAAAATAAGGGCATCCCGGCAAACCAAAAGGTTCGCAAAAGTTAAGGATATATACAAAACATGTACACCCGCAAGTCGAAAACCCGAAAGGCGACTTGGGCAAAAAGGGTATCCCAGAGACTGAAAACCCGAAAGGGCGGTCTAGGAAAAGTTGGATCCAAGCGCACGACTATGTCTCGCTCGATCACCCATTCATGCACTACTATCGGCATTCAAGATTCAAATGGCGAAAATCACTACTCACTTTCTACCGATGAAGGAGATCGATAGTTGAAATATATGAGTACTAGCATAGTTGGAACTTAACGAGATTGTTTCCGCATAGCTTTTTTACTTCTCTTGTATACATACTACTTGGCCATACGCCACATTTCAAATAAATACAAGTTATTTCCCTTTACAATTTTTGCTATTGCTGTTTGCATAAAGTCCAACGTTTGCTCTGAATGATTATCTGACAATAAAAATCTATTCACAAAATGCGAAAGGTGAACATGCAAAAGTAATTACTACAGGCTCCAGGAATTGAGATGACGACGAAAGTCACCAATGCATTCCCCCGCAAAGCATGATCCCCACAGAAGCGTCGCTCACTACAAACCTTCCACAGGGGAGTATATGTTGGTCCCCGAGCAGTGATTCCACTCAGCTAAATCATGTTACATCAGTCTCCAAGCAATGACATTTCATCCCCGGCTGAGGTATTTATCCCCAGCAAAATATCTCTCAGCAATCATCATTTCCCCGGCAGCAGCAGTACCCAGACCTGAAACTTGGTCAAATAGTGCATCGGAGGAAACCTACACCTTTTCTTTCTCGATCTCTACCAGCCTCAACAATATCTAGGCTCAAGACCTGGTCAGATAGTGCATCGGAGGAATCGAAGTTATCTTTCTTCTCAGGGTTTCCATCCACTTCATCCCCAAACAGAAGTCAGCAGTCCTCAGGCAGAGCATCCACATCTTCTTCAAGATGGATATGTTTTGAAATACCACAACATCTATCATTCATACATTACTCATAAAAGTCATAATTTATGCATATGTCATTCATAAACATCGTCATGCACCATAACTTGCATAAGACTAACGATATTCTATCAAGGTTTCTCTTGTTTTCTCCAAAACAGGTGAAGATCACTTCTAAAACAAACAGTCCGTGATTAATACCGCCGCACGGAAAACTATCTCGAACGATCGCCTAGTTGTCTTCCGGCCAACGGGTCCAGATTAATACCAAGCCGACGGAAAACTATCTGAACGACCGCCCTAGTTGTCCTCCGACAATGGGTCCGTGATTAATACCGCCGACGGAAAACTATCTCGAACGACGCCTCGTTGTCCTTCGACAACGGATCCAGATTAATACCAAGCTAGACGGAAAACTATTCGAACGATCACAGTTATCCTCCGATAATGTGCATCGATCGCACTCAAAGCACAACAGGGAAGCTGTCCACATTTCGCCAACTACTATCCCCTTAGAGTAATCAGCACAAAGATATATTCTGACTCTCTCTTATTATCAATCGAACTACAGTAGTCTACAGACGATCGCTTGCCTTGATGGCATCTTAAGCCCATCTCCGATTACTTGTCAACATTTCTCCACCTTCAGAATGCTGCATATTTGGTTAAAAAACCAATACAAACCAATAACTTCATTCAAAGATTAGCACGAGGTCTAACATACGACTCCCTCCGGATGGCATCCTAAGCCCATCTCCTTTCACTTCCAGAACATCTACCGAGCCTAGCATACGGCTCACTCCCTAGCATCGATCTTTCCAGATGGCATCTTAAGCCCATCTCCATCAGTTCTCCTATTCAGGAAGTCTCCGACTCCTCCAAATGAAGTCTCCGACTCATTGCCCAGTGAAGTCTCCGACTCCTCCAAATGGCATCTATAAGCCCATTCCCGCATCATCAGCCAACAGCGAGTGCAAATTTTCAGGTGTACTCGAGTGTTCAATCATCTTCTACATCCACGTCACGAAAGGCAAGCACGCCAATCTAACCCTTCCAGTACAAGAAGATTGAACAGGGGCAGCTGTAATACCCCAAAACTTTCCCTCCTACCTCTCAAGGCATTTCCTACATCCATGCTCAAGGATTCCTCAAGGGTTGATCAGACAAACCCTCTCTTAGACAATCAACCCAAACTAGGGTTTGGTAATTCTCAGATCCAAATGGACTTCCAACATATCCAATGTTCATCATGCCTCCTCATATGCTTCAAAGATTCTCCATGACAAGTTTCAAGCCTCACAAGTCAAGTTTCGCATAATTGCTCGATGGTTGAAAATCAATCAGATTGACAAAAGTCAACTGTGGTCAACATACGCTAAACTTCATGATTTTTGGTCAACATCCTCATTTTAAAGTCACATTCATCATTTGATCAAGGGTTGATCATGATTCATCAAGAAAACTCAAAATTTGCTCAAAAGTCAAACTTTCCAAATTAGGGTTTCTTAGTGAAAAGTCAACCAAACTTTAACTGAGCATAACTTCTTCATACTTTCTCAAAAAATTTTCCACCACCTCATGTTTTGAAGGAAATTCAATTCTATACAACTTCATGTATCACAAGAATGTTCAAAAAATGCTTCATTTGAAAGGTATGGATCAAAACATTACAGGTCCTTTTCAAAGTCAACAAAAAGTCAACTTTTTGTTTTGAAGATATATTGAGCGTGGAAACTCCAATTGAGATGAAACCAAATAGGTTGTTTAGAGGACTCTTAGATATTTCTAAAAAGTCCAAGAACACTCAAAAATGTGGAAAATTGAGCAAAATACACGTTGTGCAAGTTGGGCAATTTTGAAGAAGTGCACAAAGAGAGATACTTGTAAAAATCAAAATTTTTGCAAATGGGCCTAGTTTTTCTTCATTCAAACTTGTTCCTTATACAATTTGGAACATCCAAGCCCAATGCCACGAATTTTAACTTTGTTTTTCTATTTAATTTGGATTTTATTCATTTAAATACAAATTAAATTCAAAAATAAGGTATAAAATCAAAATTAATTGCAAATTGATTTTTCTCTCAGTCTTGGGATCCAAGTAACCCATAAAGGTGGCAAATTTCAAATTATCATGGATTTGGCAAGAATTTGATTGAAATTGATTAAAGATAAGATTTGATTTTGTTCAAAATCAAATGATCTTTGCATTGATTAACCATTATTTGTTCCTCAAATCAGCTCAATTTCCATCCATTATAAATATACAATGCATATCACATGAATTAGAACAAAAATTGCCTCAAGAACCCTAACCTAAAGTCAAAAACTCGGACCTTCAAGCAATCATTTTGGTTTCAAAGTGATTTTCAATCGATTTTGAGCATTCCATCGTGTTCCTTGGGTTGTTTAGAGTCGATCCTGACTTTACAAGTTACAAACCATCAACAATCAAGCAATCCCGATTTCGGTTTGTTCTTCCTTTTCAAAATCGATTTTCAATTCTCATGCATTATTAACATGTTTTGTTGTTGTTTTGTGTTTAGAACGAAGTTTGAAGTCGTAGTTTGATTGAATTTCCATGTCCAAAATCCATTCGCCTGCTTTTCAAACACGTGCAAGCCACCTCCTGGTCAAGGCTGGGTCAGGAAAGCAAGGTCACCAGTTCGATCCCTGGCAAGACCATTTATTTTTGCTTCTTTACAAACTAACATGTTTTCTTATTTTTTTATATTTTTCTATTTAATATTTTTCATGCATTTAATTTATCTTTCATAATTTTTATCATGCATTTAAAAATACCAAAATATTTATTTTTTGCATACATCAAAAATGTTTATTTAATTTATAAAATTAAAAAATATTATTTTTGCATGCATATTTTATTTAATTTCTATTTTATCATTTAAATCACTTTTAATTGATTTTTAATTATTAAATTAACTCCAAAAAATCCCAAAATATTATTTTAGCACATTAATGTTATTTCTAGCATGAAAAATTTTTCTCATTCAAAAATTATTATTTTTACTAACATTTTTCTCTTATGCAATTTCCTCAGATTTCCGATTTTCATCTTACTGTGTTATATCGTTTCGGACAATTTTTACCGCTTTCTTTTCATATTATGTAATTTCCTATGGGATGTAATAGTTTAATTAGGACTTTTATTTTCCACACTTTTCAATTATGTATCTTCCCCAAAGCCATGTAATAGCGTAGGATTAATCTTTCCGCAATTTACTTTCCGCACCCTATAAATCGCTAGTAATTAGTATGGCAAGATTAAAATCAACATAGACCACTCTTAACTTCAAGATAAAATATCCAAATCAACACACTCTTTCACACATGCACCCTTAGGTAATTCTCTTGTTGCCTTTATTTAATTCAAATGGTCAAGTCCTCGAACGTAGAGGTATTCTAGCACCGTTGCCTTCAAAACAAATCATCATAGTCCCTTCGATACAAAGATCATAGACCCACGATGTCGCCTAAAAATACATGATCTTGACCCTCGATTGTTTCCTACGAAAAATGATGATAGTCCCTTCAAATGTGCTAGGATACTTCCTACAAGTTGCCTTCTATGACCATCCGATGTCCCGCTTACATCCAACGAATATAGTTACCTACCAACTAATGGTATGGATAGCGCTGTTCTAAAGGAACGAAATAACACAAAACGACCAATTCGAGTAGTAATAAGACTTTAGTTGCTTGCTCAAATCAAATACTTTTTGCACCTCACACTTTTGTCAAAGTTCAAACTCTTTTCAAAAATGAAACATTTCCGAACACTTTGTATACATTCCTACATGAATCATTACAAAGTCAAAGCGAAATGCCTTTTCAAAACATTTTTGTCAAACACACAGAAAGCACATTTTTAAAGTGATCTAAGAGCAACTAAGAGCCCAGATAATCACGGATGAAAAGGGGTGCTAATACCTTCCTTTTCATAACCTTCTCCTTACTCGTAATCTAACGGTCTTTTTCTCGTACTTTTACCTTCCCTTAATTGGATAAAAGAAAAGTCGATGGCGACTCTTGCTATCCGCACATTTGCGATACAAAATCTACAAAGTCATCAGACATGTAATCATGGCACGGGAGACACCCTAAAGAGAGAATACCTTAGGGATTTCTAGATCACATTTATTGCTTGATTTGCTTGATTTATCTTTAAGGGTTGCTTGGTATTATATTTGGGGATCCTACACCGATCCGGTTTCTTTTAGGTAAGTAGTAATAATCGCGACTGCTAGACGATATCGAAACGGTCAACATGATGGCTACGTTAGTGTGACACTTTGATGTCCCGATACTCTTCATTTCCAAGTTGAGGATAGTATTTGGCTTCGTGGTGTCATCAAGACTAACTAAACTTTAGAACCTTAATTGACCCATCTTAGCCATTAAGGTAGTGAGATGGTTTGGTGCAGACTAAGGTTGGTTGATACTGCTACGCCATTGAGATCGACTTTGGGATATTTTCGGTCGACCACTTGGTAGTCGTATTGAAATAAATGCCTACGAGAAAGATCAATGATGTGAGATTCCTAGAACCCACATTATTAATGGACAGGATGAACCAACTCAAACTTTTGGTGGGTAATCACCTATACCTCTTGCAAGCCTTAAACCTAGGCTCATTGTGTGAATTGTTTGTGTGTGCTAAACATGACATCATGACATCATCACATTGCATATCATATCTAACTATTTCAAGACCTAGGGATTTATCTTTGCTGCTTTGTAGGGTTATGGCTTCTAGAAAGACTATCCGAATCAACTTCACGGGTATACCTTCTCAGCTCAAAGAATTGGTTTTAGAGATTCCCGACCATGCTCAGTTCATCAAAAGACATGGTTATCTCCGGTTTTGAAGAAGATATGATGCATGTCCTATTCCAGTTCTTCGATCCGAAACACCATTGCTTTACATTCCCAGATTATCAGTTGGTTCCTACCTTGGAAGAGTTCTCTAAGCTACTTGGGATACCTATTCTTGACCAAATGCCATTCACCGGTTTAGAAAAGGTTCCTAAGTATGAAAACATCGCATCCGCCTTACATCTAAAACGCTCAGACATTGAAGCCAATTGGGAAACTAGAAGCGGAGTTAAGGGTTTACTTGCCAAGTTCCTGATTAAGAAAGCCCGAGAATTCCTCAAAGTTATGAGTTTCCATGCATTTGAAGATATTGTGGCCTTGCTAATCTATGGTTTGGTTCTATTCCCTAACTCGGATCAATTCATAGATGTCAACGCCATCAAGTTGTTTCTTACCCGCAACTTGTGCCTACTTTACTTGGAGATATCCTACATTCTTCCACACTGTACTATCAAGAGACAAGGAACTCTCATGTGTTGCATACCGCTATTTCCTGTGTGGTTTATTTCGCACCTTCTCCATCGGCTTGAAGAACGAGCAAAGGTTGAAGTGGTCTCAAAGGTGATGTCACTCTCTCATTCAGATATCCGTTGGAACCTTTTCTCTCAAAAGGACTTCACATTCATTGAACGTTGTGGAGAATTCCTAATTTACCACCTTGGTATAAGGGAGCTATTACTTACAACCCTTATCTAGCTCTCTACTTGGTTATGCTCAAGAGATGGCCCTCATGATATGCTTCTCCAAGATATTGTGTTCGACTACAACCACGATCTCCGCATCACCGAAGGTTCATACACGCTTGGGGCATGGTAAAGAAGACTGATACCAAGACTTTGGGGCACCAAAACTTCATACCATGGGAACCTTACCTCAAATGGGTGCGAGCTCGAGCTCAAAACCTCATGATGCCATTCACTGTTCTACCAAGAATTATGGAATCATGCTATAGGTGACGACCTATACTGCTCTCCATCCCGACATGCCTACCGATTTTGAAGACTGAAGAGATCCCTGATTCAACTAAAAGAAGAAAGGGATACCTGAAGCTCATATGCAAGTGAGAAGAAAGTGCTAGAGTTGACCAAGCTACTTCATGAGGAGCGAAACATCAACGCCTACCTCAACATCAGGAGGAAGCGCCCATGGGAGACTTAGAGCTCTAGGATTTACGTGTTTTCTTTTATTGTTTTGAACTATCTTTTGTACTTAAAAAGAAAAAGAATAAAAAGAGTACTAATAAATGTTTGTTCTTGCTTGTTTAACAAATTTAAATCTCTAAGGTCCTTGAAAACATTGCATTGCATTTGCATAAACATTGCATATCATAACATAACATTGCATCACAGTGTATTGAAGATTGGTTTTCATTCTCTCGCTATTTATTTTAGCGTAAATGACCCTTGAACAGATCACAAAGATCTCCAAGCTCGAATGCTCCTTTCAGAGATGTTCACCACTTGGTCCAAGGCCAAGAAGATCTGAAAAAGCTCATCAACAGGAAGAAGAAGGTTGTTGGTCTTCTCAACATGGGCAGACGTTACAAGGGTGGTCCTAAAGCGGTTAGTCGGATATAACTCTCTGAAAGAAGTGTCAAGGATGAGGGGAGTGTCAAGGGTAATGAAGATGACCAGCGTGAGCCTGAGAAGGAGAGAGAGGATCGCTCTGACTATAGCCAGTACTCTGATGAAGGTGACAAGTACAAGCAACTTGAAGACCGTCTGAATGCTGTGGAAAATCTGAAAATGTCCGGACTGAATTTTGATGATCTGAGTCTTGTTCCTGGTGTTGTGATTCCTCCCAAGTTCAAAGTTCCAACTTTTGCCAAATATGACGGCATTTCTTGTCCAAAGCTGCATTTGAAGTCCTATGTTCAAAAGATCAACCCCCACACTGATGATAGAAAGTTGTGGATGCACTATTTTCAAGAGAGTTTATCCGGAACTCAATTGGAGTGGTATTATCAGCTAGAGAATGACCGTATCCGTATTTGGAGTGACTTAGCGATGCTTTCTGCATAATATGAGTACAATGCTGAATTGACACCCACTCGCATGCAACTACAGAGCATGTCCATGGGTCGTGATGAGAAGTTCAAAGAGTATGCTCAGAAATGGAGAGATCTAGCAGGTAGAGTTCAACCACCCTTGTCCAATAGGGAGTTGGTTGATATGTTTATGGGAACACTGACAGGCCCATTCTTCAATCATCTTATTGAAACTCTTCACGGATTCACCGAGTTGATATTGACAAAGCGATTGAAGCCGGTATCAAGAGTGGAAAGATTCATAGAGTCATACTCAAATGCGCAAGAGATCTTTGGTGGTAAGAAAGAAGCTAAGGTGGTCGAAAAGCCGAGCCAAACCCACCGTGCTCAATCGTAAAGGATCTCCAATCCTACATCAAGACAACCTCACGAGACGGCGACGAGCGTAATACGCCACGAAGACAGTTTACAAAGATCAACATGCCGTTGTCGCAAGCCTTGCAACACATATTGAAAGCAGGGCTGATTACTTTGAAGGATCCTCCTCAAAGTGTCAACACTTCCTCTCCGCGATACGATCGTAATGCTAAGTGTGCTTACCATTCCAATAGCCCAGGGCACGACACTGACAACTGTTGGGCTCTGAAGAACAAAATTCAAGATATGATTGAAGCTAAGCATATTGAGTTTGATCCTCCTGTTGAGACTCCGAATGTGATCAACGCGCCTATGCCTAACCATGACAAAAGTTCCAATGCTGTTAGGGAAGATACTTATGTTTTCAACATAGATGACTTGACCATTCCTCCGATCATAAGAAGAATTTGCTAAGCCGTGTCAACCTGTGATGCCCAGAATTGCCGTTGGTGCCCGCCTCACTGATGGTTGGCTTGGTGAGAAGACGGTGCATGATGGATAACCGTGAAATACTATTCCTGAAACCGCCTTTAGAGAGTCTGTGTGAAGACATGTCTAAGAAACGGAAGATCGAAGATGTGAATGAAACTATACCGTCTGCTTGGGATACCTTGGGTCAGCCAAGTGGAAGGTTTGATTACATGGTGAACTACACTGTCCCTGAGAGCTACAAGATTCCTATTGAAGATGTTAAGGCGACCGGATGGGGTGACGATTTCCCAGAAGACTATGCTGATGTTAACACAATAAGGATTCCCTCTGTTGATTCCGTGCCTAGAGTGGCACCTCTCATCATTACCTCTCCAAGGCCAGTTCCGTATTCCTCTAACAAAGGTATTCCTTGGAACTATGGAGCAGATGTTTACTATCATGGCTTCAAGCAAGATCATTTGACCATTGAAGATCTTACAGTTGAAGCTACCATCCCTGACATTCACAACATCACCGGATCAAGTAAGGTGACCCGAACCGGAAGAGTATTCTCTCTAGAAATCTCTCCTCCAAAGGACACTCATGACTCCAACTGCATTCTAGCTATTCAACCCATTCCCAAGCTAGAGGGAAAGAACCAAGGACTCATCCCGCTCAGCTGTAGTACCAAAGGAAGTTCTCAAGACACCTCCAAACAAGAAATGGAGGAAATTCTGAAGATTATCAAGAAGAGTGATTAAAATGTGTGGAACAGTTGGGATGAGACTCCATCCAAGATCTCCATGCTTGCTTTGCTCTTGTGGTTCGAGGCTCATGCTAATGCCTTGGTGAAGTTTCAAGAATGCTCACGCATTTCAAGACACTACTACCGACCAGTCAAGTTTGTATTGCTAGCTGGCCGCCAACAATGGCCCGGGTTTCTCGATGTCGATTTGACTCTGAAAGAAACACAACAAAGCCTTGCACATCTCTGTTGAATGCAAGGGCACTACATTATCTCATGTTTTAGTGGATATCGGTTCTGCTTTGAACATCCTACCGAAGACTGCTTTTGATCGACTTGATGTTGAAGGATTGGTTCTGAAACCCAGTGACATAATTGTGAGAGCTTTTGATGGTTCTAAGCAAACAGTACTTGGAGAGCTCATTCTTCCCGTTAAAGTCGGTTCCCAGACTTTTGACTCCACTTTGTTTGTCATGGACATCCGTCCAGCTTACTCTTGCCTACTTGGACGCCTTGATATACGGGCAAAGGCCATACCTCTACCTTGCATCGTCAAGTACCCGGTGAAAGGGAAGGTTGTTACAGTATGTGGTGAAGAAGAATATATGGTCAGTCATCTACAGTCATTCAGATACCTCAAGGTGGAGGATGAATTCTTTGAGACTCCTTGTCAAGCTTTTGAAACAATCCCCAGAGTCATGCCTCTAGACTCTCCCGTCACTCCTGAAGTTATACCAGCTCCGCCTAGGATGGCCTCGCTGAAGACGTCATGCCAATCTCCTTTATACGGGAGTAATTGCTCTTGTTTTGTTTTGCTTTACATATTTTCTATGTTTTGAACAATAAACTCTAAAGCCTAGTGCCTTGCCCGGGGCATCATGGCTCGTTTGTGAGGGTTATTATCTGTCATTTGCATATTTTCATTCAATAAAACCGTTGGACTTTTGCATTCAGTTGTTGTTTTCTTTCTTTTACTTTATCACCCCTTCAAAAGCTATGTGTTTCTTACACACACCCACGTGATACACTGCAGAATCACTCCGAATCTCGTTGATAACAGCTATGCTATTGCTAAATATGACTTCGATAATCCGATCTACCAATACGAAGATGAAAGTGAGGAAGATTATAAAGTGCCAGGAGAACTTGTCAGACTGCTACAACAAGAAGAGAGAGTTATACAGCCGCACGAAGAGCAAGTTAAGGTTGTGAATTGGGCGATGAAGATGTAAAAGAGATCAAGATAGGAGCGGGTCTTGAGAACAGTGTTAAAGAAATATTGGTTCAGATGCTACGAGACTATATTGAGGTTTTTTCTTGATCATACGAAGACATGCCAAGTTTAGACATTGATATTGTGGTACACCGATTGCCGAAAAGAAGGTTTTCTCCTGAAATGTAGGTTCGTCGTATGCCCCGAGATGTCGAGAAAATCAAAGTCAAGTTATGAAGCGCCAATGCCGCTTAGTCATATTTTACCCACAATGGGTTGCTAATGTGGTGCCTGTGCCCAAGAAGGATGGCAAGGTATGAATGTGTGTAGATTACAGAGATCTGAACAAAGCAAGTCCGAAAGACGATTTTCCACTTCCTCATATTGATGTTCGTTGATAACACCGCCAACATAAGGTTTTCCTTCATGGATGGTTTCTCCTACATAATCAGATCAAAATGGCTCAAGACATGGAGAAGACTACTGCTATACATTGGGGCACTTTCGCTACAAGGTTATGTCGTTCGGATCAAGAACACAGCGCCACTTATCGCGGCTATGGTGACTTTATTTCATGACATGATTCATCACGAGATAGAGGTTTACGCCGATTTATATGATAGCTCGATCATAGACTGAAGAAGAACACCTTGACCATCTGCAAAAACTATTTGACATATTGAAGAAGTTCAGACTGAGACTTAATCCCAACAAGTGCGTCTTTGGAGTCAGATCCAGTAAACTCCTAGGGTTTGTTGTCACTGGTAAAGGCATTGAGGTTGACCCCGCCAAGGTTAAAGCCATTTAAGAGATGCCAGCTCCCCGCACCGAGAAGGAAGTCAGAGGTTTCTTAGGCCGATTGAATTACATTGCCAGATTCATTGCACATCTAACTACTACTTGTGAACCAATCTTCAAGTTGTTGAAGAAAGATCAAGTGGTGGAATGGAACGACGATTGCCAGATCGCTTTTGACAAAATCAAGGAGTATCTACAGAATCCTCCTATCCTGATGCCGCCCGCCGAAGGAAGACCTCTTATCATGTACTTGACAGTGTTAGAGAACTCAATGGAGTGTGTGGGGCAACATGACGAGTCTGGTCGAAAAGAGTATGCAATATACTACCTTAGCAAAAGTTTACCGATGTGAAACAAGATACTCACACCGAGAAAACTTGCAACGCTTTGGCTTGGGCTGCT
Source organism: Vicia sativa (assembly GCA_021764765.1). Taxonomy (NCBI): domain Eukaryota; kingdom Viridiplantae; phylum Streptophyta; class Magnoliopsida; order Fabales; family Fabaceae; genus Vicia; species Vicia sativa. The sequence continues at coordinate 71,694,057 of CM038794.1, read as the reverse complement.
CACCGACTAAGACAGTATATGTTGACTCACACTACCTTGTTGATCTCCAAGATGGATCCGATAAAATACATATTTGAGAAACCAGCTCTCTTCGGAAGAGTAGCAAGATGGCAAATGATCTTTACCGAGTATGACATCCAGTACACTTCTCAGAAAGCGATCAAAGGAAGTGTAGTAGCCGATCATTTGGCTCATCAAGCCGTATATGACTATCAGTCTATGCAGTTCGAGTTTCCAAATGAAGATGTTTTGTTAGTTACAGATTGCGTAGAACCAGGCCCAAACGAAGGACCTGAACAAGGATCCCGATGCACCATGGTCTTTGATGGAGCCTCAAACGCCCTTGGCAATGGTATTGGCGCCATCATTACATCCCTACAAAGGACACACGCCTTTCACCGCCAGATTATGTTTCATTGCACCAACAACATGGTGAATATGAAGCGCATCATGGGTATCAAAGTCGCTATTGACTTAATCAAGTTCTTGCAAGTATATGGAGACTCCTTTGGTGATCACCGACATAGTGGATACGAAGCATCCGAATCTCATTCCATATCGAGAGCATGTTTTGAGTTTGATCCCCTATTTCAAAGAGATCACCTTCAATCACATTCCACGAGAAGAGAATCACCGCGCATTTATTAGCTATTATGTCGTCTATGTTCAAGGTCAGATGGGACAACGAGGCTCCCGAGATCATCATTGAGAAGTTTGACGAACCAGCATATTGTTATGAGCTTGACACAGAAGAGAAACCTTGGTACTATGACGTGAAGAGGTATCTTGAGACTCAGGAATATCCGCCAGGGGCATCTATCAATGATAAGAAATTCTTGAGGAGATTCGCTTCTAAATTCTTCCTCAGCAACGACATCTTATACAAGCGCAACCACGACTTGTGCTTACTCTACTGTGTAGACCGGAAAACAGCAGAACGTATCATGAAGAGTTACATGAAGGTGCATTTGGCACCCACTCTAGTGGACATACGATGGCTAAGAAGATTTTGAGAACAGGTTACTATTGGTCCATCATGGAAGCTGATTGTCACCGCTATGCTCGATCTTGTCACAAATGCCAGATTTATGCAGACAAAGTGCACGTACCTCCAGTACCTCTGAATGTTCTAACAGCTCCTTGGCCATTTGCAATATGGGGCATTGACATGATCGGGGAAATCAAGCCCACAGCTTCCAACGGACATCGTTTCATCCTTGTTGCAATTGATTATTTCACCAAATGGGTAGAGGCAGCCTCGTTCGCATCTGTTACCAAGAATGTTGTGGCTCGATTCATCAAACACAATCTTATCTGTCGGTATGGCACTCCCGAAAGGATTATCACAGATAATGGCTCTAATCTCAACAACAAGATGATCACCGAACTCTGCACGCAGTTCAAGATCAAGCATCACAACTCTTCTCCGTATCGGCCTAAGATGAATGGCGTTGTGGAAGCCGCCAACAAGAACATTAAGAAGATTATACAGAAAATGACAGTGATTTACAAAGATTGGCATGAGATGTTACCATTTGCTCTTCATGGTTATCGCACTACAGTACGGACATCAACAGGGGAAACCCCCTTCTCTCTTGTGTACGGTATGGAAGCAGTCCTACCAATTGAGGTTCGATTCCCTCAACCAGAGTCCTCCAGGACGCAGAGTTAGGCAAAGATTTATGGGTCGCTACCGACCGATTAATTTGATCGATGAAAAACGACTCGCATCCATCTGCCATGGACAGATCTATCAGAAGCGATGATCAGAGCATTTAACAAGAAGGTCAAGCACCGAGTCTACCAAGTCGGTGATCTAGTAGTCAAGCGCATCATTCTTCCACAAGGTGATCCCAGGGAAAATGGACTCCCACCTATGAGGGACCGTTTGTAGTCAAGATGATTTTTCGGCGGAGCTATGATACTTAGCACCATGGATGGTGAAGACTTCTCACACCTCGTGAACGACATAGTCAAAAATACTACGATAATGAGACCCGCTAGGTCGATCGACCTAGGCAAAAATAAGGGCATCCCTGCGAACCAAAAGGTTCGGGCAAAAGTTAAGGATATATACAAAACATGTACACCCGGCAAGTTGAAAACCTGAAAGGGCGGCTTGGGCAAAAAAGGGTATCCCGGTAGACTGAAAACCCGAAAAGGCGGTCTAGGCAAAAGTTAGGGATCCAAGCGTACGTCCGACTATGTCTCGTTCAGATCACCTATCTGCTACTATCGGCATTCAAGATTCAAATGGCAAAATCACCTACTCACTTTCTAACGAAGGAGATGAGATAGTTGAAATATATGAGTACTAGCATAGTTGGAACTTAACGAGATTGTTTCCGCATAGCTTTTTTACTTCTCTTGTATACATACTACTTGGCCATATGCCACATTTCAAATAAATACAAGTTATTTCTCTTTACAATTTTTGCTATTGTTGTTTGCATAAAGTCCAACGTTTGCTCTGAATGATTATCTGACAATATAAATCTATTCACAAAAATGCGAAAGGTGAACATGCAAAAGTAATTACTACAGGCTCCAGGAATTGAGATGACGACGAAAGTCACCAATGCATTCCATGATCCCCACAGAAGCGTCGCTCACTACAAACCTTCCACAGGGGAGTATATGTTGGTCCCCGAGCAGTGATTCCACTCAGCTAAATCATGTTACATCAGTCTCCAAGCAATGATATTTCATCCCCGACCGAGGTATTTATCCCCAGCAAAATATCTCTTAGCAATCATCATTTCCCCGGCAGCAGCAGTACCCAGACCTGAAACTTGGTCAAATAGTGCATCGGAGGAAACCTACACCTTTTCTTTCTCGATCTCTACCAGCCTCAACAATATCTAGGCTCAAGACCTGGTCAGATAGTGCATCGGAGGAATCGAAGTTATCTTTCTTCTCAGGGTTTCCATCCACTTCATCCCCAAATGTAAGTCGCAGCCTCCTGCAGTAGCATCCACATCTTCTTCAAGATGGATATGTTCTGAAATACCACAACATCTATCATTCATACATTACTCATAAAAGTCATAATTTATGCATATGTCATTCATAAACATCGTCATGCACCATAACTTGCATAAGACTAACGATATTCTATCAAGGTTTCTCTTGTTTTCTCCAAAACAGGTGAAGATCACTTTTAAAAACAAGCAGGTCCAAGATTAATACCCAAAGCCAGACGGGAAAACTATCTGAACGACCACCCTAGTTGTCCTCCGACAACGGGTCCAGGATTAATATCCGAAGCCAGACGGGAAAACTATCTGAACGACCGCCCTCGTTGTCCTCCGACAACGGATCCAGGATTAATACCCGAAGCTAGACGGGAAAACTATCTGAACGATCACAGGTTATCCTCCGATAACAGGCATTGGATCAGTACCCGAAGCACAACAGGGAAGCTGTCCACATTTCGCCAACTACTATCCCCTCAGAGTAATCAACACGAAGATATATTCTGACTCTCTCTTATTATCAACAGCAACTACAGAGTATAGCGTACGACTCAGTTGCCTTGGATGGTATCTTAAGCCCATCTCCGATTACTTGTCAATATTTCTCCACCTTCAGAATGCTGCATATTTGGTTAAAAAACCAATACAAACCAATAACTTCATTCAAATATGAGCACGAGGTCTAACGTACGGCTCCCTCCGGATGGCATCCTAAGCCCATCTCCTTTCACTTCCAGAACATCTACCGAGCCTAGCGTACGGCTCACTCCCCAGCATCGATCTTTCCAGATGACATCTTAAGCCCATCTCCACCAGTTCTCCTATTCAGGAGACATCTCGAGTCTAGTGTACGACTCATTCCCCAGCGAAGTCTCCGACTCCTCCAAATGGCATCTGGACGCCCATTCCCCGATCATCATCAACAATGAGTGCAAATTTTGTGTATTGAGTGTTCAATCATCTTCTACCTCCAGGTCACGAAAGGCAAGCACGCCAATCTAACCCTTCCAGTACAAGAAGATTGAACAGGGGCAGCTGTAATACCCAAAATTTGCCCTCCTACTTCTCAAGGCATTTCCTACATCCATGCTCAAGGATTTCTCAAGGGTTGATCAGACAAACCCTCTCTTAGACAATCAACCCAAACTAGGGTTTGGTAATTCTCAGATCCAAATGGACTTCCATCATCTCCAATGTTCATCATGCCTCCTCATATGCTTCAAAGATTCTCCATGACAAGTTTCAAGCCTCACAAGTCAAGTTTCCTCAGACAATTGCTCAGATGGTTGAAAATCAACAGATTGACAAAAGTCAACTGTGGTCAACATACAGTCAAACTTCATGATTTTTGGTCAACATCCTCATTTTAAAGTCACATTCATCATTTTATCAAGGTTTGATCATGATTCATCAAGAAAACTCAAAATTTGCTCAAAAGTCAAACTTTCCAAATTAGGGTTTCTCAGTGAAAAGTCAACCAAACTTTCACTGAGCATAACTTCTTCATACTTTCTCAGAAAGTTTTCCACCACCTCTTGTTTTGAAGGAAATTCAATTCTCTATAACTTCATGTCTCACAAGAATGTCCAAAAAATGCTTCATTTGGAAGGTATGGATCAAAACATTACAGGTCTTTTTCAAAGTCAACAAAAAGTCAACTTTTTGTTTTGAAGATATATTGAGCTTGGAAACTCCAATTGAGATGAAACCAAATAGGTTGTTTAGAGGACTCTTAGATATTTCTAAAAAGTCCAAGAACACTCAAAAATGTGGAAAATTGAGAAAAATACACCTTTTGCAAGTTGGGCAATTTTGAAGAAGTGCACAAAGAGAGATACTTGTAAAAATCAAAATTTTTGCAAATAGGCCTAGTTTTTCTTCATTCAAAATTGTTCCTTATACAATTTGGAACATCCAAGCCCAATGCCACGAATTTTAACATTATTTTTCTATTTAATTTGGATTTTATTCATTTAAATACAAATTAAATTCAAAAATAAGGTATAAAATCAAAATTAATTGCAAATTGATTTTTTCTCTCATTCTTGGGATCCAAGTAACCCATAAAGGCTGACAAATTTCGAAATTATCATGGATTTGGCAAGAATTTGATTGAAATTGATCAAAAAAGATAAGATTTGATTTTGTACAAAATCAAATGATCCTTGCATTGATTAACCATTATTTGTTCCTCAAATCAGCTCAATTTCCATCCATTATAAATATACAATGCATATCACATGAATTAGAACAGAAAAATTGCCTCAAGAACCCTAACCTAAAGTCAAAAAATCCGTGACCTTCAAGCAATCTGCAGCCTTGGTTTCAGTGATTTTCAATCGATTTTGAGCATTCCATCGTGTTCCTTGGGTTGTTTAGAGTCGATCCGCACTTTACAAGTTACAAAACCATCAAGAATCAAGCAATCCGATTTGGTTTGTTCTTCCTTTTCCAAAATCGATTTTCAATTCTCATGCATTATTAACATGTTTTGTTGTTGTTTTTGTGTTTAGAACGAAGCTTGGAAGCTTTCTGGGTAGTTTGATTGAATTTCCATGGCGTAAAACACGAGTTACCATTGCTAGGGTTTTCGGTTTCGAATTAGGGCTTCCTTAAAACGGAAAAATTGGACCAAAAGACCACCACCATCGTGTTCAGGACGATGTTTCCAATCGAACCATGCCTTTGAATGTCATTTATATTGCCTGTCTTTGATTTTGAGATTTGCAGGGACTATAGCGTCGCTTTGAGGCCGACACTATCTTTTCAAAAATTCAAAACGAAGAAGACGATGCTTGGCGCGTGATCTGACCATCGTGGACGCCTCGTCCAAAATCCATTCGCCTGCTTTTCAAACACGTGCAAGCCATTGGTCAAGGCGGTTGGAAGGCAAGGTCACCAGTTCGATCCCTGGAAAGACCATTTATTTTTGCTTCTTTACAAACTAACATGTTTTCTTATTTTTTTATATTTTTCTATTTAATATTTTTCATGCATTTGATTTATCTTTCATAATTTTTATCATGCATTTAAAAAATACCAAAAATATTTATTTTTTTGCATACACATCATAAATTTTTTTATTTAATTTATAAAATTAAAAAATATTATTTTTGCATGCATATTTTATTTAATTTCTATTTTATCATTTAAATCACTTTTAATTGATTTTTAATTATTAAATTAACTCCAAAAAATCCCAAAAAATTATTTTAGCATATTAATGTTATTTCTAGCATGAAAAATTTTTCTCATTCAAAAATTATTATTTTTACTAATATTTTCCTCTTATGCAATTTCTCGATTTTCATTTTCATCTGCTTATGTGTTATATCGCGGACAATTTTTACCGCTTTCTTTTCATATTATGTAATTGCCTATGGGATGTAATAGTTTAATTAGGACTTTTATTTTCCGCACTTTTCAATTATGTATCTTCCCCAAAGCCATGTAATAGCGTAGGATTTATCTTTCCGCAATTTACTTTCCGCACCCTATAAACTGCTAGTAATTAGGCGTGTATGGCAAGATTAAAATAAACATAGACCACTCTTAACTTCAAGATAAAATATCTGAAATCAACACACTCTTTCACACATGCACCCCTTAGGGTAATTCTCTCTTGTTTCCTTTACGAATTCAAATGGTCAAGTCCCTCGAACGTAGAGGTATTCAAGCACCGTTGCCTTCAAAACAAATCATCATAGTCCCTTCGATACAAAGATCATAGACCCACGATGTCGCCTACAAATACATGATCTTGACCCTCGATTGTTGCCTACGAAAAATGATGATAGTCCCTTCAAATGTGCTAGGATACTTCCTACAAGTTGCCTTCTATGACCATCCGATGTCCCTTCGAATGTCCCGCTTACATCCAACAAATAGAGTTACCTACCAACTAATGGTATGGATGGCGCTGTTCTAAAGGAACGTAAAATAACACGAAAACGACCAATTCTGAGTTGGTAATAAGACTTTTAGTTGCTTGCTCAAATCAAATACTTTTTGCACCTCACACTTTTGTCAAAGTTCAAACTCTTTTCAAAAATGAAACATTTCCAAAAACTTTGTATACATTCCTACATGAATCATTACAAAGTCAAAGCGAAATGCCTTCTCAAAACATTTTTGTCAAACACACAGAAAGCACATTTTTAAAGTGATCTAAGAGCAACTAAGAGCCCGTAGATAACTACGGATGAAAAGGGGTGCTAATACCTTCCCTTTTCATAACCTTCTCGCTTACTCAGAATCTAACGAAGGTCTTTTTCTGTACTTTTTACCTTCCCTTAATTGGATAAAAGAAAAGTCGGTGGCGGCTCTTGCTATCCGCACATTTGCGATACAAAAATCTACAAAGTCAGTTCACCGTATTACAGTAGTTCATCAGGTTGTTAGCGGAATTGCAGTACTTTTGAGCATGTAAGTAGTTGCTATTAACCTATAGAATCAAATTAGTAGTTTAGCAATGAATATTTATTATTTAAACTAACATTAAAATTATAATATAGATCCAATCCAAGAAGAGAAATATACTTGAACATCAAATGTTGCAAGACTTGGTATTTATCAAGTAAAATCAAAATTTGAAAGAGCTCTTTGATAGTGATGATTTGATTGATCCTGTAGTAATGGATAATGATTTTGATACCCATAACCTATGGTTATTGGGAGGTGAAGATGAAGCTTAACTTGAACCTGAAAATGATATGGTGTTCGATGGTGACGATTTGTCTTGGCTAGATGTTGAAGCGCAAGTGATGTTGTTGAACCACTTGTCAACACTAGAAGCCAAGCAGCATTGCAGAAGAAGGCGACTGCATCTCCACCACCTTATTCATCTAGATCTAAGGCAAAGGAAAAGGAAGTGGTAGTAGTAGATGATGAATTTGGTGATGAAGAATATATTGGAGAGGATGCAGAGGATGGAGAGGATGAAGAGGATACTAGTGTCGTAGGAAGTGATGATGAAGACTTGGATTTTAATGATTCTTGAACTTTTATTAGAGTTTTCATGTTTAGTTATTTTAAAATTTAGACTTAAACCTTTTATGACTTATTAGAATTTTTATTATAATCTATTTGAAACTATGTTATAATATTTTGCTTAAGACTTATACCTTTTAATGGTATTTGGAATTGGAACCTATGCTATTAGTTTTATTCTCAAAGCAAGTAACAATGTCAAAGAGGTACTGAGGGTGAAGGTTGAACTCAATAAGGAGTTCGAAATGAAGGATCCAGAGGAGCCCAGTGATTCTTGGATTGACATTCAAGAGATAGAAAATGAATGATGCTTATCTAAAGAGGCATATTTACTAATATTATCGAAAAGTTTGGTATGTCGAATTCGAACTCTGTGACTCCAACAAACCCTCAATTCAAGTTGATTATTGATCAGTGTCCCAGTACTGAGGTCGAAAGAGATTATATGAATAGCATCCCATATGCTAATTTAGTAGGTTCTTTGATGTATGCGATGGTTTGTACTAGACCCGACATATCATATGCAGTAAGACTTGTAAGTAGGTACATGGCGAATCCTGGAAAGGCTCATTGGAAAGCATTGAAGTGGATTCTATGGTACATAAATGGGTCTCTGAAGAGAGCCTTAATTTTTGGTGGAGCCTTGGGTGAAGATAGTAAAGCAATAATCAAAGGATATGTCGACTCTGATTATGTAGGTTGTATTGATTCCAAAAAATCTATTTCTGGATATGTTTTCACATTGTTTGGTACAACAATTAGTTGGGAAGCAACACTTCAGAAGGTTGTTGCATTATCAACCACTGAAGCAGAATATATTGCTTTAATTGAAGTTGTGAAGGAAGCATTGTGGCTTGAAGGTTTTTCTAAGGAGCTAAAAATTCAAGGTGAAGTTAACACTGTTAAATGTGACAGTCAAAGTGCGATACACCTGTCGAAGAATTTAGCCTATCATGAGCGAACCAAGCACATTGATGTGAGGATGCATTTCATCAGAGGGGTAATCGAGCGTGAAAAGTCCAAGTGTCAAGGTTTCGATGATCATAATGCCGATATGGTCACCAAGACATTGCCTAGTTGCAAATTTTTCCATCAGATGCTTGATAAAGTCATGAAGAAAACTAGTTCGTTAGTTGATAACATAGTTTATTTCAAGGTGGAGATTTGTGAGATATTGGATCGAACTCTATTGGGTCGAAGGTAGTAACTTGGTTCGACGGTTCGACAAAGTTTAGCATGCAGTCGAAGTTTGCTCACGTGCTATTGTCAAGTGTTACAAGTTGTAGTCAAGTGCTTCTAGCTTGTAGTGTCGAAGGATGCTAGGATTGTTAGCTTCGAATTGGGCCTGTTTGTTATGTCCAATTGGTTAAGTTAGTTTGTACCCTAAGTTAGCTTGTAATGGGTATTTGTGATAAAAGCCCATTAGTTTAGTATATTAGGTTTATTATAAATAGCATACTAGTATCTCATTATTGCATAATGCAAATCCTATTTTAGGGTGAGAGGGTTATTTGTTATTCTTGTATACTTGTAATCTTATTTCAAGAGTAAGAAAAGAATAGCAGTTAATAACCAATCCTTGTGTTCATCGTGTTCTTCATTCTTTTTCCTACCCTAATTATTTCTTGATCATTAAGCAACAAATTTATATTTTATTACAAGACATCCGATTCACATCAACAACTATCATTCATATCTAAGTACAATTTCAATAAAAGAGATAAATGAAAAAAAATTGAAAAATAAGAAGGAAAGGTGTTGAACTCCATGCTACTTTTATCATTAGTTAATGCCAATTTCTCTTTTATCATTATTACTGAGTGCTTTCTCATTTTTCTTATTTTTTACCTAATTGAATCACTTTTTTTATCAAACATAATCAAAGACATCAGTTAGTAATATCCTTTTTCGTATATTGTCCTTTTTGCATCTTGTTTATATTTTTTTATTAACAATTAAAAATATCAGAAACTAGAGATACTAAAGGCTATCAATTGAACATAATGCGCAATAAAAATCTCGAGAAGTTTAGAAAGGAACTTGTTCCTCTCCATGCACTCTTTCATTCATTTAACACACTTAGAATTGAACACCTAACTTTCCTCCTTAAGCAAACAACAGCCAACTTCCTACAATCTACACAATGCCTTCGCTGTTGCCGACCTCCCACAACCATCTCCCCTCACGGCCATTCTGACTTTTACAAAATATTATAGATGCAATTTGACCTTAACCAAAACGTTAGTCTAGAGTCTAGACGGGATTGTGATGCATTTTTCTTCTCTTTTTTCACTATCTTTTTTGTTTCTCTTCTTTCACAGTTGTCACAATGACATCATCACTGGATTATACACCTTCAAGATCGTCTATCAAATGGCTTTTACCATGGTAAAGTGATTAAAAGAACTAATTTGACAAAATGTTTATTTCATCCCATGCGGGCGGTGATATATGTTGTCTAATTTTTATTTGCAGGTAGAACCTGCTCAGGCTTTAAGTGTTCAAGTTATTCCAATTATGCCATTGGTTGCTTCAGCATATCCAGTTGTGATAAATCCTCCGTATCTTGGCTAAATTCTTAGATCTCAACTCAGTTCTGTTTTGCTTTGTGTGCACTGGTGCTCTTGTAGAGTACTCAGCATTGAACTATTTTTGCTATTGCACAAGGCATTTCCACAACAGTCATGGATTCCATTGATTAATCTTCCATTACTCTTTGTCACAACCGGAATGATGCCGCCAACAATAGCATTGAACTACAATTCATGGATTGTAGTTGAAACTACAGTGATGGAAACAATGTTGCTTTGTTTGCACATAAGTTAGGTGTCACTCAGGTTTGTTTACATGAACACATACTAGTTTTAAATTGTAACATTATGTTAACTATGCTTTGTTCTAATGTTTTCCCAATATCCATTATTACAGTGTATCATTGCTCATGCCGTTGAGAAGACCAAGTATCATGATTCTGATATTTACTGGAAAAAATTCAAAGAGAAGTATCACTTCTCCTACCAATTTACAGCTGATCTTTTGGCAATGAACCACATAGACTTCGTCATCAGAAGTACCTTGCAATAGATTGCTGAAAGGCGTGATACACATTAATTGTTCATTGTCGATATTGTTGTTGGCATTGTCACATGAAACATTTATCTAATCAAATACAATCCCGTTGTAACAGATGTGTGCTCGAGGACTGCATCAAGCCGATTATCTTCACCGTGGCAAGGTTGGACTGTGTGAAGAACATTACAGGACTAGTTAAGTGGTATGGAAAGAACTCATATTTTTTGAGAGATAAAGTTGGTGCTGGACTTTTGAGTTATTATGGAATTTATGTAATGGTAACTTTGAAATGACATTAATTTCTCTTAACAATATGGCTGTCTTGTCAATTTTGTCTTAAAAATATGGATATGAATGCTATTAAATTCTTTAAATATTAATTTATAATTGAGTAAAAATATATGCCCGATTTGCAAAAAAAAAAAATTTTTTTTTTTGAGGATATTGTAACACCCTCAATATTTATAATTATTAGATAATTTAGATTTTAATTATTTATTTAATTAGAAAATAAATTATCGATATTTTTGGGATCATTGAAATTATTTAATTCAATAAAAAAAAATTGGGTTGTTGGTGTAAAGAGTAGAAGGAGGGGGTGGGAGGAGTAAAAACCTCTAAACTTACTATTTGGTTATTATTATTGTAGAATAATAATAAAGGAAAAGGAAAGAGGAAAAAGTGAATTGCGAGTCATTTGGAGAAAACTGATCGTACGTGTGAAGTGAGAAGAGGCAGAAGGAAGAGAAGAACCAAGAGTTCACGGATTCAAAGAATTTCTAAGGTAAAGGGTGATTTTATCTAGTTATTATGCCTTATATATTTTGGGAATGATAAGGTTGATTGAGTAGTTAGGAATCCCAATTTTGGATTTTCTAGGTTTATGGAATTTGCCCTAATGTGGTCTAGTTGCATGAATTTAACCAATCAAATGTTATAGGATTGTTAGGTATGAAAGAATTGTGTTGCTGTGCATCATAATACTGTTTGTTGAGTGATTTTGGTGATAATCCGTGGTTTGATTCGTGTTTGGAATGATAGAATTGAGTTGGAAAATAAGTATGCTGTCAAAAATATAATTTGCTACTACAGGTGGTCGCAGGAACCGGTTCCCTGGTGGGAGGAACCGAGTTCCTGGTATATTTTCCAGCAGGGTGGTATTTTTGTGTCTGAGGAACCGGTTCCCTGGTGGGAGGAACCGAGTTCCCAGTATATTTTTCAGGGAGGTGCTTCCTATGTTTCTGGGGAACCGGTTACCTGCTGGGAGGAACCGAGTTCCTAGTACAAATTCCAGGAGCGTGTTTTCAATATGAGAGTGGGAACCGATTACCACTGTAACTTTTTGGAAAATTATTAAACTTTGAAAAATCATATCTTTTGAACCATAAGTCGTTTTTAATCGTCGTTTTGGACAATAATCTTTAAATTAAATAATCTATTTTATGAAATGAAGAAAATAATAATTAATTGGTTTTATTTTGGAAAATGTTGGTTTTTCTGATCTTGTGGATATTTGTACTTAGTGTACTTGGTGGAGGAAACTAGTATGTTATTTTACTGATGAATTAGATGTATATCGAAGCTTGCATGTATGTGTTATAGGTGGCATTACTGGTTGATGAGTAAATGCTTACATGTTATCTTTCTGGTGATTTATTCATGATGGTTGTTGATATCATGTGTTGTTGTTGATGTTGTATATTCATGATGGTTGTTGATATCACATGTTGTTGTTGAATGTTGCATGTTGTTGATGTGCATGCATATACATTGGTGGTAGCTAATTCTCATTGTGTGGAATTAGTGAGTTGTCCAATATCCGTTGCCGAGTTGGAATGGGCAGTGAGGTTTTATCTATGTTCGAGTTGGAATGTAACAGTATGTGAATTTAGTTTATTGTCGGTACCACATGCATAGAGTCTTGCATCGCATTTTCTATGGATTATAACATGATAGGATGGTTTCCAGTGTTATAATCTTGTTGTTGTGTGTGATGTGTGTTTATGACTTGTGTTGTGAAATAAATCTGATTATGCTGAATAGGGTGGAATAATAGCTTATGAGATTCTGTTGTTTTATGAATTTATAATGCATTTTAATTATGATGAAGTCCCACCCTTGCTTTGATGATTTCAGATTGAAGCTTTAGCAGCTTAGGAGTTGGTGAGGATGGCTCGTAGAGCTATGCTATTATTTTATCGCGTGTCAGTGTCATGCTCTGATTTGTAACACTGGGGAACGCTTATCTAAAGTAATTGTTAAACTCTATTTTGTTTTGATGTTTATTTGGATATTTGTTTGATTTCTCAAGGCATAGACCTTTGAAGTTTTGTTGGTTTTGAACTTATCCAAGTTTTGAGGTTATTCCGCTATATAAAACATGTACACTTATTGATTAATTAAATTATGTTCTTCAGTAAAGCATGATATCTGTTTGGAAAATTTATTTTAATCAATTGTGATGCCCTTTTATACATGTTAACTCTGAATTTAATATATTAATTGCGGGGTATTTAGAAGGGTGTTACAATAGTGGTATCAGAGCATAGTCGGTCATTGTGACCAGTGTCTTAGTATCATTATCCCTTTTGTATGCGTCTAGTGCAAGGTAACATTGTCGATACTTGTGTTCTAATGAGAATTGTTTGTGAATTCTCAGAACAATGGCTGGAAAAGGTAACGGGAGAGATGACGCTACAATTGCTGAGGCTTTGGGGATGTTTGCTGGTGTGCTTGGAGGGAATTAGCAGGGAGCTGGTATTGGTATTGACAGGCAATTGGGGAATTTTCAGAGGAATAATCCTCCGTTGTTCAAAGACACGCATGACCCTGAAGGTGCTCAGAAGTGGTTGAAGGAGATTGAAAGGATCTTCCGAGTGATTGATTGTGCTGAAGATATAAAAGTGAGGTATGGTACTTATATGCTCGCAGAAGAAGCTGATGACTAGTGGGTTGCTACCATAACTGAAATGGAGCAAGATGGTACTGTAGCGACTGATTCGTTTATTAATGGCACACCTTTGGTTGTAATTATTGATACTGGAGCGACTGATTCGTTTATTGCTTTGGTTTGTGCTAAAAGATTTAATTTGGATATATCTGATATGAATGGAAGTATGGTTATTGACACTCCTGCGTAGGGTTCAGTGACTACTTCGTTTGTGTGTAGGAACTGTCCTATTATAATTTTTGGATTTAGTGTGCCTACCGTCAGAACAACTTGATATTATCCTTGGAACGAACTGGTTTGAATTCAACCAGGATTATATCAACTATTTTGCAAAGACGGTAAGTTTTCCTGAAGTGGCCAGTGTCGAAGATTTGACTATGTCAGTTAAGAAGATGAACGTAGTTGTTAATGACGGTGCGGTAGTGTTTATGTTGTATTCTTCGATGAGAGTAAAGGTAAAAGCTAAGAGTAACGAGTTAAAGGTTGTGAATGAATTTCTTGAAGTTTTTCCGAAAGATGTTAGCGAGTTTCCACCTGAGAGAGAAGTGGAATTTGCTATAGATCTAATTCCTGGAACTAGTCCGGTGTCGATGTCGCCTTACCGCATGTCGACATCCGAGTTGGCTGAATTGAAGAAGTAATTAGAGGAGTTACTCGAGAAGAAATTTGTTCGTCCAAGTGTTTCGCTGTGGGGTGCTCATGTGTTGTTGGTTAAGAAGAAAGAAGGTTCGATGAGACTGTGTGTGGATTACAGACAGTTGAATAAAGTTACGATCAAGAATCAATATCCTTTTCCGTGGATTGACGATTTGATGGATCAACTGGTTGGAACTTGTGTATTCAGTAAGATTGATCTGAGGTCTGGATATCATCAGATTCGTGCAAAAGCGGAAGATATTTAGAAGACAACATTTAGAACGAGGTATGGACATTACGGGTATTCTATTATGCCGTTTGGAGTTACTAATTCACCTGGTGTTTTCATGGAGTATATAAAACAGAACATTTCATCCGTATCTTGATAAGTTTGTAGTCGTTTTTATTGATGACATTCTAATTTACTTAAAGAGTGATGAAGAGCATGCAGAACATCTTAGAATTGTGTTGGTGTTGTTGAAAGATAAGAAGCTCTACGCAAAGTTGTCTAAGTGTGAATTTTGGTTGAGTGAAGTAAGCTTTCTTGGTCATGTGATTTCCAATAATGGTATTGCTATTGACCCTACGAAGGTAGAAGCGGTATCTCAGTGGGAAGCGCCGAAGAATGCTTCTGAAATCAGTAGTTTTCTTAGGCTTGTAGGTTATTATAGAAAGTTCATTAAGGGATTTTTGAAGTTAGCTTTTTCGTTGACTATGTTGACGAGAAAATGACAAGTGTTTGTATGAGATTCGGAATGTGAGAAAAGCTTTCAAGAGTTGAAGAAGAGATTGACTAGTGCTCCGATTTTTATATTGCCGAATCAGAGGAATCTTTTATTGTGTACTGTGATGCTTCACTGATGGGTTCAGGTGGCGTTTTGATGCAGGATATACAGGTACTAGCTTATGCTTCAAGACAGTAGAAGATTCATGAAAGGAATTATCCGACTCATGATTAGGAATTGGCCGCTGTAGTATTTGTTTTGAAATTATGGAGGTATTATTTGTATGGTTCTCGATTCGAGGTATTCAGCGATCATAAGAGTCTGAAATATCTGAAATATTTTTGAAATATTATGATTTTGGTTTGAATTACCATCCTAGTAAGGCAAACGTTGTTGCAGATGCGTTAAGTAGGAAGTCTTGGCATATGTCGATGTTGATGGTGCGTGTATTGGATTTAGTTGAACATTTCAGAGACTTGAGTCTAGTATGTGAGTGTCATACCCCAAAATTTTCCCTCCTACTTCTCAAGACATTTCACATATCCACACTCAAGGATTTCACAAGAGTTAGCCAGACAAACTCTCTCCTAAGCAATCACCCAAACTAGGGTTTGGCTATCCTCAAGTCCAGATGAGCCTCCAAGATTTCCAATGGTCATTATGCCTCATCATATGCTTCAAAGAATCTCCATGTCAAGTTTCAAGCCTTACAAGTCAAGTTTCCTCAGACAATTGCCCATATGGTTGAAAATCAGTTGTATTGACAAAAAGTCAACTGTGGTCAACATACAGTCAAACTTTATAATTTTTGGTCAACATCAATATTTTGAAGTGATATTCATCATTTGATCAAGGGTTGATCATGATTCATCAAGAAAACTCAAGATTTGATGAAAAGTCAAAGTTTCTAAATTGGGCTTTCTTAGACAAAAGTCAACAGAACTTTGACAAGGCATAACTTCAAAAAAAACCGTGTCTCTCAAGCAAGTTGCAGCCCTAGTTCCAGATCAATTCAAAGCATTCTAAGGATTCCAACACATTCTTGGAGGTCCCTTGAATCGACCCAGATATTCACAAGCCATCAAATCATCCAAAAATGTGAAATCACGATTTCGGTTTGCTTCAAAACTTTTAAAATTGATTTTGACTATTCATGCATATTTAACATGTTTTGATTGTTTGTTTGTGTTTAGAATGATATTTGCAAGCTATCTGGATGGTTTGATTTGAGTTTTGATGCATAAACCGAATTCCACCATTGTTAGGGTTCTTGAGCTCGAATTAGGGACTCTCAGAATAGGAAAAATTGGACCAATCTAAGGACATATTCATGTTCAGGGGACAATTTGCATTTGATCCATGGTCTTACATTTGATTTATATTACGTATTGCTTGACTTATGAATTGCATGGATTTAGCAACGGAGAAGCAAAAACCGTAGCCAAAAGTCTGAAATTTTAATTGGGGAAGATGACCCTGCGCGCGCTTTCTGATCTGGAGGGTTCCTAGAAACCCTTTATATTATTTTTGTTTTATAATGTTAACAGATAATCCACATGGCTCAGATGGCAAGACAACGTGTGATCATCCAGAAGGTCCTGGGTTCGAACCCTCCTTTTTTACTTAACATTTTGAAATTTGCAGATTTTCCTGAAGGCTTGCCCAGAAATCTCAATTTCTGGCTCTCCATGCCGCGCTCTGCTCCAGCTTCTGAGAGATTTCCATCAGAAGCCCTCTGATTCTCCTCTCTAACCTTATTTTTCATATTTTCATATTTTTCTATTTTAATTTAATTTCTTTTCAAACAATTTTCTCATGAATTAAAAAATCAACAAAAATATTTTCTTTTTGCATTTTAATCAAAAAATGTTTATTTAATTTTTGACATTAAAGTTAATATTTTTGCATGCATATTTTAATTAATTGTTAATTAACCATTAAATTGACTTTTAATTACTTTTTCTCATTAAAACCAGTCCAGAAAATTCAAAAAAAAATTACTCTATCATCTAATTATCATTACTAACCTAAAAACCTTTTTCTACTAATTTCCAAAATATTTTGCTAACATTTTCTTATTATTTTGATTATCTATTTCTTATTCCGCATTTACAATTCTAGAAAGGATGTATAGGTCGCAAAGTTTTTTATCGTGTAATAGCGTAGATTCATATTTTCTGCCTTTACTTTCCGAACTCCTATATTATGTAACTGCCCCAAAGCCATGTAATAGCGTAGGACATTTACTTTCCGCACTTTAGTTTCCGCAATTTACTTTTTGCACCCTATAAACTGCTAGTAATTAGGCGTGTATGGCAAGATAAAAAATAAACATAGATCACTTCTAATTCCAAGATAAAATATCTGAATTTGACACACTCTTTTCACACATGCACCCCTTAGGGTAATTCTCTCTCGTTGCCTTTCGAATAAATGGTCAAGTCCCTCGAACGTAGAGGTTTCCTAGCACCGTTGCCTACAAACATATCATCATAGTCCCTCCGAATCAAAGATCGTGAGTCCCTCGTCCCTCGATTGTTTCCTACGAAAAATGATGATCGTCCCTTCGGATGTGCTAGGATACTCCTACAAGTTGCCTTCTATGACCATCCGATGCCCCTTCGAATGTCCATTCTACATCCAACGAATAGGGTTACCTACCAACTAATGGTATGGATATCACTATTCTAAAGGAAAGTAAAACAACACGAAAATGACCATTCTGAGTAGGTAATATGATTTTAGTTGCTTGCTCTATCAAAATACTTTTCACACCTCACACTTTTGTCAAAGTTCAAACACTTTTCAAAACGAAACATTTCCAATCACTTCGTATACATTCTAGCATGAATCATTACGAAGTCAAAGCGAAATGCCTTTTCAAAACATTTTTTCAAACACACACACAGAAAGCAATTTTTAAAGATGAGCTAGAAGCAACTAAGAGCCCATAGATAACTACGGATGGAAAGGGGTGCTAATACCTTCCCTTTTCATAACCTTCTCCCTTACCTAGAATCTAAAGAAGGTCTTTTTCTGTTCTTTTCACCTTCCCTTAATTGGATAAAAGAAAATTCGGTGGCGACTCTTGCAATCCGCAACATTTGCGATAAAAAGCAAAACAAATCTCAAAGTCAGTTCTCCCACCGTATTACAGAACTGGCGACTCTGCTGGGGAGACACCCTAAAGAGAGAATACCTTAGGGATTTCTAGATCATTTTTACCGCTTTCTATCTGACTTGCATGCTTTACTTTTAAGGGTTGCTTGGGTATTATACTTGTGAGGGATCCTACACCCGGATCCAGGTTTCCTTAGGTAAGTAGCAATAGATCGTCATGACTGCTAGGCGATACCAAACGGTCAACATGATGGCTACGTTAGTGTGACACTTTGGATGTCCTGATACTCTTCATTTCCATGTTGAGGATAGTATTTGGCTTCTGCGTGGTGTCCTCAGCACTAACTCAACATTTAGAACCCTAATTGACCCATCTTGGCCATTAGATGGTAGTGAGATGGCCGGCTTTGATGTAGACCGAGGTTGGTTGATACTCGATGCTACGCTCATTAAGATCAGACTTTTGGGATGTTTTCGGTCGACCACTTGGTTGTCGTATTGAAATGAAGCCTACGAGAAAGATCAATGATATGAGATTCCTAGAACCTGGTTACTATTATAGGACAGGATGAACCAACTCAAACTTTGGCAGGGTAGATACCTATACCTCATGCAAGCCTTAAACCTTGGGCTATTGTGTGATTTGCTTGTGTTTTCTAAACATGACATCATGACATCATAACATTGCATATCATATCTAACTATTTTAAGGACCTAGGAATTTATCTTTGCTCTGTTTTGTAGGGATTATGGCTTCTAGAAAGACTATTCAAATCAAATTCATGGGTATACCTTCTCAACTCAAAGAATTGGTTTCAGAAATTCCTGATCATGCTTAGTTTATCAAAAGACATGGTTATCTACTTGACTTGGTTATCTCCGGTTTTGAAGAAGATATGATGCACGTCCTATTCCAGTTCTTTGATCCGAAACACCATTTCTTTACATTCCTAGATTATCAGTTAGTTCCTACCTTGGAAGAGTTCTCCAAACTATTTGGGATACCTATTCTGGACCAGATGTCGTTCACCGGTTTAGAAAAGGCTCCTATTTACGAAGACATTGCATCAGCATTACACCTAAAGCGCTCAGACATTGAAGCCAATTGGGAAACTAGAAGCGGAGTTAAGGGTTTACTTGCTAAGTTCCTAATAAAGAAAGCTCGAGAATTCCTCAAAGCTTTGAGTTTCCAAGCATTCGAAGACATCTTGGCTTTTCTAATCTATGGTTTGGTTCTATTTCCTAACTCGGATCAGTTCATTGGCGTGAACACCATCAAGATATTCCTCACTCATAATCCTATGCCTACTTTACTTGGAGACATTCTGCATTCTCTCCACACTCGTACTATCAAAAGACAAGGAACTCTCATGTGTTGTATACCGTTACTTTCCAGGTGGTTTATTTCGCACCTTCCTCCATCGGTATTGAAGAACGAGCAAAGATCAAAGTGGTCTGAAAGACTAATGTCACTCTCTCATTCAGATATTGGTTGGTGTCTTTTCTCTCAAAAGGACTTCACATTCATTGAGCGTTGTGGAGAATTCCCTAATGTACCACTCCTTGGCATAAGGGGAGGTATCACTTACAACCCTTCTTTAGCTCTACGTCAGTTTGGTTATGCTCGAAGAGATGGTCCTCATGATATGCTTCTCCAAGATATTGTGTTCGACTACAACCACGATCTCCAGAATTACCATCGAAGGTTCATACACGCTTGAGGCATGGTAAAGAAGACTGATACTAAGACTTTGGGACACCAAAACTCCATTCCTTGGGAACCTTACCTCAAATGGGTTCGAGCTCGAGCTCAAAACCTCATGATGCCATTTACACCCGTGTTACTAGTAATTATGGAACCTATTTCTATAGGTGAAGTACCCTATACTGTTCTCCATCCGAACATGCCTACTGATTTTGAAGACTTGAAGAGATCCTGGATTCAACTAAAAGAAGAAAGGGATACATTTGAAGCTCAGTGCTATGCAAGCGAGAAGAAGGTACTAGAGTTGACAAAGCTACTTCACGAGGAGCGGAACATCAACACCTACTTCAACACCAAGAGGAAGTGCCCATGGGAAACTAGAGCTTTACGATTTTTGTTCTTTTATTTTTCCGAACTATCTTTTGTACTTAAAAAGAAAAAGAAGAAAAAAGAGACTAATAAAGTTTGTTCATGCTTGTTTAACAAATTTAAATTCCTAAAGGTCCTTGAAAACATTGTATTGCGTTGCATAAACATCGCACATCATAGCATAACATTTCATAACAGGTACATTGAAGATTGGTTGTCTCATTTTCTTGCTATTTATTTTAGCAGAAATGGCTCTTGAACAGACTGTCAAAGATCTTCAGGCTCAGAATGCTCAGTTCCAGGAAAATCTGAATGTTGTGGAAAATCTGAAGATGTCCGGGCTGAATTTTGATGATTTGAGTTTAGTTCCTGGTGTGGTGATTCCCCACAAGTTCAAGGTTCCTACTTTTGCCAAATATGATGGCATTTCTTGTTCGAAGCTGCATTTGAAGTCCTATGTTCAGAAGATCCATCCTCACATTGATGACAGGAAGTTGTGGATCCATTATTTCCAAGAGAGTTTATCCGGAGCTCAGTTGGAGTGGTATTATCAGCTAGAGAGTACCCAAATCCATACCTGGAATGACTTAGCAGATGCTTTCTACAAGCAGTACCAGTACAATGCTGAATTGGCACCCACTCGCATGTAGCTATAGAGCATGTCTATGGGTCGTGATGAGAAATTCAAAGAATATGCTCAGAAATGGAGAGATCTAGTAGGCAGAGTTCAACCACCCTTCTACAATAGGGAGTTGGTTGATATGTTTATGGGAACACTAATAGGCCTATTCTTCAATCGTCTGATTGGAAACTCTTCAGCCGGATTCACCGAGTTGATACTTACAGGAAAGTGCGTTGAAGCTGGAATCAAGAGCGGGAAGATTCAGGTAGAGTCATCCTCAAATGCTACGAAGAGAACTTTTGGTAAAAGAGAAGCCAATGATGAGTATGGTCAGAAAAGTTGAGCCAAAACTGATTGTGCTCAATCTGTGGGGGCAGTTGTGATCTCCAATCCTACATCAGCACAACCTCAGCGAAATAACGTGCGTAACCAGAACGCGCCATGAAGATAGTTTACGAAGATCAATATGCCTAATGCCAAGTGTTCTTACCACTCCAACAACCCAGGGAATAACACTGACGATTGTTGGGCTCTGAAGAAAAAGATTCAAGACATGATTGAAGCTAAAGAGATTGAGTTTGATCCTCCGAATGTGATCAACGAACCTATGCCTAACCATGGAAAAAGTTCCAATGCTATTGACTTATGTTTTTAATATAGATGACTTGACTATTCCTCTGATGACTGTTAAGAAGAACTTGCTGCAAGCCGGTGTCAATCCAGGATGCCCAGAGAACTGCCGGTGGTGCCCATCTGCACCTTGACGATTGTGCTTGGTTGAGAAGACGTATTCAGTGCATGATGGATAACCGAGAAGTGCTATTTCTGAAACCTTCGCTTGTAGAGAATCTGTGTGAAGACATGTCTAAGAATCTGAGGATCGAAGATGTGAGCAAAAATGTACCAGAAGTATGGGATACCTTGGGGCAGCCAAGTGGAAAGTTCGATTACACGACGAAGTATACTGTTCCCGAAAGCTACAAGATTCCTATTGAAGATGTTAAGGCAACCGGATGGGGAGACGACTTCCCAGAAGACAATGCTGATGTTAACACAATAAGGATTTCCTCTACTGATCCTATGCCTAGGGTTGAACCTCTCATCATTACTTCTCCCAGACCAGTTCCATATTCCTCTGACAAAGTTATACCTTGGAACTATGGAGCCGAAGTTTACTATCATGGCGTCAAGCAAGACCCTCTAACCATCAAAGACATTACAGTTGAAGCTACCATTCCTGATATCGACAACATCACCGGATCAAGTAAGGTGACCAGAACTGGAAGAGTATTCTCTCCAGAAATCTCTCCTGTTAAAAGACACTGCGACTCCAGCTCGCATTCCATCTATCGAACCAGTTCCCGAAACTAGAGGGAAAGAACCAGTAACTCATCCTACTCAGATAGAAGTACCAAAGGAAGTTGCTGAAGACACCTCCAAATGGGAAATGGAGGAAATTCTGAAGATTATCAAGAAGACTGACTACAATGTTGTGGGGAACAGTTGGGACAGACTCCGTCCAAGATCTCCATGCTTGCTTTGCTCTTGTGCTCTGGGGCTCATGCCAAAGCCTTAGTGAAGTTTCTGAAGAATGATCACATACCGCAAGACACCACTACTGATCAATTTGAAGTTTGTATTCCTAGCCTGGCTGCCAACAATGGCCTAGGCTTCTTTGATGTCGATTTGACTCCTGCGGGAAGGAAACACAACAAAGCCTTGCACATCTCTGTTGAATGCAAGGGCACTACATTGTCTCATGTCTTGGTAGATACCGGTTCTGCTCTGAATATCTTACCGAATAGTGCTTTTGACCGACTTAATGTTGAAGGATTGGTCTTGGAGCCCAGTGACATAATTGTGAGAGCTTTTGATGGTTCTAAACGAACAGTACTTGGAGAGGTCATTCTGCCAGTTAAAGTTGGTTCCCAGACTTTCGACTCCACTTTCTTTGTCATGGACATCCGTCCAGCTTACTCTTGCTTACTTGGATACATGGGGCAGGCGCTGCTACCTCTACCTTGCATCAGAAGCTGAAGTACCCAGTGAAGGGGAAGGTTGTTACAGTATGCGGTGAAGAGGAATACATGGTCAGTCATCTGCAGTCATTCCGATACCTCTCGAGATGGAAGGTTAATTTTTCGAAACTCCCTGTCAAGCTTTCGAGACAGTTCTAAGAGTCATGCCTGTTGACTCTCCTGTCACTCCTGAAGTTACGCAAGTTCCTCCTAGGATGGCCTCGCTAAAAGATGCTCAAGCTGCAGTTGAAGAAGGAGGTAGTACTATTTGGGGTCAGCTCCCCGATCTTCCTTTCCAATCTGACAAGACTGGTTTAGGCTTCACCACCAAAGGTCAGAAGATGTTGCGCTGCAAACGTGCCGGCCAACTTCCCTTCCGCATCAGCAAGAATGGAGTCCATACTATAGAAGACGACGACAACAACTTCGACATCAGCGATTGGATCTTTCCAACTCCCGACAACGGACTCAGTAATTGGAAGACCGAAGACGTCATACCAATATCCTTTAGACAGGAGTAATTGCTTTTGTTTTTTGTTTTGCTTTTCGTTTTCTATGCTTTGAACAATAAACTTTAAAGCCTATTGCTTTGCCTGGGGCATCATGGCTCGTTTGTCAAGGTTATTATCTGTCATTTGCATATTTTCATTCAATAAAATCATTGGACTTTTGCATTTAAATGTTTCTTTCTTTTACTTTTTCACCCCTTCAAAAGCTATGTGTTCTTACACACACCCACGTGATACACTGCAGATTCACTCCGAATCTCGTTGATAACAGCTATGCTATTGCTATAACATGACTTCGATAATCCGATCTACCAAGTCAAGACGAAGGTGAGGAAGATTATGAAGTGCCGGAGAACTTGTCGACTGCACAAAGAAGAAGAAAGTTATACAACCACCTAAGAGCA
Organism: Vicia sativa; assembly: GCA_021764765.1. Classification (NCBI taxonomy): domain Eukaryota; kingdom Viridiplantae; phylum Streptophyta; class Magnoliopsida; order Fabales; family Fabaceae; genus Vicia; species Vicia sativa. Next base: position 71,669,963 of record CM038794.1, on the reverse strand, counting down.
AGTTGAGGTTGGAATCTAGGTACCGACAAAGACAGAAAAGAGATCAAGATAGGAGCAGGTCTTGAGAACAGTGTCAAAGAAAGATTGGTCCAGATACTACGAGACTATATCGAGGTTTTTGCTTGGTCATACGAAGACATACCGGGTGTGACACCCCAGATAATTCAATGTTTAAAATAATTAGAATTTTTAATTATTAATTTAATTAGAGTTTAATTATTAATATTTGAATTATTGGAATTAATTAATTAATTAGATGAGAGGAGGAATTGGGAGTGTGAGGAGTAATGGGGGGTGTGACGAGTAAAATAATCTACCTATCCTAATTATTATTTATTTTATTTATTGGAATAATAAAAGGAAAAAGAAGGAAAAATAGGAATAGAAGGTTTTCATCATTCGTAACATTGGAAAAGAGAAGAGAAAGAGGAAAAGAGTGAAAGTTGCCGGAATTCGAAGAACCCACAAGGTAAGGGGTGATTTCGATTGATTAACAGGCCTTATCGGTTTTAATTGCAATAGAATTGATCGTAGTTTGTTAAGAATTCTCAATTTTTAAATTCTAGGTTTTCGTAGAATTATCCCAATTGTGTTGGATTGTATAGGATTGAGTAATTTGGATGTTATAGGGTCATTAGGAATGATCAGAGAATGTTATATTGTATGTTACCGCTGTTGGATTGTGTAATTATATTGTGTTGGGTGGTGGATTCGTGTGGGATTGATGGAATTAAATTGGTATGCATAATGTCAAAACTACATAATTTTGTTCTCAGAGTCGCAGGAACCGGCTCATGTGGAGGAACCGGTTCGTGTAAAACCAAAAGGAACATTCGTTGCTGGAACCGTTACTCTGGGAGGAACCGGTTGCTCATATTTTTCAAAGAAAATCGATTTCATGGGAACCGTGTTCCTTCCTCGAGGATCCGGTTCCCATACATTTTTCAGGGGTGTTTTGAACTTGTGGGAATCGGTTCTCCTGGAGGAACCGGTTCCACTATTACTTTTGAAAAATTCCAAACTTTCAAAATTCAAACCAAGTCCGTTTTGGACATTGTTTCTTAAATTTAATGCTCTATTTTATAAAATGAAGGGAATTCTTGTAACTTGAAATTATTTTGAAAATGTGTCGAATTCCGAATTAAGTGGTTTGTTATTCAATGCATACTTGGTGTATATGCGGTAGTATACCTTTGGCTATTGATTGTATCAGGATTTTGGTGAATGGAATGCATGTTTATGCTGTTTGGTGTGTGCATGATCGTTGAGGACATCATGTTTTGGTTTTGATTCGGTTTATGATAATTGGTGTATTCATGATTGTATTGATATCATGTGTTTTTGTTGGTGTTGTATATACCTGGTAGTTGTTGATCTTAGTTGTTGTTGTTGTGGTATATACTGGTGATAGTCTTACCAATTGAAGGGTAAGCGTTTGGCATCTTTATGCTTTGTGATGATTTATTTCATGATAGGTGATGATATCATGTTGTGGTTGGTGATGGTTTATGATGTCTGATGTGGCCATAACTCGTGTTGAATGTTGCATGGTGTTGTGCATGCATATGCATTCTCGTGAAGTTAATTCCATTGTGTGGAATTTGACTTGTATTGCAATAACCGCTTCCGGTGATGATGGGTGTGAGACCGATTCTTGTCCGGGTGATTATGGACGAATCAATGATTACTGTATCCGGGTGATGATGGATCAGTGTGTGTGACTTGGTCACGTTTTGGTACCACATGCATTAAGTCTGCATTTGTATTTGCATGGGATTGTAACATGTTAGGATGGTTTCCAGTGTTACAATTCTATTGTTATTGTTGTTGTGCATAATGAAATGTGTGGTTGTAATTGTGTGTTGAAATCTGAATTATGCTAGAATGGGTGGATTAATATACTTGTGATATTATGTTGTCTGAGGAACTTATAATGCATATTAATTATGAAGAAATCTCACCCTTATTTTAATGATTTCAGATTAAAGTTAACAGCTCAGGAGTTGGTGAGGATGGCTCTAGAGCTATGTTGTTTTGTGTCCGCGTGTCAATGTCATGCTCTGATAGGTTGTAACACTGGGGAACGTTTAGCTGGGAAAATTATTTAGTATTCATTTGTTATTTGAGTTACTTTGGGAATAATTATGATTTGATTTTATTCCGTTTTGGTTTTGTGGTACTTTTCCGCTGTGTAAGACATGATATCAATTTGATTGATTATTTTAATAAGTCCTTCAATGAAGCATGGCTACTGTTTATTGAAGTTTTTATTTTATTCTGAATTGTGACATCCCTTGTTTCCATGTTAACTGTAATTTAATTAATATATTCGCGGGGTATTTTAGAAGGGGTGTTACAATAGTGGTATCAGAGCATAGTCGATCGTTGTGACCAGTGTCTTAATGTCATTATCCCTTTGTACGCGACAAGTGTGTACAACACTGTTGGTACTTGTTGCTTTTCAGATTGATTATTACAGGAGTAGTGTGAAACTAAGTGGGGGAGAAGATATGCTTCCCGGATATGTTCCGATTGTAAGTCATTGGTACGAGGTACTGCTTGAGAAGACAGTGCAAGTGTGGTTAAAGTTGTTGGAATCGTTTGGACTGTGAGTCATAGTTGGGAGTGCAAAAAGGCGAGTACGATTCTGAGAATCGAAAGTGTTGGTAATGATGGTTTATACTCCAGTATGATTATCGGATGTCTATTGACAAATTGAGGACTTGATCACCCTTAATCTGTTGTTGATAGTATATGGAATCGTATTGGCTGGTATACAATTGTCTTGCTATCTAAATGGGGCATGTAGTGATGAATATGAATGAAGTTTAGTAGAAGTTTGTGAACCATATGAGTTGACGAAGACTCTAATAAGAACAATGAGTTAAGATGGATGATCAGAGTTGTGCAACTGTTAATGATGGTGTTGTGGTGTTTATGTTGTATTCTGCAATACAAGCGAAGGGAAAGGCAAAGAGTGATGAATTGCCAGTGGTGAATGAATTTCCCGAAGTGTTTCCGAAAGACGTTAGTGAATTTCCACATGAGAGAGAAGTGGAATTTACTCTAGATTTGATTCCTGGAAATAGTCTGGTGTCGATGGCGGCGCCTTATCGCATGTCGTCATCTGAATTGTCGGAATTGAAGAAACAGTTGGAAGAGTTACTTGAGAAGAAGTTTATTCGTCCTAGTGTTTCGCCGTGGGGTGCTCCGGTGTTGTTGGTTAAGAAGAAAGAAGGGTCAATGAGATTATGTGTTGAATACAGGCAGTTGAACAAAGTTACAATCAAGAATCGGTATCCATTGCCGAGGATTGATGATTTGATGGATCAATTGGTTGGAGCTTATGTATTTAGTAAGATTGACCTGAGGTCTGGATATCATCAGATTCGTGTGAAGACGGAAGATATTCAGAAAACTGCATTTAGAACGAGGTATGGACATTATGAGTGTTCTGTTATGCCGTTTGGAGTTACTAATGCACCTGGTGTTTTCATGGAGTATATGAACAGAATATTTCATCCGTATCTTGATAAGTTTGTGGTGGTATTTATCAATGACATTTTAATCTATTCAAAGAGTGATGAAGAGCATGTAGAACATCTCAGAGTTGTATTGGAATTGTTGGAAGATAAGAAGCTCTATGCGAAGTTGTCTAAATGTGAATTCTGGTTAAGTGAAGTGAGTTTTCTTGGCCATGTAATTTCCAAGAATGGAATTGTTGTTGATCCTACGAAGGTAGAAGCGGTATCTCAGTGGGAAGCGCCAAAGAATGCTTCTGAGATTCGTAGTTTTCTTGGTCTTGCAGGTTATTACAGGAAGTTCATTGAAGGATTTTCCAAATTAACGTTGCCCATTGACTAAGTTGACCAGAAAGGGTCAGGTGTTTGTTTGGGATGCTGAATGTGAGAAAGGATTCCAAGAGCTGAAGAAGAGGTTGACTAGTGCCCCGATCTTGATTTTTCCGAATCCGACGAAGTCTTTTTTTGTGTATTGTGATGCGTCATTGATGGGTTTAGGTGGTGTGTTGATGCAAGATAAGCAGGTTGTGGCTTATGCTTCGAGACAATTAAAGGTTCATGAATTATCCGACTCATGATTTAGAATTGGCATTAGTGGTATTTGTTTTGAAACTATGGAGGCATTACTTGTATGGATCTCGATTTGAGGTATTCAGCGATCATAAGAGTCTGAGTATCTTTTCGATCAGAAAGAGCTAAACATGAGGAATAGGAGGTGATTAGAATTTATGAAAGATTATGATTTTGGTTTGAATTACCACCCTCGTAAGGCAAACGTTGTCGTAGACGCATTGAGTAGGAAGTCGTTGCATATATCCATGTTGATGGTGCGCGAATTGGATTTGGTTGAGCAATTCAGAGATTTGAGTTTGGTATGCGAGACTACTTCTGATAGTGTTAAATTGGGTATGTTGAAGCTGACTAGTGGTATTCTTGATGAGATTCGAACGGGACAGAAATCTGATGTTGGTTTAGTCGATAAATTGACATTGATCAACCGAGGTCAAGGAGGTGAATTCCGAATTGACGAGATTGGCGTTATAATATTTGGTGATAGGGTGTGTGTTCCGGATATTGTAGAGATTAGAAAGAGTATTTTGGAAAAAGGACATCGTAGTGGGTTAAGTATTCATCCTGGTGCTACTAAAATGTATCATGATTTGAAGTTGTTTTGGTGGCCTGGAATGAAAAAGGAAATTGTTGAGTTTGTGTATGCTTGTTTGGTTTGTCAGAAGTCGAAAATCGAACATCAGAAACCGTCAGGATTGATGGAATCGTTGTTTGTTCTGGAATAGAAATGGGATGGCATTTCTATGGATTTTGTATCTGGTTTGCCAAGGACAGCGATGAATTGTGATTCTATTTGGGTTATTGTTAATCGGTTGACAAAATCTGCTCACTTTATTCCGATAAGAATGGACTATCCGATGGAGAGGTTGGCAGAATTGTATGTTGAGAAGATCGTAAGTTTGCACGGTATTCCTTCTAGTATTGTGTCGGATAGAGATCCAACGTTTACATTTAAGTTCTGGACAGGATTGCAAGAAGCTTTGGGTACTAAGTTGCGATTGAGTTCTGCTTATCATCCATGCATGCATGGTCGATCGGAGAGAACGATTCAGTCGTTAGAGGATTTGTTAAGTGCTTGTGTGTTAGAGAAAGGTGGAGCTTGGGATAGCTACTTACCATTGATTGAGTTTACCTACAACAATAGCTTTCATTCGAGTATTGGTATGGCTCAGTTAGAGGCATTGTACGGTAGGAGGTGCCGACACCGGTTGGTACTTAACGAGAGAGCGGTGATTGGACCGAAATTGTCCAATGACTTCGTAAAAGATTAAGATGATTCAGAGAAGATGAGAACTTCTCGAGTCGTAAGAGTTATCATGATAAGAGGAGGAAGGATCTTGAATTTAGTGAAGGAGAACATGTGTTTATGCGAGTTATTCGATGATCGGTATTGGTCGAGCCTTGAAGTCAAAGAAGTTGACTCCACGCTTTATTGGTCCGCTTCGATTACCAAAGAGTTGGGAAGGTTGCGACGTATTGCTTTACCGCTACTTGCAAATTTACATGATGTTTTCCATGTATCTCACCGAGGAAGTACATTACTAATCCGTCTCATGAGATTCGTAGATGATATATGTGCAGAGAATTTGACAATGAAGCATGCATCATGAATTGAGGATCGAAGTTGAAACAATATGAGTTAAGGAGATAGTGTTGGTGAAAGTAGCTTGGGGAGGACCAGCAGGTGGAAATGTCACTTGGGAGCTGGAGAGTCAGATGAAGGACTCGTATCCTGAACTTTTCGACTAAGGTATATTTTCGAGGACGAAAACCCTTTTTAGTAGGGGAGAGTTGTGACATCCCAGATAATTCAATGTTTAAAATAATTAGAATTTTTAATTATTAATTTAATTAGAGTTTAATTATTAATATTGGAATTATTGGAATTAATTAATTAATTAGATGAGATGAGGAATTGGGAGTGTGAGGAGTAATGGGGGGTGTGACAATTAAATACTCTACATATCCTAATTATTATTTATTTTATTTATTGGAATAATAAAAGGAATAATAAAAGGAAAAAGAAGGAAAAATAGGAATAGAAGGTTTTCATCATTCGTAACATTGGAGAAGAGAAGAGAAAGAGGAAAAGAGTGAAAGTTGCGGGAATTCGAAGAACCCTCAAGGTAAGGGGTGATTTCGATTGATTAACATGCCTTATCGGTTTTAATTGCAATAGAATTGATCTTAGTGTCTTAAGAATTATCAATTTAGTAATTCTAGGTTTTCGTAGAATTATCTTAATTGTGCCGGATTGTGTAGGATTGAGTAATTTGGATGTTATAGGGTCATTAGGAATGATGAGAGAATGTTATATTGTATGTTATTGCTGTTGGATTGTGTAATTATATTGTGTTTGGGTGTTGGATTCGTGTGGGATTGATGGGAATTGAATTGGTATGCATAATGCTGTCAAAACTGCATAATTTTGGTTCTGCAGGTCGCAGGAACCGGTTCCCATGTGGGAGGAACTGGGTTCGTGTAAAACCGTAAAAGGAGCATTCTTGGAACCTACATTCTCCTCCGGTTCACATTTCATTTTTTCAAAGAAAATCGATTTTTCATCGAACCTTCCCGCTCGAGGATTCGGGTTCCCCATACATTTTTCCAGGGGGCGTGTTTTTGAACTTGTGGGAACCGGGTTCTCCCTGGGAGGAACCGGGTTCTACTATTACTTTTTTAAAATTTGCAAACTTTAAAAAATCATAACTTTCAAACCAGAACTGCTTTTGAGCTGCTTTGGACGTTGTTTCTTAAATGTAATGCTTTAATTTATGAAATGAAGGGAATTCTTGTAACTTGAAATTATTTTGAAAATGTGTCGAATTCCGAATTAAGTGGTTTGTTATTCAATGCATACTTGGTGTATATGCGGTAGTATACCTGTGGCAATTGATTGTATCAGGATTTTGGTGAATGGAATGCATGTTTATGTTTGGTGTGCATGATCGCTGAGGACATCATGTTTTGGTTTTGATTCAGTTTATGATAATTGGTGTATTCATGATTGTATTGATATCATGTGTTTTTGTTGGTGTTGTATATACCTGGTAGTTGTTGATCTTAGTTGTTGTTATTGTGGTATATACTGGTGATAGTCTTACCAATTGAAGGGTAAGCGTTTGGCATCTTTATCCTTTGTGATGATTTATTTCATGATAGGTGATGATCTCATGTTGTGGTTGATGATGGTTTATGATGTCTGATGTGGTCATAACCTGTGTTGAATGTTGCATGCTGGTGTTGTGCATGCATATGCATTCTGGTGAAGTTAATTCCCATTGTGTGGAATTTGACTTGTATTGCCAATAACCGTTCTCGGGTGATGATGGGTGGTGAGGCTAGATTCTTGTCCGGGTGATTATGGACGAATCGATGATTACTGTATCCGAGTGATGATGGATTAGTGTGTGTGACTTGGTCACGTTTTGGTACCACATGCATTGAGTCTGCATTTGTATTTGCATGGGATTGTAACATGTTAGGATGGGTTCTAGTGTTACAATTCTGTTGTTGTTGTTGTGCATAATGAAATATGTGGTTGTAATTCTGTGTTGAAATCTGAATTATGCTAGAATGGGTGGATTAATATACTTGTGATATTATGTTGTCTGAGGAACTTATAATGCATATTAATTATGAAGAAATCTCACCCTTATTTTAATGATTTCAGATTAAAGTTAACAGCTCAGGAGTTGGTGAGGATGGCTCTAGAGCTATGTTGTTTTGTGTCCGCGTGTCAATGTCATGCTCTGATAGGTTGTAACACTGGGGAACGTTTAGCTGGGAAAATTATTTAGTATTCATTTGTTATTTGAGTTACTTTGGGAATAATTATGATTTGATTTTATTCCGTTTTGGTTTTGTGGTACTTTTCCGCTGTGTAAGACATGATATCAATTTGATTGATTATTTTAATAAGTCCTTCAGTGAAGCATGGCTACTGTTTATTGATTATTTTATTTTGAATTGTGGCATCCCTTGTTTCCATGTTAACTCTGATTTAATTAATATATTCGTGGGTATTTTAGAAGGGGTGTTACACCGGGTCTAGACATTGACATTGTGGTACACCGATTGCCGACAAAAGAAGGTTTTCTCCCTGTGAAACAGAAGGTTCGTTGCATGCGTTCTGAGATGTCTTAGAAAATCAAAGCCGAAGTTATGAAACAGTTCAACGCCGGTTTTCTAGCCGTTACTTCTTATCCACAGTGGGTTGCGAATGTGGTTCCCGTACCTAAGAAGGATGGCAAAGTACGAATGTGTGTGGATTACAGTGATTTGAACAAAGCAAGTCCGAAAGACTATTTTCCACTGCCTCATATTGATGTTCTAGTCGACAACACCGCTCAGCATAAGGTTTTCTCCTTCATGGATGGTTTCTCCGGTTACAATCAGATCAAAATGGCTCCTGAAGACACGGAGAAGACTACTTTCATTACACAGTGGGGCACATTCTGCTATAAGGTCATGCCGTTTGGGCTAAAGAACGCTGGCGCCACTTATCAGCGTGCCATGGTAGCATTATTTCATGACATGATTCATCACGAGATAGAGGTTTACGTTGAAGACATGATAGCTTGATCATAGACTGAAGAAGAACATCTCGATCATTTCCAGAAACTGTTTGACAGACTGAAGAAGTACAGACTAAGACTCAATCCCAACAAGTGCACCTTTGGAGTTAGATCTGGTAAACTCCTAGGGTTTGTTGTTAGTGGTAAAGGTATTGAGGTTGACCCCGCCAAGGTTAAAGCTATCCAAGAAATGCCAGTACCCCGCACCGAGAAAGAAGTCAGAGGTTTCTTGGGACGATTGAACTATATTGTCAGATTCATTGCACATCTAACTGCTACTTGTGAGCCAATCTTCAAGTTACTGAAGAAAGATCAGGTAGTGGAATGGAACGACGATTGCCAGATCGCTTTTGACAAAATCAAGGAGTACCTACAGAATCCTCCTATCTTGATGCCGCCTGCCGAAGGAAGACCTCTTATCATGTACTTGACAGTGTTAGAGAACTCAATGGGGTGTGTGTTGGGGCAACATGACGAGTCTGTTCGAAAAGAGTAAGCATATACTACCTTAGCAAAAAGTTTACCGACTGTGAAACAAGATACTCACAGCTCGAGAAAACATGCAGGGCTTTGGCTTGGGCTGCTCGCCGACTAAGACAGTATATGTTGACTCACACTACATTGTTGATCTCCCAAGATGGATCCGATAAAATACATATTTGAGAAACCAGCTCTCTCCAGAAGAATAGCAAGATGGCAAATGATCTTGACCGAATACGACATCCAATATACTTCCCAGAAAGCGATCAAAGGAAGTGTAGTAGCCGATCATTTGGATCATCAAGCCGTAGATGACTATCAGTCTATGCAGTTCGAGTTTCTAGACGAAGATGTTTTGTTAGTTACTGATTAAGAAGAACCAGGATCAGACGAAGGACCTGAACAAGGATCCCGATGGACCATGGTCTTTGATGGAGCCTCAAACGCACTTGGTAATGGCATTGGCATCATCATTACATCTCCTACAGGCGGACACACGTCTTTCACCACCAGATTATGTTTCAACTGTACTAACAACATGGCCGAATACGAAGCGTGCATCATGGGTATTAAAGTTGCTATTGACTTAAGAATCAAATTCTTGCAAGTGTATGGAGACTCAGCTTTAGTGATCAGTCAGATTAAAGGCGAGTGGGATACGAAGCATCCGAATCTCATCCCGTATCGAGAGCATGTTTTGAGTTTGATCCCCTACTTCGAAGAGATCACTTTTGACCACATTCCATGAGAAGAGAATCAGTTGGCAGACGCATTAACTACTATGTCATCTATGTCCAAGGTCAAATGGGACAACGAGGCTCCCCAAATCATCATCGAGAAATTTGACGAACCAGCATATTGTTATGAACTTGATACAGAAGAGAAACCTTGGTTCTATGAAGTGAAGAGGTATCTTGAAACTCAGGAATATCCCGTAGGGGCATCTATCAATGACAAGAAGTTCTTAAGAAGATTCGCGACATCTTATATAAGCGCAACAACGATTTGTGCTTACTCCACTGTGTGGATCAGAAAACTGCGAGACGAATCATGGAAGAGTTACACGAAGGCTCATTTGGTACCCACTCCAGTGGACATACAATGGCTAAAAAGATTCTGAGAACAGGTTACTATTGGTCCACCATGGAAGCTGATTGTCACCGTTATGCTCGATCTTGTCACAAATGCCAGATATACGCAGACAAAGTGCACGTACCACCAGTACCATTGAATGTTCTGACCGCTCCTTGGCCTTTCGCAATGTGGGGCATTGACATGATCGGAGAAATCAAGTCCACCGCTTCCAACGGACATCGTATCATCCTTGTGGCAATTGACTATTTCACCAAGTGGGTAGAAGAAGCCTCATTCACATCTGTTACCAAGAATGTTGTGGCTCGATTCATCAAGCATAATCTTATCTGTCGGTATGGCACTCCCGAAAGGATTATCACATATAACGGCTCTAATCTCAACAACAAAATGATCGCCGAACTCTGCACGCAATTTAAGATCAAGCATCACAATTCTTCTCCATATCGGCTTAAGATGAATGGCACAGTGGAAGCCGCCAATAAGAATATCAAGAAGATCATACAGAAGATGACAGTGACTTACAAGGATTGGCATGAGATGTTGTCATTTGCTCTTCATGGTTACCGCACTACAGTACTAACATCTACAGGGGCAACCCCTTTCTCTCTTGTATACCGTATGGAAGCAGTCCTACCCATCGAGGTTCAGATACCCTCAACCAGAGTCCTCCAAGACGTGGAATTAGGTGAAGACGAATGGATTCAGACTCGCCTCGATCAGATTAACTTGATCGACGAGAAACAACTCGCATCTATCTGCCGTGGACAGATCTATCAGAAGCGGATGATCAGAGCATTTAACAAGAAGGTCAAGCACCGAGTCTACCAAGTTGGTGATCTAGTAGTCAAGTGCATCATCCTTCCACAAGGTGATCCCAGGTGCAAATGGACTCCCACCTACGAGGGACAATTTGTAGTCAAGACAGTATTTTCCGGCGGGGCTATGATACTTAGCACCATGGATGGCGAAGACTTCCCCCCCACCCTGTGAACGCAGACATAGTCAAAAAATACTACGCATAAACGAGACCCGCTAGGTCTATTGGCCTAGGCAAAAATAAGGGCATCTTGGCGAACCAAAAGGGTTCGGGAAAAAGTTAAGGATATATACAAAACATGTACACCCGGCAAGTCGAAAACCTGCAAAGGCGGCTTGGGAAAAAAAGGGTATCCCGATAGACTAAAAACCCGAAAGGGAGGTCTAGGCAAAAATTAGGGATTTAAGCGTATGACTATGTCTCGTCCAGATCATCTACCTACAGACTACTATCAGCATTCAAGATTCAAATGGCAAAAATCAATCCACTCACTTTCCACTGACAGCAATGAGATGAGATAGTTGAAATATATGAGTACTAGCATAGTTGAAACTCGACGAGATTATTCCCACATAGCTTTTTACTTTCCTTGTATACAAACTGCTTGGCCATACGCCACCTTTCAAATTAATACAAGTTCTTTCTTTTTACAATGTTCGCTATTGTTTGTTTTTGCATAAAGTCCAATGATTGCTTTGAATGATTATATGCATCTGACAGTAAACATTTATTCCCAAACATGCGAAAAGCGAACGAACAAGGATAATTGCTACAGGCTCTAGGAATTGAGATGACGACGAAAGTCACCAAAACGTTCCCCTGCATAGTACAATCCCCACAGAGGTATCGCCCACTGCAAACCTTCTCCGGCAAAGTGCAAATTTCCTTCCGCAGTGTTCCAACACTCCAAGCTTCATCACGTTAGTCCCTGAGCAGGGATTCCAACTAGCTTAACCTTGTTATGTCAGTCTCCAAGCAGTAACGGTTCATCTCTAGCAGAGATATTTATCCCCAGCAGAATATCTCTCGACGATTATCATTCCCCTGGCAGCAGCAATGTCCTGACTCGAGACCTGGTCAGATAGTGCATCAAAGGAAACCTACATCTCTTATTCCCCAATCGGAGGCTTCAACATAGCTCCAGATCCTTCAAGCCCCGTCTCCCAGCAACGATCAGATACTTCCCAGCAAGATCTACGCACGAGACCCCAAATGAGTGTCTCCCGCCCACTATCCTCAACAGGGTCTACGCACAAGATCCCCAGCGAATATCTCTTGGTTTCTATTATTCCTAGCATCATTGATATCTAGGCTCGAAACTTGGTCAGATAGTGCATCGGAGGAATCAAAGACATTTTTTCTTCTCCTCCAAAGCAGGGTCTTCATCAATATCATCCCCAAGCAGAAGTTCGAAATATCCAGCAGGACATTCACATCTTCTTCAAGATGGATATGTTTTGAAATACCACAACAACTATCATTCATACATCATTCATAAAAGTCATAACATGTGCATATATCATTCATATATTACTGTCATGCATCATGTCGCATGTAACTAACTATATCCTGTCAAAGTTTCTTCTGTTTTTCCCCAACAGGTAAAAATTACTTCTAAACGAAAGGTCAAGGATTAATACCCGAAGCAGGACGGGAAACCCTATCCGAAAGACCATACGAATCTTCTCCAAATGGAAGGTCCAGGATTAATACCCGAAGCAAGACGGGAAACCCTATCTGAACGACCACCCAAGTTGTCCTCCGACAACAGGTTCAGGATTAATACCCGAAGCAAGACGGGAAACCCTCTCTGAACGACCACCCAAGTTGTCCTCCGACAATGTGCATGGATCGACACCGAAACACGGTGGAAGCTATCCACATTCGTCAACTATTATCCCCGAGTAGCCGTGACTAAGGTTTATTCGACCTCTTATTATCAATAAAGAATTACAGAGTCTCATGACGACTCAGTTCTGGATGGCATCTTAAGCCCATCTCCGACTATGTCGACCTCTCTCCACCATCGATCGTCGCATATTTGGTTAAAACCAATACAAACCAATAACTTCATTCAAAGACGAGCCAAGTCTAACGACGACGATGGCATCTTAAGCCCATCTCTGCTCCCTTCTCCTTTCAGAATATCAGCAGTCTAACGACGACTCATTCCTCAAAGATCGGCCTCTTCAGATGGCATCTTCAGCCCATCTCCGAAGATTCTCCTATTTCAGGCGACGTTCTTGAGTCTAACGTACGACTCGTTCCCCAATGAAGCCGCCAGCTTCTCCAAATGGCATCTGTAAGCCCATTCCCATGCATCATCAATCAACAGCGAGTGCAAATTTTAAGGTGTACTCGAGTGTTCAATCATCTTCTACTTCCAGGTCACGAAAGGCAAGCATGTCAATCTAACCCTTCCAGTACAAGAAGATTCAACAGGGGCAGCTGTCATACCCCAAAATTTGCCCTCTTACTTCTCAAGACATTTCACATATCCACACTCAAGGATTTCACAAGAGTTAGCCAGACAAACTCTCTCCTAAGCAATCACCCAAACTAGGGATTGGCTATCCTCAAGTCCATATGAGCCTCCAACATTTCCAATGGTCATCATGCCTCATCATATGCTTCAAAGAATATCCATGTCACGTTTCAAGCCTTACAAGTTAAGTTTCCTCAAACAATTGCCCAGATGGTTGAAAATCAGTTGTATTGGACAAAAGTCAACTGTGGTCAACATACAGTCAAACTTCATAATTTTTGGTTAACATCAATATTTTGAAGTTATATTCATCATTTGATCAAGGGTTGATCATGATTCATCAAGAAAACTCAAGATTTGATCAAAACTCAAAGTTTCTAAATTGGGCTTTCTTAGACAAAAGTCAACAGAACTGTGACCAGGTATAACTTTCTCATACTTTATCAGAAATTTTTCCACCACCTCTCATTTTTAAGAGAATTCAATTCTCTACAACTTCATGTCTCACAAGTTTGGTCAGAAAAGGCTTGACTTAGAAGATATGGATCAAAACATTACAAGTCTTTTTCAAAGTCAACAAAAAGTCAACTTTTTGTAAAGAAGTGTTATTGAGCATGGAAAATTCAATTGAGATGAAACCCAAGAGGTTGCTTAGAGGACATTTAGATCTTTCTAAAAAGTCCAAGAACACCCAAAAATGTTAAAAATTGAGCAAGATACACCTTGCATAAGTTGGGCATTTTTGAAGAGGTGCACAAAGAGAAATACTTGACAAAATCCAAAATTTTGCAAATGGGCCTAATTTGTCTTGGTTCAAACTTGTTCCTCAACTGATTTGGAACCTCCAAGCCCAAGGTCACGAATTTTATCTTTTATTTTCTATTTATTTTGGATTCTAATCATTTAAAAACCAATTAAATTAAAATAAAAGGTAGAAAATCAAAATTAAATGCAAATTGGATTTTTCTCTCATTCTTGAGGTCCAAGCAATCCACACAAGCTGGCAAATTCGAAATTGGCATTGATTGGCAAGAGAATTGATTGAAATTTGATCAAAAAGGAAATATTTGGTTTTATACCAAATCAAATATTTTCTCATTGATTGGTACATTACTTCCTCATAATTATTGACCAAAATCCATCCACTATATATACATGATGTTATTACATGAACAAAGGACGAAAATTCTGCCTCTAAGAACCCTTGCCAACTTCAAAAAAAACCGTGTCTCTCAAGCAACTTGCAGCCCTAGTTCCAGATCAATTCAAAGCATTCTAAGGATTCCAACACATTCCTGGAGGTCCCTTGAATCGACCCAGATATTCACAAGCCATCAAATCATCCAAAAATGTGAAATCACGATTTCGGTTTGCTTCAAAACTTTTAAAATTGATTTTGACTATTCATGCATATTTAACATGTTTTGATTGTTTGTTTGTGTTTAGAATGATATTTGCAAGCTATCTGGATGGTTTGATTTGAGTTTTGATGCATAAACCGAATTCCACCATTGTTAGGGTTCTTGAGCTCGAATTAGGGACTCTCAGAATAGGAAAAATTGGACCAATCTAAGGACATATTCATGTTCAGGGGACAATTTGCATTTGATCCATGGTCTTACATTTGATTTATATTACGTATTGCTTGACTTATGAATTGCATGGATTTAGCAACGGAGAAGCAAAAACCGTAGCCAAAAGTCTGAAATTTTAATTGGGGAAGATGACCCTGCGCGCGCTTTCTGATCTGGAGGGTTCCTAGAAACCCTTTATATTATTTTTGTTTTATAATGTTAACAGATAATCCACATGGCTCAGATGGCAAGACAACGTGTGATCATCCAGAAGGTCCTGGGTTCGAACCCTCCTTTTTTACTTAACATTTTGAAATTTGCAGATTTTCCTGAAGGCTTGCCCAGAAATCTCAATTTCTGGCTCTCCATGCCGCGCTCTGCTCCAGCTTCTGAGAGATTTCCATCAGAAGCCCTCTGATTCTCCTCTCTAACCTTATTTTTCATATTTTCATATTTTTCTATTTTAATTTAATTTCTTTTCAAACAATTTTTTCATGCATTAAAAAATCACCAAAAATAGTTTCTTTTTGCATTTTAATCAAAAAATGTTTTTGTAATTTTTGACATAAAAATTAATATTTTTGCATGCATATTTTAATTAATTGTTAATTAACCATTAAATTGACTTTTAATTACTTTTTCTCATTAAAACCAATCCAGAAAATTCAAAAAAATTACTCTATCATCTAATTATCATTACTAACCTAAAAACCTTTTTCTACTAATTTCCAAAACATTTTGCTAACATTTTCTTATTATTTTGATTATCTATTTCTTATTCCGCATTTACAATTCTAGAAAGGATGTATAGGTCGCAAAGTTTTTTATCGTGTAGTAGCGTAGATTTATATTTTCTCCCTTTACTTTCCGCACTCCTATATTATGTAACTGCCCCAAAGCCATGTAATAGCGTAGGACGTTTACTTTCCGCACTTTACTTTCCGCAATTTACTTTCTGTACCCTATATACTGCTAGTAATTAGGCATGTATGGCAAGATAAAAAACGAACATAGATCACTTCTAATTCCAAGATAAAATATCTGAATTTGACACACTCTTTTCACACATGCACCCCTTAGGGTAATTCTCTCGCTGCTTTCAATAAATGGTCAAGTCCTCGAACGTAGAGGTATCCTAGCACCGCTGCTACAAACATATCATCATAGTCCCTTCGAATCAAAGCTCATGAGTCCTCGACGCATGCACGAAAACATGATCTCGCCCCTCGATTGTTGCCTACGAAAAGTGATGATCATCCCTTCGAATGTGCTAGGATACTCCTACAAGTTGCCTTCTATGACCATCTGATGCCCCTTCGAATATCCCTTCTACATCCAACGAATAGGGTTACCTACCAACTAATGGTATGGATAGCACTATTCTAAAGGAAAGTAAAACAACACGAAAACGACCATTCTGAGTAGGTAATAAGACTTTTAGTTGCTTGCTCTATCAAAATACTTTTCACACCTCACACTTTTGTCAAAGTTCAAACACTTTTCAAAACAAAACATTTCCAAACACTTCGTATACATTTCAGCGTGAATCATTACGAAGTCAAAGAGAAATGCCCTTTCAAAACATTTTTTCAAACACACACACAGAAAGCAATTTTTAAAGATGAGCTAGAAGCAACTAAGATCCCGTAGATAACTAAGGATGGAAAGGGGTGCTAATACCTTCCCTTTTCATAACCTTCTCCCTTACTCAAAATCTAATTAAGGTCTTTTTCTGTTCTTTTCACCTTCCCTTAAATGGATAAAAGAAAAGTCGGTGGCGACTCTTGCTATCCGCAACATTTGCGATAAAAAGCAAAACAAATCTCAAAGTCAGTTCTCCCACCGTATTACCGTGAGAACACTCCAAATAGCGTTAAGTTGGGAATGCTGAAGTTGACTAGTGGTATTCTTGATTAGATTCGAATCGAACAAAAATATGATGTTGGCTTAGTTGATAAATTGTTGTTGATTAGCCAAGGTCGAGGAGGTGAAGTCTGAATTGACGAGAATGGTGTCATGAAATTCGATGGTAGAGTTTGTGTTTCGGATATTGCGGAGATTAACAAGAGTATTCTAGAGGAAGGACATCGTAGTAGATTGAGTATTCATCCTGGTGCTACAAAGATGTATCATGATTTGAAGAAGTTGTTTTGGTGGCCTGGAATGAAAGAAATTATTGAGTTCCTCTATGCTTGTCTGATTTGTCAGAAGTCGAAGGTCGAACATTAGAAACCGTCGAGATTGATGGAACCGTTGTTTGTTCCAGATTGGAAATGGGATGGCATTTCTATGGATTTTGTGTCTGGTCTGCCGAGGAAAGCTGAGAATTTTGATGCTATTTGGGTTATCGTGGACAGATTGACGAAATCTGAACATTTTATACCGATGAGAATGGATCATCCGATGGAGAAATTGGCTCAATTGTATGTTGAGAGGATTGTAAGCTTGCACGACATGATGACTGATTTTTTCATCGGTTATTTTAAAAACAATGAAGTCGCCACCTAATTTTATTTGTTTTAAAAATGAACGGGAAAATATAGATAAAACCCACGGATGACAAATAAGGTGGTCTACGTGACCAAAAGACATGAATTCGGGAGTCGGTTATGCAAGGGGAAGGTGTTAGCATCCCTCACATCCATCGTACTCGATGGGACCCCTTTATTCTAAGTTTGTGTGTGTATATTCGCTAATTTCTATGTTATGATCGAGAAATAAGAAAGAAGAAAAGGGGTTTATTTATTATTATTTTGAGTTTGCCGCAGTTTCAAAACCTTGTGCCTACGTATCCCCTCGTTCAATGGGAAAGTCAAAACTCCGTAGTTCTTCCTAAAAAGGTTTATGTTGGTTGTGTTGATTTTATAAGAAAAATCATGCATTTAGACATTTCAAATGTTTGAACTTTGACTTGTGTGTTTGTTTGAAAAGCTAAGTCTTTGTTCGTATTTGAAATGGCTATTGCACACTCTTTGTAAGAAAAGAGTTTGACGGTCGCATATGAGCGAAAAAAGAGTTGTGTGAGTTGAGTTATTTTTATGTGGGAGACGAGTATCAGACTATAAGAGTTCAATGGCTAACGCCCCAAGAACTCGGATGAGTGGACAGAACCATCCTAATCATCTTTTTCTACCCAAAAGTTTTATTAAGAAAAAGTGAGGCGAAAACAAAGTTCGCTTAATTAGATTCATTTAAGAAACCAACGTACAATCGAGGGTCCAAACAGGACTGAATACCATACGTTTGGGAAGAGAGAGAAGTGGAGTATTTATTTGTGAAAATATTTTGAAAAGAAACTCGACATTGGATCGAGGTTTGAAGATTTTATTATGAAAGTATTTTAAGTTTGGTATACGGACCAAGAGAAATGGAATCGGGTCATGACTAAGCAAGTACATGGACTTAATTAATCTCGTGAGAATAGGTGCTCCTATCCCCAACTATAAAACCCTTGCGCATGAATAATTGGTATACGGACCATGGTTAACGTTTTGAGAATGGCCATGCCCATTCCCAACTATGAGACCCTTTTTTGACGTACGAGCCAAAACGAGAAAGGAACTTGCTTATGTCAAGTGTGTGTGAAGTGTACAATCGTGAATAAAATGTACAAGCGTATGAGCTATACACTAAACTTATCACACAATACAAGCCCAAAACTTTAAATAATTATTGGAATTGATTTTTTTTATTTGATAAAAATCAATTAAAAGTTTAATTGATAATTACCAAATAAAAACTATCATAACACTAATAATTATTTAATACATTCATAAGAATTTAATTGCATAAAATGATAATAAAATAAAAATTAAAAAAAAAACAATTAAAAAGGAAAGAGTTTAGGAATAGCCTGCTGGAAGTAACTCTAGGGTGTGCAACAAGAAATCCGGATGGGCCCAAATAAAGGGGAGAAATCTAGTCCATGAAGTTCTTGAGCGATCCCATGTGGCAGAGCTTTGAAGGTGCATGGTGGAAAAAATGCATCAAGAGGAGTTGGATGGCAAGGATAATGTTCAGATGAAGATCTGAAGGATGGGAGAGCGCATACGCATATGGCTTGCACCCAGGGATGCTTGAAATAGATTATGGTAGATATGATGATGATGAGACAAGGGTGTATGATAGCTATACTAGAAGCCTGCACGCAATCGCAAAATCAAAGAAATAGGTGGTGACAAGTATTACCACCATATTAATTCCTAAACTATTTTTAATTAACAAAACAAGTGTTTTTTAGAGCAAATTTAAGATATAATCAGAAATAGATCCTTCTTTTTTCTTTACGCAAAACACTCTCTTCTATCTCTGAAGGTCTCGCCGGAAATCGCCCTTCGCGGCGGTGGACGGGGGTGAACAGTGGTCACACGGCGGTGGATGGTGGTGGACGGTGGTCACGTGGAAGCGACGGCTCCGATCACCATAGTGTGATTCGTTTCTTCGTCCTCTTCTCGAATCTGCTACTTGATTCCTCTAATCATTCTCATGTGGCCGGATCGAAACATTTCCTAAATTGAAACCGTAATCCCTTTTCCTTCTGATCTCTTTGATTTTTTATTTTTGAGTTTTATTGCTGATATTATCCTCTTTTCTTTGTCTTTGCATTATTATGAAGGTTCGTTGGCGATGATGGTTTGTTTGAGACACGAATCGATGGCTATGACTCTTCTCTGAGTTCACGGTGATGATGGTTTGGTGAACACGGTCTGAGCGATGATGATGGTTTGGTGAACACGGTCTGAGCGATGATGATGGTCATGAACAACACTCTGAATAGCGATGATGGTTGTGAACACGGTTTGACTTGGTGAGTTCATTCTGATTTGAACCTTGTTTTTCTTCATCTTTCTCGAACTGAAAGGTTAGTGTTTAGGGAAAATGATGATAGAAATGTTTAGGGTTTTCTCTGAGCTTGATAACTTGATTTCTTGATGTTCTATGAACTTTGATGGTTCTAAACTGATTATGAGGAACAAAACCTTTTTCATTTTCAATTTGATGATGGAAGGATTTTTTTTGATGTTGCTGTTGTACAGCTTTTTGCTCTATTAGGGTTTGTCATCAACCGTCCTCTCTTTCTGTGCCAACCATTGTTTTTATAATGTGATGAAAATTAGGGTTTGTGATTGTCTCTATGTTACTGGAATTGTGATCTTTCTGGAAAAGGGCTTGGACGATTTTTAGCATTTGGGCCTGACATGTTTTGATACATTACTGATTCTTGGTGATTTTTTGACTTACTATGGTAACTTTGCAGTAACTTGCTGAAACTTTGTAATTCTGACTTGTAGTTTTGTTTGTGATCTGGGCATAAAATTTGAATTTCTGATTTGTAATTTGTTGTACCATGATGCTATGTTGAGTTCCACCTCCCTTTGTGAACCAAAGCTTGGTTTTGGGATTTGCAATGGAAGTGAGTAGACGATGATTCAACTTGAAGTTCTGAGGCTTTTGTATGCTTAAACCATGATTAGAAAACCCTCCTTGAAGCCTGACTCCTTGACATAAACCCTAATGATGAGTTTAGAAAGAAACTTTTTCTTTTGAATACTTTCTTGTTTATATTTTTCTTTGATTTCTAACCATGCTTTCTTTCCTTGTGTTTCATTAATGATGGTGAGGATGGAAAGGAGGAGACCAGAAGATGGAGAAGAGAGGAGCTTAAAAAAGAGAAGAATACCTCAATAGCTTAAGAGTTCCATTTGAATTTGCATTGTAAAAGCTTGTAATTAGAAGACTTAGGAAACTTTGTAGAAAATGTAAAACTCGAAACAACTTTGTAATAAACTTGTAAATCTCAAACTCTTTTGTATTAAGCCTTGTAACGAAACAAACATAGAATTAATGAAATTTCTTTGTAAACCTTGTGTGAAAATAATGAAACTTGTAGAATTTGAAAGAGTTACATCCAAGTTTTAGAATACGTTTGAGATGGTTGTGAACACGGTTTGACTTGGTAAGTTTAATCCATGCAACATGAAAGGCCTTAGAATTGGATTTATTGATGAATCTTGAATGTTAGGTCTCTTGGAATTTTGAAGTTCTTGCCATTAGAAGCAGAAGAAGTTATGGCCGTCAAAAGCACCAGAAGTTCTGGCCATCAGAAGCAACATAAGTTCTGGCCGTTAGAAGCACCAGAAGTTCTGGCCATCAGAAGCAACAAAAGTCCTGGCCATTAGAAGCAAATAGAAGTTCTGGCCGTTAGAAGCAATGGAAGTTCTGGCCATTAGAAGCAACAGAAGTTCTGGCCATTAGATTCAACAGAAGTTTTGGCTATTACAAGCAACAGAAGTTCTGGTCTTTAGAAGCAACAGAAGATCTGGCCATCAGAAGCAAATAGATGTTCTAGCTGTTAGAAGGAACAAAAGTTCTGGCCATTAGAAGGAACAGAAGTTTTGGCCGTTAAAAGCTACAGAAGTTCTGACCGTTGGAGGTTCTGATTTTCTGATGAATCTTGTCAAATGACCTACTTCTTGCGAAAACCTGTAACTTCAAACTCAAATCGACCTTAATAGTCCAGTATTAAGAGAATGATGCCCAAATCATGATGAATCTTCAATTGAATTTACAAGTGTCAATCCCACTAGATAGTATTCTCCACGCTTTAACTCCTCAAGCACAAATAACTTGATAAGTGTCTTTGACTTTGGATACAAAACCCTGATACTTGTATAATAGACCAAAAGCAACCAAATCTGAATGAACAATTCAAATTGAAATGGTAGGGAAAATTTTGGGGTGCGACAGTTGACCCTATTCAATCATCTTAGACCTGATAAGTTAGAAGGATTTATAGCTTTCGAACGTTCATGGTGGAAGAGGATTGAATACTAAAAGAACCCCAAAAAATTTCCTTACGTGGGATATCAATGCCATGAAAGAAAGTAGATAAGATATCTTGACTACAAAGTCAATGAAGTGACGCTTAAGGAGAATAAACTTGTTAAGCACTATAAGAATCCCTTAACACAACAACAATAATTGAGAAGTATCAGGAGATCTCAACAACACTGGGGATAACTGAGCAACCAAAATGAGCAATAAACAGCAAGCTTTACTGGAAATATTCTGAGAAGAAAACCGCACTTTAAGAGAAAAGAAAGAAATAAGTTAAGCCATCTCAGTGATGCCTTAACGAAAATGCTTTGAGAAGAAAAACCGTACTTCTCAAGCGAAAAGAAAAATAATAAATTGAAAGATTCGATCAAAGATATGGTTTAGAATTTGTCAGAAAATTCCAAAGAGTTAAAGAATACCTGTAGACTTTAACGAAGATATAATTGAGCAATTGTCAGAAAAATCCCAAAGATTAAAGAATACCCGCAGACTTTAATGAAGATATAATTGAGAATTTGTCAGAAAAATCCCAAAGAGTTAAAGAATACCTGCAGACTTTAACAAAAAGTATAATTGAGAAATTGTTAGAAAAATCCCAAAGAGTTAGGGAATACCCGCAAACCTTAACGAAACTATGATCGTTAATTTTTCAGAAAATCCCGAAGAGTTAAAGAATATCAGCAGACTTTAACGAAAATATAATTGAGAAATTGTCTGAAAAATCCCAATTGTTAAGGAATACCCGCAGACCTTAACAAAAATATGATCGAGAAATTGTCAGAAAAATCCCGAAGTGTTAAAGAATACCCGTAGACTTTAACTAAAATATAATTGAGAAATTGTCAAAAAAATCCCAAGAGTTAAGGAATACCGGTAGACCTTAACGAATATATATGGCTAGAATAATATCAGAATTGTTGTGCACGAAGGTGCAATGAGCCGTCACATGCGGATTGTCTTGACCGTGTAACTTCCGAGTTACCAGCAAAACAAATTCAATAGGGCACCCGAGCATACACTTCTCTAGAGATAAACAAATCAATATCCAGCACACTAGTGTGATATAGATGTTTATGAAGTCGATAAATCCTTCTTCTGACATTCCTGCTGATAAATTTTTTTAATAAACATGTACAAACATGTTGGACAACTTCTGAGTTGACAAAATCTTCAATTTGTATGCAGATAGCTTTATGGGGGATAGAAGAATTAAGTTCAACACCTATGACTGAAAAACTTCTATGGTAATGAGCTTCAATTTGTTGGCATCGTACCGACAATGCGTTGTAGCAAGCAGATATGTGAATCAACTTCTGAGTTAGAGAAATATCCCGAGATTGAATAAACATCCTACTTGGTGGATATTTATCTGTTGAATAATTGAGGACATACTTGGGAAATAAACACACCAGAAGTGCAACATGGTCTCTATAAAGCCCCAAAATTAATTAATTGGTTAATTTAATTATTCAAGGATTTAATTATTGGATTTGGACGAAGTTGGGAATTATTAGATTTTCTCGGTACTATTTTAATAAGCGTATTTGGATTATTAAGTTTAAGTCAAATTATGTGGAGGATTTAATCATAAGGGTAATATTAAGAAAAATATTATTTATTCATTGGAATAAATAGGAATTATTTTATTGGGTTAAGTTGTGTAAGTTGTAGTATTCAAGGAATTGTAGTATTGAGCCCAAAATAATATTGAGAATAATAGCATTATTATTATCAAGTATTATTATAAATTAAATGGAATTAATTTAGTGATGAAATAATTTTTGTTGTAGAAGATTATTGGAAATAATTTTAGAATTTAATTACTACTTTTAGGATTATTAATTAAATAAGGTTGAATTATTTATAAGGGTGAAATAGCATTGTTAAGGATATTAGTTAGTAGACCCAATATGTGTTTAGTGGCTCATTATTATTTTTAAGTGGCCTTGGTAGTATAAGGAAGTAGTACTAGTATTTAGAAAACAAAACAAAACATCACATAGCAGTAGCATTGGAAGAGGAAAATTGAAAGAACAAGGGTTTGCTAGCAGTAGAGAAAGAGGCGTAGGTTGCTATCTGAGAATGAATCTTCTGATCAATTTTTTGAGCTCTCTTCAATCCATAGGTAAGGGATGGGGTTCGACTTTTATAATCAATTGTATGATGATTTTTATGTCGGATTTAGCATTGTATAATTTTGATGTTAATTCTTGTTTTGTGATGAAATTGATCAATTTGTGTTGAGATTATATTGTCTGCCATTGATGTTGTTGTACGGTGATAATGTTGGATTATGGGATAAAAACTAGTAACTTTCGTGATGAATTTAGTAGAAGAATTATGAAGTTTAATTGGGAGTAGTTATGGCTATAGCAGGTTTCTAATAAACACTAATATCTTAGTAGCAGAACTGAAGTTGGTTGATAGTACGATTTTAATGCAGGTTGATTAACTATATCGGTATAAGAAAATTTTTATTAGATAGTTAACAATTAATAGTAATAGCAGTGAACGAAGACAGTGTCGGAATTAGCCGGATTGGTAAAATAGGCGGTAAATTTAGTTGTCTGGAATTAATTGAAAATTTGCGAGGTAGCTAATATAAATTACCAGATAATTGTGGCTATTTTATTTTGTTGAAAAGATGTTGGATGAATTAGTTTGTAGTGCGGTTGATAGTAGCAGTATAGACTAGTAAAGTTAGCAAGAACGATGATAACTGGTTTATTGGAATTGATAAATAGTATTGGTAATGTTCTAGAATCCGGTTTGTAGCAGTGTTGAAATTTGTTGACAGTATAGTATTGATTGGCAGCAGCAACATTAGCGAGGAATAATAGCAAAATGAGAATAAATTAGCAGAGGTATTTTGTAGTAGTAAATAACAGATTATTCTTAAGGTAGCAGAGTATTTTGGAAGTAGGTTACGTAATGAAATACATGGTTGGTACATACTTATTAGTAGCAGGATGGAAATTAATTTAGTGGCAGAATGGTTTATGAAGCAAAAGTATTTCAACTTACAGAAAAGTAATGTGTAGCAGAATTAGAATGGTAGCAGGGACATTTAGTAATTGGTACATGCTAGTAGAAGCGATGGTCAGAAGTAGAAGTGATGGTCAGAAGTTCTGATGGTTTGATGTAGATGCGATGGTCAGAAGTTCTGATGGTCAGAAGTAGAAGTGATGGTCATAAGTTCAGATGGTTAGAAGTAGAAGCGATGGTCAGAAGTAGAAGTGATGGTCAGAAGTTCTGATGGTGCAGAGGTTCTGATGAAGCAGATGTTCTGAGCGTGCAGATGTTCTGATGGTGCATAAGTTCTGATGAAGTAGAAGTTCTGATGGTGTAGAAGTTCTAATGGTGCAAAAGTTCTGATGAAGCCAAAGTTCTAAGGGTGAAAAAGTTCTGATGGTGAAGAAGTTCTGATGGTGCAGAAATTCTGATGGTGCCAAGTTCGATGGTGTGAAGTTCGGAAGCGTATGATGGTGCGTGTTCTAATGGTGCGTGTTCGATGGTGCGTATTTCGGCGAAGCGGTTCGATGGTGCGTAAGTTCGATGGTGCGTGTTCGATGAAGCGTAAGTTCGGCGAAGCGTGTTCGATGGTGCGTAAGTTCGATGGTTAGAAATGTAAACTTCGATATTGCCTCCGGGATTCAAGATAATGTAATAATTTTAATAATGCAGGGAATAGAAACAGTCACAAAAAATAGACACTAGCCAAAATTAAGCGGTATATTTAGTTGCTCAGAATTGAATGAGAATTTACCGGGTAACTAAGATTAATTAGTAGATAATTGTGGTGGTGTTGTTTTTGTGAAATTATGTGGAATATGTTGACTAATAGTACCAGTTAGCGCAGTTAAGCTATATAATTAATTGTACGAAATTTAATAAAAACTGGAAGGGTGATTGAGATAAATTAGTAGGTGAAGTCTATTATTTTATTTTGTTGTAATTGTGTTGAATACGTGGTGTTGTTACTTTGTTTGTGAATTATTAGTGAAGTGTATTATTGTTGTGTGTTGTTGAATTATGTGAATTTGTAGGATGTTTCTATGTTAATACCGAATTGTTGTGACATTGTGATGTTGTGAGGTGAAGATGAAATAATGTTGTTGTGAATTTTTGTGGATTATGTTGATGACATTTTAGGCCTATGGCCAGTGAAGTAGTGATATAGGCGTATGCCTCGTGAAGATAATTTGTGATGTTGTTGTATGTTGTTAGCATCATATTTCATTTGCATTTGTGAAGGCAGGTATTGGCGGAATTGTGAAGAAGGATTATGCCTTGTGCCTCTATTAATTGGCAATTAGTGAAGAGGGACGAAGCTCTGTTGGTACCACATACATGTGCATTGTTTAGAGTCTCATTATAAATGAATTCGTTGTTGGTGATGTTGTTGTGATAATGTTGGTGATCGTGTCGTGATGATAATTTTGTTGCAATATGTTGTTGGTGACTTAATGTGAGTTTATGCTAACATTGTGTTGTGACAGGTATTGTTGGGAAGTTGCGAAAATAGTAATTATAACTATTATTCTAATTGTTGTTATTTACTATGTTGTTTTGGTGATTGTTAAGTTGTAGTTGGTTGAAGCGGTGAATATTGTATGATTCTAGATCTAATATATTAGTTATCATACTTTTGCTTATATTTTTCGATATCTCACCCTTTCTATTTGTTCGTCGTTGCCTTTATACTGGTAACGTGCAGGTAACGAGGAGTAAAGACTTGGTAGCTTGTTGATGTCGTCGCTCTGATATATAGCACTCGGGGGGATGAACGCTTATTTGATTTATGTTGTTTTCCTTTCAGTTGAACCCAAGTTGTTACCTTAAGAATTTGTTTTTGAATTATGTTGTTTAAAGGATGCTGTGTTTCTTTTGATGTTTTGAAAGTTATTAATCCGCTGCGTAGTTATTAAATAAAGTTAAAGTAAATTTTTGAAGACTAATAAATTGTTATTAAGTGCTATATATCTGCTATGTTAGGATAATATGTGTTGGTTTTCAAGTTGATAGTGTAATACCTCATGCTTGTGGAAATTTTGAAACTCTGATTTTAATTATAATTACCGGGTAGATTTGGGGTGTTACATTAGTGGTATTAGAGCAGGTCGGTTTGTCCGGCCAATGTTGTCTAATGATGTTTACTTCCTTTGTACGTGACATGTGTGTGGAACACTGTCGTTACTTGTTGTTTTCTGGTTGTTGTTGCAGGAGTTCGTTGAAGCTAAGTGGGGTCGAATGTGTTCGGTAGTGAGATGTTAGTTTTGTATGCTTCTGAAGGCTACAGTGTAAGTGTTGTTGGAGCTTTGTTGTTTCTCGAATTCGAAGGTAATATAAATTTAAGATTTTGGTTGTTTAACAAGTTGGAATGCCTTGGAAACGAATGGTTGGAGAATAGTAACGATTATGTTGCGAGAATAATTGGAAGACTAAAGTACAACTATTGGATTTAAACTATGATTGAGTTGTTGTTGGATTAAAGGATTAGACGCGAATGCGATGTTAAAATGGTTGTGTCAGATATATTTTCAAGGACGAAAATATCCTAAGTGGGGAGATTTGTAACGCCCCAAATTTAATTAATTAGTTAATTAAATTATTAAAGGATTTAATTATTGGATTTGGACAAATTTGAGAATTATTAGATTATGTGCAAGATTTAATCAGAAGGGTAATATTAAGAGAAATATTATTTATTCATTCGAATAAATAGGAATTCTTTTATTGAGTTAAATTGTGTAAGTTGTAGTATTAAAGGAAGTGTAGTATTGAGCCCAAAATAATATTGAGAATAATAGTATTATTATTATTAAGTATTATTATAAATTAAGTGGAATTAATTTAGTGATGAATTAATTTTTGTTGTAGAAGATTATTGGAAATAATTTTGGAATTTAATTACTATTTTTAGGATTATTAATTAAATAAGGTTGAATTATTTATAAGGGTGAAATACCATTTTTAAGGGTATTAGTTAGTAGACTCAATAAGAGTTTAGTGGCCCATTATTATTTTTAAGTGTCCTTGGTAGTATAAGGAAGTAGTACTAGTATTTAGAAAACAAAACAAAACATCACGTAGCAGTAGCATTGGAAGAGGAAAATTGAAAGAACAAGGGTTTGCTAGCAGTAGAGAAAGAGGCGTAGGTTTCTATCTGAGAATGAATCTTCTGATCAATTTTTTGAGCTCTCTTCAATCCATAGGTAAGGGACGGGGTTCGACTTTTATAATCAATTGTATGATGATTTTTATGTGGGATTTAGGATTGTATAATTTTGATGTTAATTCTTGTTTTGTGATGAAATTGATCAATTTGTGTTGAGATTATATTGTCTGCCATTGATGTTGTTGTACGGTGAAAATATTGGATTATGAGATAAAAACAAGTAACTTTCGTGATGAATATAGTAGAAGAATTATGTAGTGTTAGTGGGAGTAGTTACGGCAGTAGCAGTTTTCTAATAAACACTGATATTTTAGATGCAGAACTAAAGTTGGTTGATAGTACGATTTTAATGCAGGTTCATGAAATATATCGGTATAAGAGAATTATTATTAGATAGTTAACAATTAATAGTAATAGCAGTGAACGAAGATAGTGTCAGAAATAGCCGGAGTAGTAAAATACGCGGTAAATTTAGTTGTCCGGAATTAATTGAAAACTTGTGAGGTAGCTAATATAAATTAGTAGATAATTGTGGCTATTTTATTTCGTTGAAAAGATGTTAGATGAATTAATTTGTAGTGTTGTTGATATTAGCAGTATAGACTAGTAAAGTTAGCAGGAACGATGATAACTGATGTATGGAAATTGATAAATAGTATTGGTAATGTTCTAGAATCTGGTTTGTAGTAGTGTTGAAATTTGTTGAGAGTATAGTATTGATTGGCAGCAGTAGCATTTGTGAAGAATAATAGCAAATTGAGAATAAATTAGCAGAGGTATTTTGTAGTAGTAAATAACAAATTATTATTAAGGTAGTAGAGTATTTTGGAAGCAGGTTTAGTAATGAAATACTTGGTTGGTACATACTTATTAGAAGCAAAATGAAAATTAATTTAGTGGCAGATTGGTTTATGAAGCAAAAGTATTTCAAATAACAGAAAAGTAATGTGTAGCAGAATTAGAATGGTAGAAGTGATGGTCAGAAGTTCTGATGGTTAGACGTAGAAGGGATGATGTATTCCTTGTATCTCAATTGAGGAAGTACATTATTGATCCGTCTTATGAGATTCAGGTAGATGATATACAGGTGTGAGATAATCTGACTGTTGAAACATTGCCTATGAGGATTGAGGATCGGAAGTTGAAGCAATTGCGGGGTCAAGAGAAAGCTCTGGTAAAGGTAGCTTGGGGAGGACCAGCTGGTGGTAATGTTACCTGGGAGTTAGAGAGCTAGATGAAGGACTCTTACCCGAAACTTTTCGTCTAAGGTATGTTTTTGAGGACGAAAACTCTTTTAGTGGGGGAGAGTTGTAACACCCCAATATTTTCAATTATTAGATAATTTGGATTTTAATTATTTATTTAATTAGAAAGTGAATTATTGGTATTTTTGGAATTATTGGAATTATTTAATTAAATAAAAAGGAAATTGGGTTGTTGGTGTAAAGAGTACAAGGAGGGGGTGTGAGGAGTAAAAGCCTATAAACTTACTATTTGGTTATTTTTATTGTAGAATAATAATAAAAGAAAAGGAAAGAGGAAAAATTGAATTGGGAGTCATTTGGAGAAGAACCAAGAGTTCAAGGATTCAAAGAATTTCTAAGGTAATGGGTGATTTTATCTAGTTATTATTCCTTATAGATTTTGGGAATGATAGGGTTGATTGAGTAGTTAGGAATCCCAATTTTGGATTTTCTAGGTTTATGGAATTTGTCCCTAAAATGCTCTAATTGCATGAAATTGAACCAATCACATGTTATAGGGTTGTTAGGTATGAAAGAATTGTGTTGTTGTGCATCTTAATACTGTTTATTGAGTGATTTTGGTTATCATATGTGGTTTGATTCATGTTTGGAATGATCATCAAAGCTGAGTCTGATTGATCACAAAGCTGAGTCTCCATACACTTGCAAGAATTTGATTCTTAAGTTAATAGCAACTTTGATACCCATGATGCACACTTCGTATTCGGCCATGTTGTTGGTGCAGTCGAAATATAGTCTGGCGGTGAAAGGCGTGTGTCCGCCTGTAGGAGATGTAATGATGGCTTCAATAGCATTGCCAACTGCATTTGAGGCGCCATCAAAGACCATGGTCCATCGGGATCCTGGTTCAGGTCCTTTGTCTAGTCCAGGTTCTTCGTAATCAGTGACTAACATAATATCCTCATCTGGAAACTCGAAATGCATAGACTGATAGTCATTTACGGCTTGATGAGCCAAATGATCGGCTACTATACTTCCTTTGATCGCCTTCTTAGTAGTATAATGGATGTCGTATTCGGTCAAGATCACTTTCCATCTTGCTATTCTTCCGGAGAGAGTAGGTTTCTCGAATATGTATTTATCGGATCCATCTTGGAGATCAACAAGGTAGTGTGAGTCAACATATACTATCTTAGTCGGCAAGCAGCCCAAGCCAAAGCGCTGCAAGTTTTCTCAAGCTGTGAGTATCTTATTTCATAGTCGGTAAACTTTTTGCTAAGGTACTATATTGCATACCCTTTTCGACCAGACTCGTCATGTTACCCCAACACACACCCCATTGAGCTCTCTAATACTGTTAAGTACATGATAAGAGGTCCTTCTTTGACTGGTGGTATCAGAATAGGAGGATTTTGTAGATATTCCTTGATTTTGTCAAAAGTTGTCTTGAAATCGTCGTTCCATTTCACTACTTGATCTTTCTTTAGTAACTTGAAGATTGGCTCACAAGCAGCAGTTAGATGTGCAATGAATCTGGCAATATAGTTCAATCGTCCCAAGAAACCTCTAACTTCTTTCTCGGTACGGGGAGCTGGCATTTCTTGAATAGCTTTAACCTTGGCAGGGTTAACTTCAATACCTTTACCACTGACAACGTATCCCAGGAGTTTCCCGGATCTGACTCCAAAGGTGCACTTGTTAGGATTAAGTCTTAGTTTGTATTTCTTGAGTCTATCAAATTGCTTTCGCAAATGATCGAGATGTTCTTTTTCAGTTTGTGAACGAGCTATCATGTCGTCGACGTAGATCTCTATCTCGTGAGGAATCATGTCATGGGATTAAGCTACCATGGCACATTGATATGTGGCGCCAACGTTCTTCAGTCTGAACGGCATGACTTTGTAACAGAATGTGCCCCACTGTGTAACGAAAGTAGTCTTTTCCATGTCTTCGGGAGCCATTTTGATCTGATTGTAACCGGAGAAACCATCCATAAAGGAGAAAACCTTGTGTTGAGCGGTGTTATCAACCAGGACATCAATATGTGGAAGTGGGAAACCGGCTTTCCGACTTGCTTTGTTCAGATCTCGGTAGTCCACACACATACGTACTTTGCCATCCTTCTTAGGAACGGGCACCACGTTCGCAATCCACTGTGTATAAGAAGTAACGGGTAGGAAAACAGCATTGAACTGTTTCATAACTTCGGCTTTGATTCTCTCGGACATCTCAGGACGCATACGACGAACCTTCTGCTTCACAGGGAGAAAACCTTCTTTTGTTGGTAGTCGGTGTACCACAATGTCAATGTCTAAACCTGGCATGTCTTCGTCGGACCAAGCAAAAATCTCGATATAGTCTCGCAGCATCTGAACCAATCTCTCTTTGACGTTGCTCTCAAGACTTGCTCCATACTTGATTTCCTTTCTGTCTTTGTCGGTACCTAGATTCACAACCTCGACTGGCTCCTCGTGTGGCTGTATAACCTGTTCTTGTTGTTGTAGTAGCCTGGAAAGTTCTCCTGGAACTTCACAATCTTCCTCACCTTCGTCTTCGGTTTGGTAGATCGTATTATCGAAGTCATATTTAGCAATAGCAGAGTTGTTATCGACGAGATTCAGAATGAATCTGCAGTGTATTACGTGGGTGTATGTAAGAACACATAGATTTTTGAAAGGGTGACAAAGCCAAAGAAAGAAAAAGAGAAAAGTATTTTGAATGCAAAAGTCCAATGATTTATTGAATGAAAAATATGAGAATGACAAATAATAACCCTCACAAACGAGCTGTGGTGCCCTGGGCAAGGCACTAGGCTTAAAGTTCATTGTTCGAAACGTAAAAAGCGAAAATCATAACAGAAAAAGCAATTAATCATGCCTAAAGGAGATTGGTATGTCATCTTCAGTCTTCCAATTATTGAGTCCATCGTCTGGAGTTGGGAAGATCCAATTGTTGATGTCGAAGTCACTGTTGTCGTCTTCTATAGCATGGACTCCGCTTTTGTTAATGTAGAAAGGAAGTTTGCCAACACGTTCGCGGTGTATCATCTTCTGAAATTTGATAGTAAAGCCTAAACCAGTCTTGTCAGATTTGAATAGAAAATCGAGGAGTTGACCCCAAATAGTACAACCTCCTTCTTCAACCATAGCACATCCGTCCATTTCGATGAATTCACCAAAGCTTGATAAGGGGTTTCAATGAATTCACCTTCCATTTCGATGTATCATAATGAATGCAGATGGGTTACCATATATTCTTCTTCACCACATACTATAACAATCTTCCCCTTCATTGGGTACTTCAGCTTCTGATGTCGGGTAGAGGTGACAACGCCTGCCCCATGTATCCAAAGGTGTCCGAGTAGGCAAGAATAAGCTGGACGAATGTCTATGACAAAGAATGTATAGTCAAAATTCTGGGAACCGACTTTGATTGGTAGGATGAGATCTCCGAGTACTATTCTTTTTGAACCATCAAAAGCTCTTACGATTATGTCATTGGGCTTCATGACCACTTCTTCAGCATTAAGTCGGTCGAGAGCGTTCTTTGGCAGAACATTCAGAGCAGAACCAGTATCCACCAATACGTGAGACAATGTAGTGCCCTTGCATTCAATGGAGATGTGCAAGGCTTTGTTGTGCTTCCTTCCGGCAGGAGTTAAATTAGCATCAGAGAAACCTAAACCATTGTTGACGGTCAGGATAGCAATACAACCTTCGAATTGATCAACAGTAGTGTCTTGCGGTATGTGAGCATTCTTCCGACAATTTACTAAGGCTTTAGCATGAGCCTCAGAGCAAAATAGCAAAGCTAGCATGGATATCTTGGACGAGGTTTGTCCCAACTGTTCCACAACAGTATCGTTGCTCTTCTTGATGATCTTCAGAATTTCCTCCATTTCTTGCTTGGAGGTATCCTCAGTAACTCCCTTTGGTACTTTTGTGTGAGCAGGATGAGTTACTGGTTCTTTCCCTCTCGCTTCGGGAACTGGTTCGGTAGCAGGAATGCAAATTGGTGTTGTAGTGTTTTTCGGAGGAGAGATCTCTGAAGAAAATACTCTTTCGGTTCTGGTTACCTTGCTTGATCCGGTTATGTTGCCGATGTCAGGATTGGTAGCTTCAACTGCAATGTCTTTAATGTTCAAGGGTTCTTGCTTGACGCTATGATAGTAAACTTCAGCTCCGTAATTCCAAGGTATAGCTTTGTTAGAGGAATATGGTATTGGTCTGGGCGAGGTAATAATAAGAGGTGCCACTCGAGGCGCAGGATCGGCAGAGATGATCCTTATTGTGTTGACATCAGCATACTCTTCTGGGTAATCGTCTCCCCATCCGGTGGCCTTGACGTCTTCGATTGGAATCTTGTAACTTTCGGGAGCGGTATATTTAACCATGAAATCAAACTTTCCACCTGGCTTCCCCAAGGTATCCCGGACTTCTGGTACGACTTCGTTTACGTATTTGATCTTCAATTTCTTAGACATTTCTTCACACAAATTCTCCACAGATGCAGGTTTCAGAAATAGCACTTCTCGGTTGTCCATCATGCGTTAAATACGCCTCTTCAACCAAGCACATCTGTCCGATTCAAATGCACACCAACGACAATCATCAGAGCATCCTAGAAATACACCGGCTTGCAACAAATCTTTCTTAACAGTCATTAGAGGAATAGTTAGCATGTTCACATTATAAACATAGGAGTCAATGTCAATAGCATTGACACTTTTACCATTGTCAGACATTGGTACGTTGATCACATTCGGAGTTTCGACACGAGGGTTGAATTCAATTTCCCTTGCTTCAATCATGTCTTGAATCTTGTTTTTCATGGCCCAACAGTTGTTGGTGTCGTGACCTGGGCTGTTGGAGTGGTATGCACACCTTGCATTAGAATTGTACTTTGGAGAGGAAGTGTTGACATATTGAGGAGGGTCCCTCAAAGTAATCAGCTCTGCTTTCAACATGTGTTACAATGCTTGAGACAATGGCATGTTGATCTTCATAAACTGTCTTCGTGGCGCGTTCTGGCTACACGCGTTGTCTTGTTGAAGTTGCGTTGGGGTGGGATTGTAGATCACGGCAGCCCCCACAGATTGAGTGCGATTAGTTTTGCCACGACTCTTATGACCATACACAGTATTGGCTTCTTTCTTACCACCAAAAGATCTCTTTGCAACATTTGAAGATGACTCTACTTGAATCTTTCCACTCTTGATTCCAGCTTCTATATGTTCGCTTGTCAATATCAACTCGGTGAATCCAGCTGAAGAGTTTCCAATCAGATGATTGAAGAATGGGCATGTCAGTGTTCCCATAAACATGTCAACCAACTCCATATTTGACAAGGGTGGTTGAACTCTGCCTGCTAAATCTCTCTATTTCTGGCCATACTCTTTGAACTTCTCGTCACGACCCATAGACATGCTCTGTAGTTGCATACGGGTAGGTGCCAATTCAGCATTGTACTGGAACTGCTTGTAGAAAGCATCTGCCAAGTCATTCCAGGTATGAATGTGGGTACTCTCTAGCTGATAATATCACTCCAACTGAGTTCCGGATAAACTCTCTTAAAATAAATGGATCCATAATTTTCTGTCTTCAGTATGAGGATGGATCTTCTAAACATAGGACTTCAGATGCAGCTTCGGGCAAGAGATGCCATCATACTTGGCAAAGGTAGGAACTTTGAATTTATGGGGAATTACCACACCAGGAACGAGACTCAGATCATCAAAGTTAAGCCCTGACATTTTCAGATTTTCCACAACATTCAGACGGTCTTCAAGTTGCTTGTACTTTTCATTGTCAGAAGGATACTGCTCACTCACATAGTCCTCTTCTTCGTTTTCAGGCCCATGATGGCTTCCTTCATTGTTTTTGATGCTCCCTTCAGTTTCATCGCTCTTGTCTGAGAGTTCGAACTGTCTGACCACCCTTATTGGACCCTTGTGATTTCTTCCCATGTTGAGAATACCAATAGTCTTCTTCTTTCTGGTGACGAGCTTCTTCAGATCTTTCTGGCCTTGGGTAAAATTGGTGAACATCTCCTAGAATTGGGCATTCTGAGCCTAGATATCTTTGACAATGTGTTCAAGAGCCATTTGTGCTGAAATAAACAGCGAGAGAATAAGAAAACAAATCTTCAATGTACCTGTTATGAAATATTATGCCATGATATGCGATGTTATGCAATGCAATGTTATCAAGGACCTTACGAATTTAAATTTGTTAACCAAGCACGAACAAACTTTTTATTAGTTTACTTTTAGCAAGTACAAAAGAAATTTTAAACCAATAAAAAAAATTCCTAGAGCTTTAGGTCTCCCATGGGCGCTTCCTCTTTATGTTGAAGTAGGTATCGATGCTTTGCTCCTCGTGAAGTAGCTTTGTCGACTCTAATACATTCTTCTCGCTTGCAAGCACTGAGCTTCGAATGTATCCCTTTCTTCTTTAAGTTGAATCTAGGATCTCTTCAAGTCTTCGAAATTAGTAGGCATGTCTGGATGGAGAATGGTGTAGAGTTTGTCCCCTATAGCAACAGGTTCCATAACCACTGGTAGAACAGCTGTAAACGACATCATGAGGTTTTGAGCTCGAGCTCGCACCCATTTGAGGTAAGGTTCCCAAGGAATGGAATTTTTGTGCCCCAAGATCTTGGTATCAGTCTTCTTCACCATGCCTCAAGCGTGCACAAATCTTCGACGGTAGTTCTGGAGATCGTTTTCGTAGTCAAACACAATGTCTTGGAGAAGCATATCATAAGGACCATCTCTTCGAGCATAACCAAACCGACGTAGTGCTAGAGAAGGGTTGTAAGTGATACCTCCCCTTATGCCAAGGAGTGGTACATTAGGGAATTCCCCACAACGCTTAATGAAAGTAAAGTCCTTTTGAGAAAAAAGACACCAACATATATTTGAATGAGAGAGTGACATCAGCCTTTGAGACCACTTCAATCTTTGCTCGTTCTTCATTACTGATTGAGGAAGGTGCAAAATAAACCACCTGGAAAGTAATGGCATGCAACACATGAGAGTTCCTTGTCTTTTGATAGTACATGTGTGGAGAGAATGCATAATGTCCCCAAGTAAGGTAGGCACATGATTATGAGTGAGGAATATCTTGATGGCATTCACGTCTATTAACTGATCTGGGTTAGGAAATAGCACCAAGCCATAGATTAGCAAGGCTAAAATATGTTCGAATGCATGGAAACTTATAGCCTTTAGGAATAATCGAGCTTTCTTTATCAGAAAACAAGAAAACAAACCCTTAACTCCGCTTCTTGTTTCCCAATTAGCTTCAATGTCTGATCACTTTAGATGTAACGCTAATGTGATGTCTTCGTATTTCAGAGCTTTTTCTGAACCGGTGAATGGTATCTGATCAAGGATAGATATCCCAAGTAGCTTAAAAAATTATTCCAATGTAGGCACCAACTAATAATCTGGGAACGTAAAGTAGTGATGTTTCAGATCGAAGAATTGGAATACGACGTGCAACATATCTTCTTCAATACCGAAGATAACCAAGTCAAGTAGATAACCATGTCTTTTGATGAACTGAGCGTGATCGGTAATTTCTGAAACTAATTCTTTGAGTTGAGAAGGTATACCCATGAAGTTGATTCAGATTGTCTTCCTGGAAGCCATAACTCCTACAAAACAGAGCAAAGATAAATCCCTAGGTGTCATACCCCAAAATTTGCCCTCCCATTTCTCAAGGCATTTCATACATCCATACTCAAGGATTCCTCAAGGGTTGATCAGACAAACCCTCTCCTAGACAATCAACCCAAACTAGGGTTTGGCTATCCTCAGATTCAGATGGATTTCCAACATCTCCAATGGTCATCATGCCTCCTCATATGCTTCAAAGAATCTCCATGTCAAGTTTCAAGCCCTACAAGTCAAGTTTCCTCAGAAAATTGCTTAGATGGTTGAAAATTAGTTGTATTGGATAAAAAGTCAACTGTGGTCAACATACAGTCAAACTTCATGATTTTTGGTCAAAATCCATATTTTGAAGTGATATTCATAATTTGATCAAGGGTTGATCCATGTTTCATCAAGAAAACTCAAGATTTGATCAAAAGTCAAACTTTCCAAATTAGGGTTTTTTAGAGAAAAGTCAACTGAACTTTGACTGAGCATAACTTTCTCATACTTTATCAGAAATTTTTCCACCACTTCTCATTTTGAAGAGAATTCAATTCCCTACAACTTGATGTCTTACAAGCATGGTCAAAACATGCTTCATTTTGAAGATATGTATCAAAATATTACAGGTCCTTTTCAAAGTCAACAAAAAGTCAACGTTTTGTATTGAAGTGATATTGAGCATGGAAACTCCAATTGGGTTGAAACAAAAGAGGTTGTTTAGAGGACATCTAGATATTTCTAAAAAGTCTAAGAACACTAAAAAATGTTAAGAATTAAGCAAGATACACCTTGCACAAGTTGGGATTTTTGAAGAGGTGCACAAAGAGAAATACTTGTCAAAAGCCAAAGTTTTGCAAATGGGCCTAACATTTCTTGATTCAAACTTGTTCCTCAGCTTATTTGGAACCTCCAAGCCCAAGGCCACGAATTTTATCTTTATTTTTCTATTTAATTTGGATTTTAATCATTTAAAAGCCAATTAAATTAAAATAAAAGGAAGAAAATCAAAATTAAATGCAAATTGGATTTTTCTCTCATTCTTGAGGTCCAAGCAACTCATAAAAGCGGGCAATTTCGAAATTAACATTGATTGGCAAGAGAATTGATGAAAATTGGATCAAAAAAGAAAGATTTGATTTCATACCAAATCAATTTTTTTTAAATTGATTGATTCATTATTTGCTCTTGATTTCTAACCTAGATCCATCTACTATATATACACAATGCATACACATGAAAAAAGAACAGAAAAATTGCCTCAAAGAACCCTATTCATACTCAAAACAATCGTGTTCTTCAAGCAAGTGGAAGCCCTAGTTCCAGCCTATTTCAATCGATTCCAAGCATTCCATTGCATTCCTTGAGGTCTCCAGAATCGATCCAGACCCTTACAAATCACGAAACCATCAAGAATTGTGGAATCATGATTTCGGTTTGTCCAACTTTTTTCAAATTCGATTTTTATCATTCATGCATAATTAACTTATTTTGATTGTTTGTTCATGCTCAGAATCGTGTTTGCAAGCTATCTGGGTGGTTTAATTGCATTTTAGGTGCCTGGATCGAGTTATGCCATAGCTAGGGTTTTCTGCTTCGTTTTGGGGCTTCCCAAAATACGTAAAATTGGACAAAACCAGGACCACCATCATGTTTAGAATGATGTTTACAATCGATTCATGTATTCATAACTAATTTATATTGCTTGTATGAGATTTTGAAATTTAGGCCTTAGCGCCGAACGACCGACTGCTTGAAAATTCAAACGAAGAAGATGAAGATCTTCACGTGTTTCGATCCTGTAGCGAATTCGTTTAAAAGCGTTTTGTTTCATTATCCTAACACCAAATGCAGTTTGGCCTAGTGGTGAAGGTAGCGCGTGTTTTCCTTGGATGTCCCGGGTTCGATCCTTGTGTCCATTCTATTTTTTGCAACTTTGAAAACTAACTTTTTCTATTTTGTTATTTTTCTTAATATTTTCATCTTAATTTAATTAATCTTTAAACATTTTTTTCATGCATTTAAAAATCACCAAAAATATTTTCCTTTTGCATTTTAATCAGAAAAATACTTATTTAATTTTTTTACATTAAAATTAATATTTTTGCATGCATATTTTAATTAATTTCTAATTAACCATTAAATTGACTTTTAATTGTTTTTAATTATCGAAATCGATTCAGAAAATTATCAAAAAATTATCTTATCATCTTATTGTCATTACTAATCTAAAACCTTTTTCCTCATTCAAAAATCATGTTTTTACTAACACTTTTCCTCTTATGCAATTTTCTCGTATTTTCCGATTATGTATCTGCTTACAGGTTGTAACGTTTCGGACGATTTTTCTCGCTTTTCTTTTGAATATTATGTAACTGCCTATGGGATGTAATAGTTTAATTAGGACTTTTATTTTCCGCACTCTTATTATGTAACTGCCCCAAAGCCATGTAATAGCGTAGGACTTTATCTTTTCCACACTTTACTTTCCGCAATTTATTTTCCGCACCCTATAAACTGCTAGTAATTAGGCGTGTATGGCAACATAAAATTAGACGTAGATCATTCATAATTACAAGATAACATATCTGAATTTTACACACTCTTTCACACATGCACCCCTTAGGGTAATTCTCTCTCGTTGCCTTTACGAATTCAAATGGTCAAGTCCCTCGAACGTAGAGGTATTCTAGCACCGTTGCCTTCAAAACAAATCATCATAGTCCCTTCGATACAAAGATCATAGACCCACGATGCCGCCTCCGAATACATGATCTTGACCCTCGATTGTCGCCTACGAAAAATGATGATAGTCCCTTCGAATGTGCTAGGATACTTCCTTCAAGTTGCCTTCTATGACCATCCGATGTCCCTTCGAATGTCCCGCTTACAACCAACGAATGGAGTTACCTACCAACTAATGGTATGGATAGCACTATTCTAGAGGAAAGTAAAACAACACGAAAACGACCATTCTGAGTAGGTAATAAGACTTTTAGTTGCTTGCTCTATCAAAATACTTTTCACACCTCACACTTTTGTCAAAGTTCAAACTCTTTTCAAAACGAAACATTTCCGAACACTTTGTACACATTCCTACATGAATCATTGCAAAGTCAAAGCGAAATGCCTTTTCAAAACATTTTTTGTCAAACACACAGAAAGCACAATTTTAAAATGATCTAAGAGCAACTAAGAGCCCGTAGATAACTACGGATGGAAGGGGTGCTAATACCTTCCCTTTCATAACCTTCTCCTTACTCGTAATCTAACGAAGGTCTTTTTCTCGTACTTTTACCTTCCCTTAATTGGATAAAAGAAAAGTCGGTGGCAACTCTTGCTATCCGCACATTTGCGATACAAAACCTACATAGTCGCTTCACAGACATGAATCGGCGACCGGGAGACACCCTAAAGAGAGAATGCCTTAAGGATTTCTAGATTATTTTTACTGCTTTCGCTTGACTTGTATGCTTTATCTTTAAGGGTTGCTTGGGTATTATATTCGTGGGGATCCTACACCGGATCCGGTTTCCTTTAGGTAAGTAGCAATAATCGTCATGACCGTTAGACGATATCGAAACGGTCAACATGATGGCTACGTTAGTGTGACACTTTGGATGTCCCGATACTCTTCATTTCCAAGTTGAGGATAGTATTTGGCTTCGTGGTGTCATCAAGCACTAACTAAACTTTTAGAACCTTAATTGACCCATCTTGGCCATTAGAAGGTAGTGAGATGGCTTTGGTGCATTTAAGGTTGGTCGATACTGATGCTACGCTCATTAAGATCGACTTTGGGATATTTTCGGTCGACCACTTGGTAGTCGATTGAAATAAATGCCTACGAGAAAGATCAATGATGTGAGATTCCTAGAACCCGTTACTATTATAGGACAGATGAACCAACTCAAACTTTGGTAGGGTAATCACCTATACCTCTTGCAAGCCTTAAACCTAGGCTCATTGTGTGAATTGTTTTGTGTGCTAAACATGACATCATGACATCATTCGCATTGCATATCATTTCTAACTATTTCAAGGACCTAGGGATTTATCTTTGCTTTTGTAGGTATTATGGCTTCTAGAAAGACTATCCGAATCAACTTCACGGGTATACCTTCTCACCAAAGAATTGGTTTGAAATTCCCACCATGCTCGCTCATCAAAAGACATGGTTATCCGCTTGACTTGGTTATCTCCTTTTGAAGAAGATATGATGCATGTCCTATTCAGTTTTTGATCCGAAACACCATTGCTTTACATTCCCAGATTACCATGGTTCCTACCTTATAAGAGTTCTCTGTTACTGGGATACCTATTCTGACCAAATTCCATTCACCGTCTAGAAAAGGTTCCTAGATACGAAGACATTGCATCAAGATTACACCTAAAGCGCCGACATTGAAGCCAATTGGGAAACCGTATGGAGTTAAGAGTTTACTTGCCAAATTTCGATTAAGAAAGCCCGAGAATTCCTTAAAGTTATGAGTTTCCATGCATTCAAGATATTGTGGCCTTGCTAATCTACGGTTTGGTTCTATTCCCTAACTCGATCAATTCATAGATGTCAACGCCATCAAGTTGTTTCACCCGTAATCCCGCCTACCTTACTTGGAGACATCCTACATTCTCTCCACACTGCATTATCAAAAGACAAGGAACTCTCATGTGTTGCATACCGTTACTTTCTAGGTGGTTTATTTCGACCTTCCTCCATCGCTTTGAAGAACGAAAAAGGTTGAGGTGGTCTCAAAGGTTAATGTCACTCTCATTCGGGATATTCGTTGGAGTCTTTTCTCTCAAAAGGACTTCACCTTCATCGAGCTGGAGAATTCTCAATGTACCACTACTTGGTATAAGGGAGGTATTACTTACAACCCTTCTCTAGATCTACGCCGCTTGGTTA
Organism: Vicia sativa; assembly: GCA_021764765.1. NCBI lineage: Eukaryota > Viridiplantae > Streptophyta > Magnoliopsida > Fabales > Fabaceae > Vicia > Vicia sativa. Next base: position 71,628,055 of record CM038794.1, on the reverse strand, counting down.
TGCTCAAGAGATGGTCCTCATGATATGCTTCTCCAAGACATTGTGTTCGACTAGAATCACGATCTCCAGAATTACCGATGAAGGTTCATACAGACTTGGGGCATGGTAAAGAAGACTGATACTAAGACTTTGGGGCACCAAAACTCCATTCCTTGGGAACCTTACCTCAAATGGGTGCGAGCTCGAGCTCAAAACCTCATGATGCCGCTTATACTGCTCTACCAAGAATTATAGAACCCTGCTATAGGTGACGAACCCTATATTGTTCTCCATCCTGACATGCCTACTGATTTTGAAGACTTGAAGAGATCCTGGATTCAGCTCAAAGAAGAAAGGGATACCTTTGAAGCTCAGTGTTATGCAAGTAAGAAGAAAGTACTAGAGTTGACAAAGCTACTTCACGAGGAGCGAAGCATCAACGCCTACCTCGGCACCAAGAGGAAGCGCCCGTGGGAGACTTAGAGCTTTAGGATTTATATGTTTTCTTTTATTTGTTTGAACTATCTTTTGTACTTAAAAAGAAAAAAAAAGAATAAAAAGAGTACTAATAAATGTTTGTTCATTGCTTGTTCAACAAATTTAAATCTCTAAGGTCCTTGAAAACATTGCATTGCATCCGCATAAACATTGCATATCATAGCATAACATTGCATCATGTACATCAAGATTGGTTTTCTCATTCTCTCGCTATTTATTTTAGCGTAAATGGCTCTTGAACATCACAAAGATCTTCAAGCTCGTAATGCTTAGTTTCAAAGAATGTTTACCACCTTGGTCCAAGGCCAAGAAGATCCAAGAAGCTCATCATGTGAAGAAGAAGGTTGTTGGTCTTCTCAATATGGGCGACGCTACAAAGGTGGTCCTAGAGTGGTTAGTCGAATTGAGCTCTCAAGGAAGTGTCAAGAAGGAGGATGAGCAAAGTAACAAGGGTGATGGCGAAGGCAGCCAGATGAGCCCGAAAAGACTATGATAATGGCCAAGATTCGTGAAGATGACAAGTACAAACAACTTGAAGACCGTCTCAATGTCAGGAAAATCAAGATGTCGGGCGAATTTTGATGATCCGAGTCTTGTCCTCGTGTTGTGATTCCTCCCAAGTTCAAAGTTCCAACTTTGCTAAGTATGACGGCATGTCTTGCCCTAAGCTGCATTTGAAGTCCTATGTTCGTAAAATCAACCCCACATCGATGATGTAAAGTTGTGGATGCACTATTTTCAAGAGAGTTTGTCCTAACCCAATTGGAATGGTATTATCACCAGAGAATGACCGTATCCGCACTTGGAGTGATTGGCGATGCTTTCTACGCAGATGAGTACAATGTGAATTGACACCCACTCGCATGCAACTACAAAGCATGTCTATGGGTCGTGATGAGAAGTTCAAGGAGTATGCTCAGGAGAGATCTAGCAGTGAGTTCAACCACCCTTGTCCAATAGGGAATTGGTTGATATGTTTATGGGAACACCGACAGCCCATTCTTCAATCATCCGATTGAAACTCTTCACCGGATTCACCGAAATGATATCGACAAAGCGAGCGATTAAAGTTGGTATCAAGAGCGGAAAGATTCATGTAGAGACATCTTCAAATGTCAAGAGATCTTTTGGTGCTAAGAAAGAAGCCAATGCTGTATGGTCGAAAACCCAGCCAAGACCGACCGTGCTCAATCTGGGGGGTTGTGATCTCCAATCCTACATCAAGACAACCTCAGAGACAACGCAGAACCGTAACGCGCCACGAAGACAGCTTTAAGATCAACATGCCATTGTCGCAAGCCTTGCAACACATGTTGAAAGAAGAGTTGATTACCTGAGGGATCCTCCTCGAATGTCAACACTTCTCTCCGAGATACAATCCTAATGCTAAGTGGGCTTACCATTCCAATAGCCCCGCACATAACACCGATGATTGTTGGGCTCAAGAACAAGATTCAAGACATGATCAAGCTAAGCATTGAGTTTGACCTCCGCTGAGACCGAACGTGATCAACGCTCCTATGCCTAACCATGAAAAAAGTTCCAATGCTATTGGCGAGAATGCTTATGTTTTCAACATAGATGACTTGACTATTCCTCTGATGACTGTTAAGAAGAATTTGTCAAGTTTGTCAATCCAGATGCCCGAGAATTGTCGTTGCTGCCCATCCGCACTGATGGTTGTGCTTGGTTGAGAAGACGTGTTCAGTGCATGATGGATAACCGTGAGATACTATTTCTAAAACCACTTGTGCATAAGCTGTGTGAAGAAATGTCCAAGTTGAAGATTGACAATGCGAATGAAGCCGCACCATCTGTGTGGGACACCTTGGGGCAGCCAAGTGGAAAGTACGATTACATGGTGAAGTACACTGTTCCTGAGAGCTGCAAGATTCCTATTGAAGATGTTAAGGTAACCGGATGGGGTGACAATTTCCCAGAAGACTATGCTGATGTAAACACAATAAGGATTTCCTCTGCTGATCCTGTGCCTAGAGTGGCACCTCTCATCATTACTTCCCCCAGACCAGTCCCATATTCCTCCGACAAAGCTATCCCTTGGAATTATGGGTCTGAGGTTTACTATCATGGCGTCAAGCAAGACCCTCTGACCATTGAAGATCTTACCATTGAAGCTACCATTCCTGACATTGACAACATCATCGGATCAAGTAAGGTGACCAGAACCGGAAGGGTATTCTCTCCAGATATCTCTCCTCCAAAAGACATCATGACTCAAACTGATTCCTTATTCAACCCATTCCCAAGCTAGAGGAAAGAACCAAAGGACTCATCCCGCTCAAAAGTGCCTAAGGAAGTTATCAATACACCTCCAAACAAGAAATGGAGGAAATTTCAAGATCATCAAAAAGAGCGACTACAATGTTGTGGAACAATGGGATGAGATATCCATGCTTGCTCGCTCTTGTTTCGAGGCTCATGCTAATGCCTTCGTGAAATTTCAAGAATGCTCACGCATCGCAAGACACTACCACCGATCAATTTGAAGTTTGTATTGCTAGCCTCGCCGCCAACAACGGCCTAGGCTTCTCTCGATGTTGATTTGACTCCTACCGAAACACAACAAAGCCTTGCACATCTCTATCGAATGCAAGCATGCTACATTGTCTCATGTTCGTGGATACCGCTCGCTTTGAATATCCTTCCAAGATCGCTTTGATCGACTTAATGTCGAAGGGTTGGTTCTCGAGACCCTGACATAATTGTGAGAGCTTTTGATGGTTCTAAGCGAACATTGAGAGCTCATCATCACAAAGTCGGTTCCGCACTTTTGATTCCACTTTCTTTGTCATGGACATCCGTCCAGCTTACTCTTGCCTACTTGGACGCCTGGATACACGGGCAGGGCACTTCTACCCTACATCGTCAAGTACCCGGTGAAAGGGAAGGTTGTTACAGTATGTGGTGAAGAAGAGTATATGGTCAGTCATCTACAATCATTCCGCTATCTCGAGGTGGAGGGTGAATTCTTCGAGACTCCCTATCAAGCTTTTGAAACAATCCCCAGAGTCATGCCTGTTGACTCTCCTGTCACCCCTGAAGTGACGCAAGTCCCGCCTAGGATGGTCTCGCTGAAGGATGCTCAAGCTACAGTTGAAGAAGGTAGTTCTATTTGGGGTCAGCTCCCTGATCTTCCTTTCAAATCTGACAAGACTGGTTTAGGCTTCACCATCAAAGGTCAAGATGATACGCCGCGAACGTGCCGCCAACTTCCTTTCCGCATCACCGTAATGGAATCCATGCTATAGAAGACAACGACAACGACTTCGACATCGCTAGTGGATCTTCCCAACCTGCATAAAGGACTCAAAGAATTGGAAGACTGAAGACGTTATACCAATCTCCTTTAGCCAGGAGTAATTGCTTTTGTTTTGTTTTGCTTTTCATATTTGCTATGTTTTGAACAATAAACTCTAAAGCCTAGTGCCTTACCCGGGGCATCATGGCTCGTTTGTGAGGGTTATTATCTGTCATTTGCATATTTTCATTCAATAAAATCGTTGGACTTTTGCATTCAATTGTTGTGTTTTCTTTTACTTTATCACCCCTTCAAAAAGCTATGTGTTTCTTACACACACCCACGTGATACACTGCAGAATCACTCCGAATATCGTTGATAACAACTATGTTATTGCTAAATATGACTTCGATAATCCGATCTACCAAGCCGAAGATGAAAGTGAGGAAGATTGTGAAGTGCCAGGAGAACTTGTCCGACTGCTACAGCAAGAAGAACGAGTTATTACCCAAGAACAAAGTTGAGGTTGTGAATTTGGGTATCGATGAAGATGTAAAAGAGATCAAGATAGGAGCGGGTCTTGAGAACAGTATTAAAGAAAGGTTGGTTCAGATGCTACGAGACTATGCTGAGGTTTTTGCTTGGTCATATGAAGACATGCTGGGTTTAGACATTGATATTGTGGTACACCGATTGCCGACAAAAGAAGGTTTTCTCCCAAAGAAGGTCAGGTTCGCGACGTCCCGAGATGTCGAGAAAATTAAAGTCAAGTTATGAAACAGCTCAATGCCGGTTTCTTATTGTTACTTCCTATCCACAATGGTTGCTAATGTGTATGTGCCCAAGAAGGATGGTAAAGTTCGAATGTGTGTGGATTACGTAGATCCGAACACAAGCGAGTCCGAAAGACGATTTCCACTTCCTCATATTGATGTTCGTTGACAACACCGCCAAAGATAAAGTTTTCTCCTTCATGGATGGTTTCTCCGTTACAATCGATCAAAATGGCTCCAAGACATGGAGAAGACTACTTTGTTACACAAGGGGCACTTTCTACAAGGTTATGTCGTCGGCCGAAGAACGCGCCACTTATCGTCTATGGTAACATTATTTCATGACATGATTCATCACGAGATAGAGGTCTACGCCGACGACATGATAGCTCGATCACGCATCAAGAAGAACATCTTGATCATTTGCGTAAATTGTTTGACAGTTGAAGAAGTGCATCGAGACTTAATCCTAACAAATGCACCTTGGAGTCAGTCCGAAAAGCTCTTGGGTTTGTCGTCGGGAAGGTATTGAGGTTGACCCACCAAGGTTAAAGCTATTCAGAAATGCCGCCCCGCACGAGAAGGAAGTCGAGGTTTCGGCCGATTGAACTACATTGCTGATTCATTGCACACCTAATCGCTACTTGTGAGCCAATCTTCAAGTTACTTAAGAAAGATCAAGTAGTAGAATGGAATGACGATTGCCGATCGCTTTTGACAAAATCAAGGAGTACCTTCGTAATCCTCCCATCTCGATGCCGCATGCCAAGGAAGACCTCTTATCATGTATACGATTAGAGAACTCAATGTGTGTTCAGCAACATGACGAGTCCGGTCGAAAAGAGCATGCAATATACTACCTTAGCAAAAGTTTACCGACCGTGAAACAAGATACCACAATGAGAAAACTTGCAACGCTTTGGGTCTGCTCACGACTAAGATGATATGTTGACTCATACTACCTTGTTGATTTCAAGATGGATTCGATAAAATACATATTTGAGAAGGCTCTCCTGAAGAATAACAAGATGGCGATGATCTTGACCGAGTATGACATCCAAAGACACTTTAAAGCGATCAAAGGAAGTGTAGTAGCCGATCATTTGGCTCATCAAGTCAGACAATTATCGCCTATGCAATTCAATTTCCAGATGAAGATGTTTTACTAGTTACGATTGTGAAGAACCAGACCGGACGAAGGACCTGAACAAGGATCCCGATGGACCATGGTCTTTGATGGAGCCTCAAACGCACTTGGCAATGGCATTGGCGCCATCATTACATCCCATACAGGCGGACACACGCCTTTCACCGCCAGATTATGTTTCAGTTGCACGAACAACATGGCCGAATATGAAGCGTGCATCATGGGTATCAAAGCTGCTATTGACTTAAGAATCAAGTTCTTGCAAGTGTATGGAGACTCAAAGATCACCGATTAAGGGCGAGGGATACGAAGCATCCGAATCTTATTCCAGATCGAGAGCATGTTTGAGTTTGATCCTACTAAGAGATTACTTTCAATCACATTCCACGAGAAGAGAATCATTGGCGACGCATTAGCTACTATGTCATCTATGTTCAAGGTCGTGGGACAACGAGGCCCCTGCATCATCATTGAGAAGTTTGACTAACCAACGATTGTTATGAGCTTGATACGCAAGAGAAACCTTGGTACTATGACGTGAAGAGGTATCTTGAGACTGTGAATATCCCGAGGGCATCTCACAATGATAAGAAGTTCATGAGAATATTTGCATCCAAATTCTTCCTCAAGAACGGATCTTATACAAGCGCAACCACGACTTGTGCTTACTCCAACCGTAGACCTAAAACAACAATACGTATCATGGAAGAGTTACACGAAGGCGCATTTGGTACTCACTCTAGTGGTCATACAATGGCTAAGAAGATTTTGAGAACAGGTTAGTATTGGTCCACCATGGAAGCTGATTGTCACCGCTACGCTCGATCTTGTGACAAATGCCAGATTTATGCAGACAAAGTGCATGTACCTCTAGTACCTCTGAATGTTTTAACTTCTCCTTGGCCTTTTGCGATGTGGGGCATTGACATGATTGGAGAAGTCAAGCCCACTGCTTCCAATGGACATCATTTCATCCTTGTGGCAATTGACTATTTCACCAAGTGGGTAGAGGCACTGTCGATCTCATACCAAGAATGTTGTGGCTCGATTTATCAAACATAATCTTATCGCCGATATGGCACACCCGAAAGGATTATCACAGTATAACGGCTCCAATCTCAATAAGATGATCACCAACTCTCACTGCAGTTCGAGATCAAGCATCACAATTCTTCTCCTTATCGGCCTAAAATGAATGGCGCAAGGAAGTCGCCAACAAGAACATTAAGAAGATTATACAAAGATGACAAGTGACTTACAAGGATTGGCATGCGATGTTACCATTTTCTTCATGGTTATCGACCACAAAGACGAACATCAACAGGGCAACCCCTCTCTCTTGTATACGGTATGGAAGCAGCCCTACCCATCGAGGTTCGATACCTCAACCGTAGTCCTCCGTGACGCAGAGTGAGACGAAGACGATCGGTCCGCACCGCCGACCGATTAATTTGATTGATGAGAAACGACTGGCCCATCTCGCCACGGATGATCTATCGTAAGTTTAATGATCGAGCATTTAACAAGAAGGTCAAGCACCGAGTCTACCAAGTCGGTGATATAGTAGTCAAGCGCATCATTCTTCCACAAGGTGATCCTGTGGGCAAATGGACTCCCACCCATGAGGGACCGCTTGTAGTCAAACAAGATTTTCCTGAGCTATGATACTAGCACCATGGATGGCGAAGACTTCCCACACCCGTGAATGCGTATATAGTCAAAAATACTACGCATGAACGAGACCCGCTAGGTCGACTAACCTAGGCAAAAATATAGATCCCATGAACCAAAAAGGGCAAAAGTTAAGGATATATACAAAACACGACACCCGCAAGTCGAAAACCCGAAAAGGCGGGCAAAAAGGGTATCCCAGAGACCGAAACCCGAAGGGCGGTCTAGGCAAAAGTTAGATTTAAGCGCATCGACTATGTCTCGTCCGATCACCCATCTACTGCATCTACTATCGCATTCAAGATTCAAATGGCGAAAATCGATCCACTCACTTTCTATACAAGGAGATGAGATAGTTGAAATATATGAGTACTAGCATAGTTGGAACTTAACGAGATTGTTTCCGCATAGCTTTTACCTTCTTGTGTACAAACTATTTGGCCACACGCCACATTTCAAATAAATACGAGTTCTTTCTCTTTACCATTTTCATGTTGTTGTTCCATAAAGTCCAATGTTTGCTTTGAATGATTATATGCATGTGACAATAAAATATATTCACAAACATGCGAAAGTGAACGGCAAAAGTAATTGCTACAGTGCTCTAGGAATCGAGATGACGACGAAAGTTACCAACATTTCTCGCAGAGCATGGATCCCCACGAGATGTTGCTTACCACAAACCTTCCCAATGGAGTACGGAGTCCCCAAGCAATGATTCCACTCAACTTAACCGGATTACCTTCGAGCAATAACATTTCATCCCTATTAAGATGTTTATCCCCATGATATCTCTCAACACTTTTCCCCAGCAGTGATCCTCAAACTTGGTCGATAGTGCACCGGAGGAAACCCACATCCTTTTTCCCGCCTAGAGATTACGACGGCCCTGTGATCCTTCAAACCCGCCTCCCAACTACCATTACTCAAAGAAGAATCCCCAAAGAGTATCTCCAAGATTTTCCCCAACAGATCTGTACACAAGATCCTCACAACAGACTCTCACCGTCCTCGACAATATCTAGGCTCAAACTTGGTCGATAGTGCAACGGAGGAATCAAAGTTATCTTTCTTCTCGTGATCTTCATCCTCAAATGTAAGTCGAAATCTCCAAGGCACCTTTCACATCTTCTCCAAGATGGATATGTTTTGAAATACCAAACATCTATCATTCATACAAGTCATACCAGTATATGTCATTCATACGCATTGTCATGCATCATACTTTGCATAAGACTAACAAATATTCTATCAAAGTTTCTCTTGTTTTCTCCAAAACAAAATCACTCGACGCAAAATGTGTCCGTGGATTAAGACCCGAATCTCGACGGGAAAACTATCTGAACGACCGCCCCTAGTTGTCCTCCGACAACTGGTCCAAGATTAAGACCGGAATCTCGACGGGAAAACTATCTGAACGACCGCCCCTAGTTGTCCTCCGACAACCGGTCCAGATTAAGACCCGAATCCACGGGAAAACTATCCGACGACGTTGTCCTCCGACAACGGATCTGTGATTAATACCCGAAGCTAGACGGGAAACCCCATCCGAACGATCACAAGTTATCCTCCGATAACAGGCAGTGGATCAACACCCGATGCACAACAGGGAAGATATCCATATTTTGCCAACTACTACCTCCCTCGTAGTAATCAAAGATAAGATCTATTCTCGATTCCTTCTTATTATCAACAAACTACAGTAGTCTAGCGCATTACTCGCTTGCCTTGGATGGCATCTTAAGCCCATCTCCGACTACTTGTCAACATTTCTCCACTTTCGAATGCCGCATATTTGGTTAAAACTAATACAAACCAATAACTTCATTCAAAGATGAGCACGAAGTCTAACATACGACTCTCCGGATGGCATCTTAAGCCCATCTCCATGCTCCTTCCACTATCAAGAACATCTATGAGCCCAGCGCACGCCTCACTCCCCCAAGATCGATCTTTCCAGATGGCATCTTAAGCCCATCCCCATCAATTTTCCTATTCGATTTACATTCTCGAGTCTAGCATACGACTCATTCCCCAAATAAGTCTCTCTACCCCCAAATGGCATTTGTAAGCCCATTCCTCGATCACCAAAAGTGCAAACTTTGTGTACTGAGTGTTCAATCATCTTCTACCAGTCACGAAAGGCTAACATGCCAATCTAACCTTCCAAGACAAGAAGATTGAACAGGTACAGTCATACCCCAAAATTTGCCCTCCATCTTCTCAAGACATTCCATACATCCATACTCAAGGATTCCTCAAAGGTTGATCGACAAACCCTCTCCTAGACAATCAACCCAAACTAGGGTTTGGCATTCTCTCAAATGGACTTCAACATCTCCAATGTTCATCATGCCTCCTCATATGCTTCAAAGATTCTCCATGTCAAGTTTCAAGCCTCACAAGTCAAGTTTCCTACATTTGCTCGATGGTTGAAAATCAATCAGATTGGACAAAAGTCAACTGTGGTCAACATACACCAAACTTCATGATTTTGGTCAACATCCTCATTTTGAAGTTACATTCATCATTTGATCAAGGGTTGATCATGATTCATCAAGAAAACTCAAGAATTGCTCCAAAGTCAAACTTTCCAAATTAGGGTTTCTCAGTGAAAAGTCAACCAAACTTTGACTGAGCATAACTTCTTCATACTTTCTCAGAAATTTTTCCACCACCTCTTGTTTTGAAGGAAATTCAATTCTATACAACTTCATGTCTCACAAGAATGTTCAAAAAATGCTTCATTTGAGAGGTATGGATCAAAACATTACAGGTCCTTTTCAAAGTCAACAAAAAGTCAACATTTTGTTTTGAAGATATATTGAGCATGGAAACTCCAATTGAGATGAGACCAAAACGGTTGGTTAGAGGACTCTTAGAGCTTTCCAAAAAGTCCAAGAACACTAAAAAATGTGGAAAATTGAGCAAGATACACTATTCAGAAGTTGGGCAATTTTGGACAATTGCACAAAAGGACATTTTGGTCAAAATGCAAAATTTTCCAAATGGGCCTATAATATTTTGATCCAAACTTGTTCATGACATTATTTGTGACCCATAAATGCTTGGCCATGGCAATTTTCTATTTTATTAATTTATTTTTGAATTTTAAACCATTTAATTCAAAATTAAATTATATAAAATATGAAAATAATATTTTTTCAAGATGATTGATTTTGATCAAACTTGAGGTCCAAGATAGCCCATAACAATTGCCAAATTGCTAGCCTCTTATATGGAAGGAAAATCAAATTTTTTCCAAAATTTGATTTTATTTGAAAAGAAATAAATGCACATTCAAGATCAAATATTTTTTCACTCTCTTTGCCATCCCAAATCACTCTATAAATAGCCAGCAAGTACACAAGACAAGGACACGAAACCCTAGCCCCATACACATCCCTCACTTTGCCAAAAATTTTCAAGAATCTTGAAAAATCGTATTTCCATTTCTCACCCTTTTCTACCATCCAAACGTGCTCAGGGGGTAAGATTGAGTAAGAATGCATCATTATCATTGATCAAAGCAAGCTAAATCGAGCCATATACATGCATACATATCCTATTTTTTCTTGATTTTGCATTTGATTATTCTGCTTGTGTTAATCGATTCTAATGCTTTTATTGTGTTCATAAGACTCCATATACACGATCTGGGCAATCGCTAGCAAGGTTGAACGTCCAAATTTCACGATGCCATGATTAGGGTTTTGGAACTGTTGAGTTTCAAACTGATATTTAGAGACACTTTCAGGAAAAACTGAGATCACCATTGGATCTGCACTCGATTTAGGGGTAGCTTAATCCCCTCGAATCCACGATTTTGTGTTCAGATCGGCTTCCCGAGAAGATGACTGAGCCCTAGCTCCGCCGACTCAGCGTAGGACCATGAGGAGACTGTGTGGCACAATGATGCGTTTTGATTCATCCGTTCATAAGTTATGGGGTCCACGCGTGCTGACTCGTTTTCAAACACATCCCTGACGCGTCATCATTCAAATGCAATTGTTTTCAACTTTTCCAACACCAAAAGCCAAGTGTCCCAGTGGTTAAGGCGTCAGCTGTGCAAAGATGCTCTCCAATGTCCCCTGTTCGAACCTCATCAGGACCAGATTTGTTTTCTTTTTTACAAACTCTCATATTTTTTCAATTTTTTCCATATTTTCATTTATTTTAATATTTTCCATACAATTTTAATTCTTTTCATAATTTTTATTCATGCATTAAAAATCATCAAAAATATTTTTCCTTTTTGCATTATTTTCATAAAATGTTTATTTAATTTATTAAATTAAAAAATACTATTTTGCATGCATATTTATTTTTATTCAAAATTTACCATTTAAATCACTTTTAATTAGTTTTTAATTATTAAATTGCATCCAAAAAATCCCAAAAAATTATTTTAGCATATTTATGTTATTTCCAGCATGAAATGTTTTTCTCATTCAAAAATTTGCATTTTTACTAAAATTTCTCTCTTATTCGATTTCTCTCGTATTTTCCGATTTCTCATCTTTTCACAGGTTATCCCGTTCTGGACGATTTCTTTTTATTGTTTCTTTTTTCCAATAATGTAATCGCTCATGGGATGTAATAGTTTTAATTAGGGCTTTTATTTTCCGCAAGTTTAAATTATGTATCTGCCCCGAAGCCATGTAATAGCGTAGGATTTATCTTTCTGCACTTTACATTTCCGCATTTTTCCGCACCCTATCAACTGCTAGTAATTAGGCGTGTATGGCAAGATAAAATTGAACATAGCTCACTCTAATTTTCAAGATAACATATCTGAATTTTACACACTCTTTCACACATGCACCCCTTAGGGTAATTCTCTCTCGTTGCCTTTACGAATTCAAATGGTCAAGTCCCTCGAACGTAGAGGTATTCTAGCACCGTTGTCTTCAAAACAAATCATCATAGTCCCTTCGATACAAAGATCATAGACCCATGATGTCGCCTCCGAATACATGATCTTGACCTCGATTGTCGCCACGAAAATGATGATAGTCCTTCGAATGTGCTAGGATACTTCCTACAAGTTGCCTTCTATGACCATCCGATGTCCCTTCGAATGTCTCGCTTACATCCAACGAATGGAGTTACCTACCAACTAATGGTATGGATAGCGCTATTCTAAAGGAACGTAAAACAACACGAAAACGACCGTTCTGAGTAGGTAATAAGACTTTTAGTTGCTTGCTCTATCAAAATACTTTTCACACCTCACACTTTTGTCAAAGTTCAAACTCTTTTCAAAACGAAACATTTCCGAACACTTTGTATACATTCCTACATGAATCATTGCAAAGTCAAAGCGAAATGCCTTTTCAAAACATTTTTTGTCAAACACACAGAAAGCACAATTTTAAAATGATCTAAGAGCAACTAAGAGCCCGTAGATAACTACGGATGGAAAGGGGTGCTAATACCTTCCTTTTCATAACCTTCTCCTTACTCGTAATCTAACGAAGGTCTTTTTCTCGTACTTTTACCTTCCCTTAATTGGATAAAAGAAAAGTCGGTGGCGACTCTTGCTATCCGCACATTTGCGATACAAAAACCTACATAGTCAGTTCATTGTATTACAGCCGCAAATGTGCCGGCCAACTTCCTATCCGCATCAGCAACAATGGGATCCACGCTATAGAAGACGACGACAGCGACTTCGACATCAGCGATTGGATCTTCCCAACTCCCGACAACGGACTCAACAATTGGAAGACTGAAGACGTCATACCAATCTCCTTTAGACAGGAGTAATTGCCTTTGTTTTTGTTTTGCTTTTCGTATTTTCTACGCTTTGAACAATAAACTTTAAAGCCTAGTGCCTTGACCGGGGCATCATGGCTCGTTTGTTAGGGTTATTATCTGTCATTTGCATATTTTCATTCAATAAAATCGTTGGAATTTTGCATTTAAATGTTTCTTTCTTTTACTTTATCACCCCTTGAAAAAGCTATGTGTTCTTACACACACTCACGTAATAGACTACAGAATCACTCTGAATCTCGTTGATAACAGCTATGCTATTGTTAAATATGACTTCAATAATCCGATCTACCAAGCCGAAGACAAAGGTGAGGAAGATTGTGAAGTGCCAGGAGAACTTGTCAGATTGCTACAGCAAGAGGATCGAGTTATACAGCCACATGAAGAGTCAGTTGAGGTTGTGAATTTGGGTGCTGATGAAGACAAAAAAGAGATCAAGATAGGAGCGGGTCTTGAGAATAGTGTCAAAGAAAGATTGGTTCAGATGCTATGAGACTATATCGAAGTTTTTGCTTTGTCATATGAAGACATGCCAGGTTTAGACATTGACATTGTGGTACACTGATTGCCAACCAAAGAAGGTTTTCTCCCAGTGAAACAGAAGGTTCATTGCATGCGTCCTGAGATGTCTGAGAAAATCAAAGCCGAATTTATGAAGCAGTTCAATGCCGGTTTCTTAGCTGTTACTTATTATCCGCAATGGGTCGCAAACGTGGTACCCGTACCTAAGAAGGATGGAAAAGTACGAATGTGTGTGGATTACAGAGATTTGAACAAAGCGAGCCCGAAAGACGATTTCCCACTTCCTCATATTAATGTTCTGGTTGACAACACTGCTCACTATAAAGTTTTCTCCATCATGGATGGTTTCTCTGGTTACAATCAGATTAAAATGGCTCCTGAAGACATGGAGAAGACTACTTTTGTTACATAGTGAGGAACTTTCTGCTACAAGGTCATGTCATTCGGACTGAAGAACACGGGCGCCACTTATCAGCGTGCTATGGTGACATTATTTCATGATATAATTCATCACGAGATAGAGGTTTATATCGACGACATGATAGCTCGATCACAGACAGAAGAAGAACATCTTGATCATCTGCGGAAACTGTTTGATAGATATAAGAAGTACAGACTAAGACTCAATCCCATCAAGTGCACCTTTGGAGTCAGATCCGGTAAGCTCCTAGGGTTTGTTGTCAGTGGTAAAGGTATTGAAGTTGACCCCGCCAAGGTTAAAGGTATCCAAGAAATACCAGCTCCCCGCACCGAGAGTTGAACTACATTGCCAGATTCATTGCACATCTAACTGCTACTTGTGAGCCAATCTTCAAGTTACTGAAGAAAGATCAAGTAGTGGAATAGAACGACGATTGCCATGTCGCTTTGACAAAATCAAGGAGTACCCATGTAATCCTCCTATCCCGATGCCAAGGAAGACCTCTTATCATGTACTTGACAATATTAGAGAACTCAATGGGGTGTGTGTTGGGGCAACATGACGAGTCTGGTCGAAAGGAGTATGCAATATACTAGCTTAGCAAAAAGTTTACTGACTGTGAAACAAGATACTCACAACTCGAGAAAACATGCGTATTTGGGCTGCTCACCGACTAAGACAGTATATGTTGACTCACACTACCTTGTTGATCTCCAAGATGGATCCGATAAAATACATATTTGAGAAACCAGCTCTCTCCGGAAGAATAGCAAGATGGAAAATGATCTTGACCGAGTACGACATCCAGTATACTTCTCAGAAAGCGATCAAAAGAAGTATAGTAGCCGATCATTTGGCTCATCAAGCCATAGATGACTATCAGTCTATGCAGTTCGAATTTCTAGACGAAGATGATTTATTAGTTACTGATTACGAAGAACCAGGACCAGACGAAGGACCTAAAAAAGGATCCCAATGGACTATGGTATTTGATGGAGCCTCAAACCCACTTGGCAATGGCATTGGCGCCATCATTACATCCCCTGCAGGCGGACATACGCCTTTCACCGCCAGATTATCTTTCAGCTGCACTAACAACATGGCCGAATACGAAGCGTGCATCATGGGTATTAAAGCTGCTATTGACTTAAGAATCAAATTCTTGCAAGTGTATGGAGACTCAACTTTAGTGATTAGTCAGATTAAAGGCGAATGGGATACGAAACATCCGAATCTCATTCCATATTGAGAGCATGTTCTGAGTTTGATCCCCTACTTTGAAGAGATTACTTTTGATCATATTCCATGAGAAGAGAACCAGTTGGCAGACGCATTGGCTACTATGTCATCTATGTTCAAGGTCAGATGGGACAACGAGGCTCCCCAAATCATCATCGAGAAGTTCGACGAACCAAAGATATTGTTACGAGCCCGATACGGAAGAGAAACGTTGGTTCTACGACATGAAGAGGTATCTTGAGACTCAGGAGTATCCCTCAGGGGCATCTGTCAATGATAAGAAGTTCTTGAGAAGGTTTGCATCCAAATTCTTCCTCAACAACGGCATCTTATACAAGCGCAACCACGATTTGTGCTATCTACTGTAGACCAGAAATGGAACGTATCATGGAAGAATTACACGAAGGCGCATTTGGTACCCACTACAGTGGACATACGATGGCTAAGAAGATTCTTAGAACAGGTTACTATATGTATACCATGTGAGCTGATTGTCACCGCTATGTTCGGTCTTGTCACAAATGCTAGATTTATCCACGTACCTCCAATACCACTGAATGTTCTTACCGGTCCTTGGCCTTTCGCGATGTGGGGCATTGACATGATTGGAGAAATCAAGCCCACCGCTTCCAATGGACATCGTTTCATCCTTGTGGCAATTGACTATTTCACCAAGTGGGTAGAGGCGGCCTCGTTCGCATCTGTTACCAAGAATGTTGTGGCTGGTTTCATCAAGCATAATCTCATTTGTCGATATGGAACTCCTGAAAGGGTTATCACAGATAACGGTTCTAACCTCAACAACAAAATGATCACCGAACCCTGCACGCAGTTCAAGATCAAGCATCACAATTCTTCTCCGTATCGGCCTAAGATGAATGGCGCAGTGGAAGCCGCCAACAAGAATATCAAGTAGATCATACAGAAGATGACAGTGACTTACAAGGGTTGGCACGAGATGGTACCATTTGCTCTTCATGGTTACCGCACTACAGTACGAACATCCACAGGGGCAACCCCTTTCTCTCTCGTATACGGTATGGAAGCGGTCCTGCCAATCGAGGTCCAGATACCCTGAACCAGAGTCCTCTAGGACGCAGAGTTAGGTGAAGATGATTGGATCCAGACTCGCCTTGACCAGATTAACTTGATTGATGAGAAACGACTCGCGTCCATCTGCCATGGATAAATCTATCAGAAACAAATGATCAGAACATTTAACAAGAAGGTCAAGCACCGAGTTTACCAAGTCGGTGACCTAGTAGTCAAGCGCATCATTCTTCCACAAGGTGATCCCAGGGGCAAATGGACTCCCACCTATGAGAGACCATTTGTAGTCAATACAACATTTTCTGGCGGAGCTATGATACTTAGCACTATGGATGGCGAAGACTTCCCACACCCTGTGAACGCAGGCATAGTCAAAAAATACTACGCATAAAAGAGACCCGTTAGGTCGACTGACCTAGGCAAAAGTAAGGGCATCCTGGCGAACCAAAAGGGTTCGGGCAAAAGTTAAGGATATATACAAAATATGTACACCCGGCAAGTCAAAAAACTGCAAAGGCGGCTTGGGCAAAAAAGGGTATCCCGGTAGACTGAAAACCCGAAAAGGGCGGTCTAGGCAAAAGTTAGGGATTTAAGCGTACGACTATGTCTCGTCCACATCACCTACTTACAGACTACTACAACCGGCATTCAAGATTCAAATGGCGAAAATCAATCTACTCACTTTCTACTGACAGCAAGGAGATGAGATAGTCGAATTATTGAGTACTAGCATAGTTGGAACTCGACGAGATTGTTTCCGCATAGCTTTTTACTTTCTTTGTATACAAACTGCTTGGCCATACGCCATCTTTTCAAATTAATACAAGTTTCTTTCTTTTCACAAAGTGTTCATTTTGTTGTTTCTGCATAAACTCCAACGTTTGCTTTGAATGATTATATACATCTGACAATAAAAATCTATGTACAAACATGCGAAAAAGTGAACGAACAAGGAAAATTACTACAGGCTCTAGGAATTGAGATGACGACGAAAGTCACCAATACGTTCCCCTGCAGAGTACAATCCCCACAAGAGGTGTCACTCACTACAAATCTTCCCCAGTGGAGCACACATTTTCCTCCACTAGTCCAGACATTCCAAGCTTCATCACGTCAGTCCCCGAGCAGTAACGGTTCATCTCCAGCAAAGATATCTATCCCTAGTAGGATATCTCTCAGGAATCATCATTCCCCCCGGCAGCAGCAATATCCAGACTCGAAACTTGGTCAGATAGTGCATCGAAGGAAACCTACATCTTTTATTCCCAGCCAGAGATTTCGACGGGCTCCAGATCCTTCTAACCCGGTCTCCAAGCAACAATCAAATACTCTCCAGCAGGATCTATGCGCAAGATCCCCAGTAGGGCGCCTCTTAAGTTTCCCCTAGCAGGGTCTACGCACAAGATTCTCAGTAGCATACCTCTCGGTCTCTACCATCCTCAGCAGCATGAATATCTAGGCTCGAACTTGGTCAGATAGTGCATCGGAGGAATCCAGGATATCTTTCTATAGCAGGGTTTTCATCCATTTGATCCCTAAGCAAAATGTCCTCATCTTCTTCAAGATGGATATGTTTTGAAATACCACAACATCTATCATTCATACATTATTCATAAAAGTCATAACTTGTGCATATATCATCCATACGCATTACATGATGCATCATAATCTGCATAAGACTAACTATATTCTATCAAAGTTTCTTTTGTTTTTCCCAAAACAGGTGAAAATCACTTCTGAATCAAATAGGTCCAAGATTAATACCCGAAGCAAGACGGAAAAACTATCTAAACGACCGCCCCAAGTTGTCCTCCGACAATAGATCCAGGATTAATACTCGAAACAAGACGGGAAAACTATCTGAACGATCACCCAGGTTGTCCTCCGACAACAGGCATTGGATCAACACCCGAAGCACAACAGGGAAGCTATCCACATTCTGCCAACCATTATCCCCTCATAATAATCAAGACGAGGATTTATTCTGACACTCTCTTATTATCAACAGCAACTACACAGTCTGGCGTACGACTCAGTTGCCTTGGATGGCATCTTAAGCCTATCTCTGATTACTTGTCAACATCTCTCCACTTTCAGAATGCTGCATATTTGGTTAAAAACCAACACAAACCAATAACTTCATTCAAAGACGGGCACAAATTCTGACGTACGATTTCCTCCGGATGGCATCTTAAGCCCATCTCCGTGCTACCTTCTATCTTCAGGGACATCTGCAGAGCCTAGCGTACGGCTCGTTCCCCAGCATTAGTCTTTCCGGATGGCATCTTAAGCCCGTCTCTAACGATTCTCCTATCCAGGCGACGTTCTTGAGTCTAGCGTACGACTCATCCCCCAATGAAGGTTCCAACTTCTCCAAATGGCATCTGTAAGCCCATTCCTGCACCATCAATCAACGGCGAGTGCAAATTTTCAGGTGTACTCGAGTGTTCAATCATCTTCTACCTCCAGGTCAAAAAAGGCAAGCATGCCAATCTAACCCTTCCAGTACAAGAAGATTGAACAGGGGCAGCTGTCATACCCCAAAATTTTCCCTCCCATTTCTCAAGGCATTTCATACATCCATACTCAAGGATTCCTCAAGGGTTGATCAGACAAACCCTCTCCTAGACAATCAACCCAAACTAGGGTTTGGCTATCCTCAGATCCAGATGGATTTCCAACATCTCTAGTGGTCATCATGCCTCCTTGTATGCTTCAAAGAATCTCCATGTCAAGTTTCAAGCCCTACAAGTCAAGTTTCGCATAATTGCTCGATGGTTGAAAATCACAGATTGGACAAAAGTCAATCGTGGTCAACATACAGTCAAACTTCATGATTTTTGGTCAACATCCATATTTTGAAGTGATATTCATCATTTGATCAAGGGTTGATCATGATTCATCAAGAAAACTCAAGATTTGATCAAAAGTCAAACTTTCCAAATTAGGGTTTTCTAGAGAAAAGTCAACTGAACTTTGACTGAACATAACTTTCTCATACTTTATCAGAAATTTTTTCCACAGCCTCTCATGTTGAAGAGAATTCAATTCTCTACAACTTCATGTCTCACAAGCATGGTCAAAAAATGCTTCATTTTGAAGATATGGATCAAAATATTACAGGTCCTTTTCAAAGTCAACAAAAAGTCAACTTTTTGTATTGAAGTGATATTGAGCATGGAAACTCCAATTAAGATCAAACAAAAGAGGTTGTTTATAGGACATCTAGAGCTTTCTAAAAAGTTCAAGAACACTCAAAAATTTTAAAAATTGAGCAAGATACACCTTGCACAAGTTGGGCATTTTTGAAGAGGTGCACAAAGAGAAATACTTGTCAAATGCCAAAGTTTTGCAAATGGGCCTAACTTTTCTTGATTCAAACTTGTTCCTCAGCTTATTTGGAACCTCCAAGCCCAAGGCCACGAATTTTATCTTTATTTTTCTATTTAATTTGGATTTTAATCATTTAAAAGCCAATTAAATTAAAATAAAAGGAAGAAAATCAAAATTAAATGCAAATTGGATTTTTCTCTCATTCTTGAGGTCCAAGCAACTCATAGAAGCTGGCAATTTCGAAATTAACATTGATTGGCAAGAGAATTAATGAAAATTGGATCAAAAAAGAAAGATTTGATTTCATACCAAATCAAATTTTTTTACATCGATTGATTCATTATTTGCTCTTGATTTCTGACCTAGATCCATCTACTATATATACACAATGCATACACATGAAAAAAGAACAAAAAAATTGCCTCAAAGAACCCTATTCATACTCAAAAAAACCGTGTTCTTCAAGCAAGTGGCAGCCCTAGTTCCAGCCGGTTTCAATCGATTCCAAGCATTCCATTGCATTCCTTGAGGTCTCCAGAATCGATCCAGACCCTTACAAATCACGAAACCATCAAGAATTGTGGAATCACGATTTCGGTTTGTCCAACTTTTTTCAAATTCGATTTTTATCATTCATGCATAATTAACTTGTTTTGATTGTTTGTTCATGCTCAGAATCGTGTTTGCAAGCTATCTGGGTGGTTTAATTGCATTATAGGTGCCTGGATCGAGTTATGCCATAGTTAGGGTTTTCTGCTTCGTTTTGGGGCTTCCCAAAATACGTAAAATTGGACAAAACCAGGACCACCATCGCGTTTAGAATGATGTTTACACATTTTTTTAAACATTTTTTTCATGCATTTAAAAATCACCAAAAATATTTTCCTTTTGCATTTTTATCAGAAAAATACTTATTTAATTTTTTTACATTAAAATTAATATTTTTGCATGCATATTTTAATTAATTTCTAATTAACCATTAAATTGACTTTTAATTGTTTTTAATTATCGAAAACGATTCAGAAAATTACCAAAAAATTATCTTATCATCTTATTGTCATTACTAATCTAAAACCTTTTTCCTCATTCAAAAATCATGTTTTTACTAACACTTTTCCACTTATGCAATTTTCTCGTATTTTCCGATTATGTATCTGCTTACAGGTTGTAACGTTTCGGACGATTTTTCTGGCTTTTCTTTTGAATATTATGTAACTGCCTGTGGGATGTAATAGTTTAATTAGGACTTTTATTTTCCGCACTCTTATTATGTAACTGCCCCAAAGCCATGTAATAGCGTAGGACTTTATCTTTTCCACACTTTACTTTCCGCAATTTATTTTCCGCACCCTATAAACTGCTAGTAATTAGGCGTGTATGGCAACATAAAATTAGACGTAGATCATTCATAATTACAAGATAACATATCTGAATTTTACACACTCTTTCACACATGCACCCCTTAGGGTAATTCTCTCTCGTTGCCTTTACGAATTCAAATGGTCAAGTCCCTCGAACGTAGAGGTATTCTAGCACCGTTGCCTTCAAAACGAATCATCATAGTCCCTTCGATACAAAGATCATAGACCCACGATGTCGCCTCCGAATACATGATCTTGACCCTCGATTGTCGCCTACGAAAAATGATGATAGTCCCTTCGAATGTGCTAGGATACTTCCTACAAGTTGCTTTCTATGACCATCCGATGTCCCATTGAATGTCCGGCTTACATCCAACGAATGGAGTTACCTACCAACTAATGGTATGGATAGCACTATTCTAGAGGAAAGTAAAACAACACGAAAACGACCATTCTGAGTAGGTAATAAGACTTTTAGTTGCTTGCTCAAACAAAACACTTTTCACACCACACATTTTTGTCAAAGTTCAAATTCTTTTCAAAACAAAACTTTTCCGAACACTTTGTATACATTCCTACATGAATCATTACAAAGTCAAAGCGAAATGCCTTTTCAAAACATTTTTGTCAAACACACAAAAAGCACTTTTTTTGAAAATGATCTAAGAGCAACTAAGAGCCCGTAGATAACTACAGATGGAAAGGGGTGCTAATACCTTCCCTTTTCATAACCTTCTCCCTTACTCAGAATCTAATGAAGGTCTTTTCCTGTTCTTTTTACCTTCCCTTAATTGGATAAAAGAAAAGGTGTGTGTTTGAAAAGATGTTTTTTGTGTGTGTGTTTGAAAAGATGTTTTTGAAAAGGAAATTCACTTTGACTTCGTAATGATTCTCGCTGGAATGTATATGAAGTGTTTGGAAATGTTTTGTTTTGGAAAAGACTTTGTAATGATTCACGATGGAATGTATACAAAGTGTTTGAAAAGTTTTTTTGAAAAGTGTGAGGTGTAAAAAGTATTTTGATTTGAGCAAGCAAAAGAGTCTTATTACCTACTCAGAATGGTCGTTTCCGTGTTATTTTGCTTTCCTTTAGAATAAGGCTATCTATACCATTAGTTGGTAGGTAATCTTATTCGTTGGATGTAAAGGGACATTCGAAGGGACATCAGATGGTCATAGAAGGAAATTTGTAGGGATACCTTAGAATATTCGTAGGGACGATCATCACTTTTCGTAGGCAACAATTGAGGGACGAGATCATGTATTCGTAGGCAACATCGAGGGTCATCGAGGGACTATAATCTTTTTATCGAAGGGACTATGATGATATGTTTGTAAGTGTCTTAGCTAAGATATCCCCACGTTTGAGGGACATGACCATTGTTCGTAAGGCAACAAGAGAGGGTACCCTAAGGTGGGTGCATGTGTAAAAAGTGTGTTGTATTCAGATATTTATCTTGTGTTAGAAGTGATCTAAATTGCTTGATTTTAATCTTGCCATACACGCCTAGTTTCTAGTAGTTAAATATGTGCAGAAAGAAAATTGTGAAAAGTAAAGTGCAGAAAGTAAAGGTCCTACGCTATTACATGGCTTTGGGGAAGATACATAATAGGAGTGCAGAAAGTAAAGGAAGAAATGTAAAGTGCGGAAAGTAAATCCTACGCTATTACATGATAAAGAAGTTGCAACCTATACAACCTTTCTAGAATTTAAATGCGGAATAATAAACAATTAGGATAATAAGAAAATGTTAGTGAAAAATGTTTTGGAAATTAGTAGAAAAAAGGCTTTAGGTTAATAATCCAAATTACTAGAAAAAGTGATTATTTTTGGAGTTTTTTATGATTGATTTTAATGAAAGAAAAACCTAATTCTAATTAATTAGTATTTAATTAGAAAAATGATTTAAATGAAAAGAAAATGTTTTTCTGTCAAAAATTAAATAAAAGTTTCAGAAACCTAAATCTAAAATTAAACATTTTTTAGAGTTTTTAGAAAAACATTTAAAAGATAATTGAAAATAAAATAAATTAGTTAAAAAGAAAATAGAAATAAATTATTTTTTTGTCAGAACATCTAACTAAGTTAGTCCCAGAACTTCTGGCTCACTCTTTCTAGAACTTCTGGAAGTTGGGTCATCGTTCCTTGCCAGAACTTCTAGGACCCTAAACGGAAGTTCCTTCCAGAACTTCTGGACACCTATTTTCCAGAACTTCTAGAACCTGGGCGGAAGTTCCTCCCAAAACTTTTGGAAACCTGTTTTCCAGAACTTCTGGGGGTTGTACGGAAGTTCCTTCTAGAACTTCTGGAAACCTGTTTTCTAGAACTTCTGAAGGCTTGTGTGGAATTTCCTTCCAGAACTTTTGGAAACCTGTTTTCTAGAACTTCTGGAGGCTGTGTATGTTACCTGCATAAATTAGAAATATGTTAGAAAAATTGAAGGAAAGAAAGGGGTAACCAGGGATCGATCCCCTACCCTTGGGATCGTACGCGCACTGCCTTGACCAAGTGAGCCAACCTGCAATTGTGTTAGGCATATGAAACAAAAAGATTGTAAGCGAAATTATTTTCTGGATATGAAAACATGTGCCAAGAACATCATCGTCCCCATTTGAATTTCCCAGGATTTTAACTACAGATGCTTCTGTTGCTAAAGCCTATAGTGACGGTTTTGTTCGTCACAACCACATCTGCAAATTTCCAGAATTCACAATACACAATATAAATTTATATGGAAGGCATGGTTCGATTGCAAATTATCCCTTGAACATTAATATGTCCTTGTATTGGTCCAATTTTTACTATTCTTGAAATCCCTAATTCAAGCTCATGAAACTCTAACAATGGTGTAGCTCGATCCCTGCATCTAAACTCAAATCGGACCACTGAGATAGATTGCAAACATCATTTTAAGCATGAACAAACAATCGAAACAGGTTAAATATTCATGTATGATCAAAATCAAATTTGACAAATAAGTGTGCAAACCGTGACTGTAATTTTACGATTCTGGATGTATTGCTTGCTTGTGAGTATCTGGAATCGATCAGAGGAACACCAGGAATGTGTTGCAAGGCTTACAATGGCCTGGAACGATGCAAAACCCTGGCTGCTAGGTAACCTAAATGCCGCGGTTTTTTGAGGTTTAGGTTAGGGTTCTTGGCTGTAAAAAATTCTTCCTTCAGGGTTTAGAAACCTTCTGAATATATAGATGATGGATTTAGGTTAAGAATTATGAAGGAATTATATGTCAATCAATGACAAGGTATTTGATTTGGAGTAAAATAAAATATTGCCTTTTTTGAGCCAATTTCAATCAAATCTCTTGCCAATCTTTATTATTTCGAAATTGACAGCTTGTATGGCTTGGTTAGACCTCAAAAATGAGAGAAAATCAACCTTGCACTTATTGTTTTGAGTTTATATATTTTATTTTAATTAAATTGGTTTAAATGAATAAAATTACAAAATAAATAAAAATAAAAGATAAATGGTGTGTCCTTGGGCTTGGAGGTTTTAATTTAGATAAGAATCAAGTTTGAACCAAGAAAAGTTAGGCCCATTTAGAAAAAATTTGATTTTTTCAAGTATTTCTCTTTATGCACCTCCACTAAAATGCTCAACTTGTACAATTTGTATCTTGCTCAATTCTCCACATTTTGGGTTTTCTTAGACTTTTTAGAAAGCTCAAGATGTCCTCTAAACAACCCTTTGGGTTTCATCTACATTGAAGTTTCCATGCTCATGAACACTTCTTTGATAAACGATGACTTTTTATTGACTTTTAAAAGGACCTATAATGTTTTGATCCATAACTTCGAAATGAAGCATTTCTAGCCAAAGCTTGTGATACATGAAGTTGTAGAGAATGAAATTCCCTTCAAAATGAGCTTTGGTGGAAAAAATTCTGATAAAGTATGTGAAAGTTATGCCTGGTCAAAGTTCTATTGACTTTTGTCTAAAAAACCCTAATTTAGAAACTTTGACTTTCGATTAAATCTTGACTTTTCTTGAGGAATCATGATCAACCCTTGATCAAATGATGAATATTACTTCAAATATTTATGTTGACCAAAAATTAAGGAGTTTGACTGTATGTTGACCATAGTTGACTTTTTGTCCAATATAGTTGATTTTCAACCATCTGAGCAATTGGATGAGCAAATTTGACTTATAAAAGCTTGAAAGTTGACATGGTGATCCCTTGAAGCATATGATGAGGTATGATGACAACTTAGAGCATTGGAAATCCCTCTTGACTTGAGAGTAGCAGAACCCTAGTTTGGATTGATTGCTTAGAAGAAGGTTTGTCTGGTCAACCCTTGTGAAATCCTTAACTATGGATATGGGAATTGTCTTGTGAAGTAGGAGGGAAAATTTTGCGGTATAACAACGCCTATCATGTCCGTCAGTGATATACAAAACGTCTTTTACCTACGGCAATATTACATATAGTGACGAATTTCGTCAGTCTCTACTTTCGTCAGTCTCTATAAGTCAATTTTCTTGTAGTGGAACCTCTAGTTAAAGTACGTTATTATGTCTTTCTAATTGAAGTATTCTCATTTCTGTTAGTTTTTTTACACTCTAAACTTTGGTGGCATCACTTATATATTGAGAGCTGCTTATCCCATAGTAAAATTACCATCACTCAAACCTACTATTAAAAAAGCTTCGGTCAAATCCACAAAAGCATGTGTCCCATCTACCCACATATACACCAAAACATTTACTGGCCTAAGTGTTGATCTTACTTCAAGGGGGTCAGTAAAAAAAATTCACAGGTGCCTCTTTCTTCACAGATACTCTGGCACGTCAGAATATATCAAACAACACATCCCTAACAAGGTCATGTCGATATTTGAAGCTTGGAAGCTCCCTACAATGAATTGCTTGTGTGCCAAATGTATTCAAATATGCCTTACACCAAACATGACAAAACTCATCAATAGGAAATAAAGGAATCATAAGGCAGTATCTTAGGATATTACGATACTATATTGGTGACATATGTTGGCTCAACCCATCAATAGGGTAAGCAAGGAGAAAGTCCTGGGCATGGGTGTTGCACCCCAAAATTCTCCCTCTTCATTTTTTAATAAATAATGGGCTTACACTTGATCAATAGGTGCATTGCATACTGTAATACGGTGAACTGACTTTGAGATTTTTGTATCGCAAATGTGCAGATAGCAAGAGTCGCCACCGAATTTTCTTTTATCCAATTAAGGGAAGGTGAAAAGAACAGGAAAAGACCTTCGTTAGATTCTGAGTAAGGGAGAAGGTTATGAAAAGGGAAGGTATTAGCACCCCTTTTCATCCGTAGTTATCTACGGGCTCTTAGTTGCTCTTAGATCACTTTAAAATTGTGCTTTTTGTGTGTTTGACAAAAATGTTTTGAAAAGGCATTTCGCTTTGACTTTGTAATGATTCATGTAGGAACGTATACAAAGTGTTTAGAAATGTTTAGTTTTGAAAAGAGTTTGAACTTTGACAAAAATGTGTGGTGTGAAAAGTGTTTTGTTTGAGCAAGCAACTAAAAGTCTTATTACCTACTCAGAATGGTCGTTTTCGTGTTGTTTTACTTTCCTCTAGAATAGTGCTATCCATACCATTAGTTGGTAGGTAACTCCATTCGTTGGATGTAAGCCGGACATTCAATGGGACATCGGATGGTCATAGAAAGCAACTTGTAGGAAGTATCCTAGCACATTCGAAGGGACTATCATCATTTTTCGTAGGCGACAATCGAGGGTCAAGATCATGTATTCGGAGGCGACATCGTGGGTCTATGATTTTTGTATCGAAGGGACTATGATGATTTGTTTTGAAGGCAACGGTGCTAGAATACCTCTACGTTCGAGGGACTTGACTATTTGAATTCGTAAAGGCAACGAGAGAGAATTACCCTAAGGGGTGCATGTGTGAACAGAGTGCGTTGATTCAGATATGTTTATCTTGAAGTTAAGAGTGAGCTATGTCCAATTTTTATCTTGCCATACACGCCTAATTACTAACAGTTTATAAGGTGCAGAAAGTAAATTGCAGAAATATAAAGTGCGGAAAGATAAATCCTACGCTATTACATGGCTTTGGGGCAGATACATAATTGAGAGGTGCGGAAAATAAAAGTCCTAATTAAACTATTACATCCCATAGGAAATTACATAATATAAAAAGAAAGCGGTAAAAATCGTCCGAAACGGTATAACCTATGAACAAATGAAAAATCGGGAAACGGAAGAAAATTGCATAAGAGGAAAATGTTAGTAAAAATAATAATTTTTGAATGAGAAAAATTTTTCATGCTAGAAATAACATTAATATGCAAAAATAATTTTTTGGGAATTTTTGGAGTTAATTTAATAATTAAAAATCAATTAAAAGTGACTTAAATGATAAGATAGAAATTAAATTAAATATGCATGCAAAAAATAAAATTTTTAATTTTAAAAATTAAATAAACATTTTTCTGACATTTATGCAAAAATTAAATATTTTTAGTGTTTTTTAAATGCATGATAAAAATATTAAAAGATAAATTAAATTGAATGAAAATATTAAAAGAAAATAGAAAAATAGGAAAATAGGAAAAATATGAAGTTTTGTAAAAGGAAAAAGAGAATGGTCCTGGTGTGGTTCGAACTGGGGACCATTGAGAGAATCTCCTCCATCCAACGCCTTAACCGCTGCGCCATCATGCATTTGGTGTTTGTGAGATTGAAATCAAATGGATGTAAATGATACGCATGTCACTGATTTGAGTTCAAACCCAGTCAGCCGTGTGGACCCCAGGTAGATACGAAGGAACGAATCAGGAAGCACGGAAACGCCACGCATGCATACACCGGAGTCAACCGGTCAGCGACGCCGGAGCCCTAGCTCCGGTCGTCTTCTCCGGAGAGGGCAAACTCCAAACCTGCAAAATAATGGAAATCAAAGCAAAAGAAAGACCTATTCCCCCTAATTCGATCCTTCTGAGTTCAATGGTGCTATTGGTTTTGATAGAAAACGGCTGTATCGTGAGTTTCGAAGAAGAGAGCAAAACTGCCCTAGCAATGGCAATCTGTGATTCCGGTGTTAAACCTCACATGTTATACGTCAAACATGTTCTAATAAGTCTCCTGAACTCAAACAAACAAGTAAGAACAGTCAAGAATGCATGGATTTTTGAAATCGATTTCAATAAAAATAACAAACCGGTGAGTGTTAGGGAGCACGATTCAGAGCGGTTTTGCTTCGAGTAAGAGTTGGGATTGCTTGCTGGGAACCTCAGGAAGGTGTTTGGATGGTTAGTTTGCCTTGAAACTTGCTGAAACTTGAAATTCGATTTTGGACAATTTGAGAAATTTTTTGACAAAATAAGGGTTGTGTATGGGGCTAGGGTTTCGTTCCTTTTGATGTGCAATAGACTGAGTATTTATAGAGTGAATTGAGAGGGCAAAGAGAGTGAAAAAAGATTGGATCTTGAATGTGCAATAAATTCTTTTCAAATAAAATCAAATTTTGGAAAAAAATTGATTTTCTCTTCAATGTGAGAGCTAGCACGAATTTGGTATGTTCCATGGGCTATCTTGGACCTCAAGTTTGATAGAAATTCACCCTTTGAAAAATATCTTATTTTCATATTTTATATAATTTAATTTTGAATTAAATGGTTTTAAATTCAAAAATAAATCAATAAAATAGAAAATTGTCATAGCCAAGCATCAATAGGTCACAAATAATATTATGATCAAGTTTGGATCATAAAATTATAGGCCCATTTGGAAAAAATTGGATTTTGACAAATATCTCCTTTTGTGCAATTGTTCAAAAATGCCCAACTTCTGAATAGTGTATTTTGTTCAATTTTCCGCATTTTTGCATGTTCTTGGACTTTTTGGAAAGCTCTAAGAGTCCTCTAACCAACCTCTTTGGTTTCATCTCAATTGGAGTTTCCATGCTCAATATATCTTCAAAACAAAAAGTTGACTTTTTGTTGACTTTGAAAAGGACCTGTAATGTTTTGATCCATACCTTCCAAATGAAGCATTTTTTGAACATTCTTGTGAGACATGAAGTTGTAGAGAATTGAATTTCCTTCAAAACAAGAGGTGGTGGAAAAATTTCTGAGAAAGTATGAAGAAGTTATGCTCAGTCAAAGTTCAGTTAACTTTTCACTGAAAAACCCTAATTTAGAAAGTTTGACTTTTGAGCAAATCTTGAGTTTTCTTGAGGAATCATGATCAACCCTTGATCAAATGATGAATGTAACTTCAAAATGAGGATGTTGACCAAAAATCATGAAGTTTGACTGTATGTTGACCACAGTTGACTTTTTGTCCAATACAATTGATTTTCAACCATCTGAGCAATTGTCTGAGGAAATTTGACTTGCAAGGCTTGAAACTTGACATGGAGAGTGTTTGAAGCATATGAGGAGGCATGATGACCATTGGAGATGTTGGAAGTCCATCTGGATCTGAGAATTGCCAAACCCTAGTTTGGGCTGATTGTCTAGGAGAGGGTTTGTCTGATCAACCCTTAAGGAATCCTTGAGCATGGATGTATGAAATGTCTTGAGAAATAGGAGGGCAAATTTTGGGGTATGACACATACATATCATTCAGGCGTTCACCATGGGTTCGAGACTTTCTAAATCGTATTGAACTTGTATAATTCTGAAGAAGAGCTTTGGTTCCAAAAGCTGAATATCTGAAGTTCTGTTATTTCAAACGTCATCTCAATACGCAAGATATGTGTGTCCAGAAGCTTTTGATTATCTCTCGAGAATCAAGGTTTTGGAGTTCTAATTTCCTATTTCGAGTATATTGATTGAAGTCTTCGAGTAAGAGCAGGTTATAGTCGAATGTTTGAGCCGAATTGATTATACGGCCTTCTGTGAGTCTTGAAGTATCTACATATAGCTTATCGATCTACGCGATTCATCAAAAAATCAAGAACGGTCAGATAAAATGATATTTGAGCGTGTGTAATAAAAAGTCAACAAAAGTCAATGTTTGACCTAGTGGAATTTCTGGTCAAAGTTATTGTCAAAAGTCAAGATTCGAGAAAATGTGATCATTTGTTGAGAAAAGTCGGAAGAATTAGAAGAAAATGAGGTTTCTTGCATTTTAAGTAATCTTGGACGTAGAAATTTTTTCTAAGTTTTAAGCGTTTTGTGTTCACGGAGCCATGTTGTCGATTCCGTATGTTGCTCGTCTGTGTTCGAAATTTCACGAATGAGTAATCATTGGAAAGAGCGTATTTCGTACTCTGAATTTGTCCTTGTGAAGATTTTTCCAGAAATGCCCGGATTTCGAGTTATGAGGCTCCAAAGCTTAATGTTCACAACTTTTGAAGTTTACACTTAGTGAAATTTTGAGTGTTTTTTAACATGTTTAAGTGCTCGACTTCGGAGGTATTTTACACATGTTTTGAGGCGTCGATTCGAAAAATGTTCAACTTTAATGTTGTTCATCTCGCGGAAGTTTACAACTTTGTCAAAGGAATCGAATTAATTCGGGACTCGGATCGAATGTTACAAAGCTGGGAAAATAAGAATTCATCATTGAAGCAACTCGTTTTTCAAAAATCATTTAATTTTAAAAAAACGGTGAAATCGCCACCTAATTTTATTTGTTCTAAAAGAAGAACGGGAAAATATAGATAAAACCCACGAAAGAAAAGGGATAAGACGGTCTACGAAATTAAGAGATATAGGTCCGGGAGTTGGTTATGCAAGGGGAAGGTATTAGCACCGCTCACATCCATCGTACTCGATGGTACCTATTTAGTTCAAAATGTGGTTGTGTGTTAGTGTGAAATTTTTTACGATCTTCTAAGTTTTTGAAAAGAGAAAGAAAGGGAGAAGAAATGTTTTTATTATTTTTTGCTCGCCTTTGGTCGTAAGACTTAGTGCCTACGTACTCCCTCGTGCAATGGGAAAGTCAGAGCGCCGTAGTTCGGCTAGAAAATAATTGTTTGTTGATTGATTTTGAATGAAAAGACAAGTCGTCATTTTTAAAGGAGAAGACTCGTCTAACGTCCACAAGGTGTGATAAAGAATAAAAGACTACGCACCAACATGAGGGAGGGTTTGAGAACACCTCTAGTACTCAAGTGGAGAAGTCGAAAACCTTGGGAATAGAGGAAGAAGCATCTCAATTATAAATGAATCATGTCTAATCTTGAAAAGGGTTTAAAGGTAAATGGTGCTTGGAGCGCACAAAAGATATTGAATGTGTTAGAATTGATTTTAAATTGTGGATGACAAGTATCAAAACATTAGGCTATCATCTAACGATTCGAATACTAGAAATTGGCGAGTGACTTCATCTCTCATCCCAAAAATTTATTATGAAAAGGGTGAGGTGAAACAAAGTTCACATTTATTAAGTGTATGGAATAAAAGTATTTAAGGCATTAGGCTATCATCTAACGGCCCAAATACTTTAAATTTAATTAAATCGTCGGGCTATCATCCAACAATTATTAAATACCATAGCACTAGATTTTTTGTTTTAGAACATGGATTGAAGTTTCTTAATTTATTAGGCTATCATCTAATCAACTAGAAACTTCGATTCGTTTTAATCGTTAGGCTAACCTCTAACAATTAAAAAAAATCTTATCCAAATGTTCTTTTTTGTAGAAATTCATTTTTGAAAATAACTCGACGTTGGATCGAGGTTTGAGAAGAAGACTCGACGTTGGGTCGAATTTTATTGAAAGTGTTTTAAATGCTTGGTGAATGGAGAAAGAATAGGATCGAGATAATTGTAAATCACAAGTAAAATCGACAAAGCCCATACAAGGTGGCCAACCTAAGTATAAAATAATTATATTACATGTGTACTAGCAAAGTGGGCTAGTCTACTAAGACGACCAATTGGGACAATTGATCAAAATAGGCTCACTGTAAGAAGGCCCAGGATCAAGCGTACATGTGTGCATGTGTGGTCATCGCGACGCTTCGTAGCTTTGTCGACTTACGGGTTTAAAAATGATTTACAAATATTAGTTTTAAAAAAGATTTTTTTTTTGTTTTGTTTTGTGTAAGTGACAGTTAAATTAAATAAAATAAATGTGCACTAAATTATTACAAGAATTGTTTTTTGGGAGAGGGATACATGAATTATAAATGGGGATTTAAACGGTAAAATAAAATAGAAAGCGGTAAATTAATTACAATGCAACAAGGGGATTGGGATATATTTTTCCGAATGGGGATGAATTGAAATTAAAGAGAAAACAGTAAATTGATTATGATAGAATGCGGAGAAATTTAAATATCGATGATTGTATTGTAGGAACTAATTCTAAGAAATCGATATACGAAGAAGGTTAGTATAATATAATTCAAACTTAATTACAAATGAATATGTAAAGTATAATAATAATAAAAATAATATGTATATAGTATATATTTACAATATTAAACATAAGAAATAAAAAATAATACTAAGTATAGTTAAGTTTACAGTATAAAAATAGAATACTAAGTATTTTAATACACATTATTAAATATTAAATAGTAACATAAATATAAAAAACAGTATATATAAAAACATATATGGATGCAACCGTACAAAATGTATTCTTGGACAAATCTTGTATATCTTCACAAATAACAAAATGGTTAGTAAACAAGGTATAAAATCGAAATGCATTTCATGAATGTAACACATGGACAAATAAATATTTTACCATCAAGATCCAAGAAAACAAATTTTTATCCAAGCTCATGAAAAAAAATCAGCGTTATAAACATTGGTTCTAAACACACTCAAACTCAATCGTAAACAACACAAAACATTTTTTGCAATAACAAATGAAATGACAGGCAAGAATTTAAGCTACTAACAATGATAAGCTCATAAAACAGCAAAACATACATGGCCTCAAGCATATTCAAAATCAAATAAACTTAGCAATTATCATGATAGTAATCTGCAACCAAAAACTCACGGAAATGAAACAGCATAGCATGAAAACCGGATGGTTCATGGATAAACAAACAATTGTAATCGAAACCAAAGAAGTAAAGAACAAGTTCATATTTAATCCAAAGTCGAAACATGGAGAATTGGTTTCAAAACCAACCAAGATCAAGTAGTCATAATCCGGGCAGCCACTATTCACTCAAATATACTTGAAATAAAAATGACTTTCTTACTCGAATTTGCTCAAAATAAACAATACATTGCCCTCAAAATTCCTCGGTTAGATGTACACGCGAGTAATGCGGTATTATCGTTAAACCGTCATTAGAACTAAATCCGAATATCAACCGATTTATACTTCAATTGAAATTAAAATGATAATAACACAACTTGCGGTGTCCCAACATGTTTTCTCGGTTAGATTTACACGCGAATAACGCGGTATAATCATTAAACCGTCATTGAAACAAAACAAATAAATGCCAAATGGTTTCTCGGTTATTTTCTACGCGAATAAACGCGGAAACAACATCACCTTCATCGAAACCAAGTCAAACTTCAAATATCCATCAATCGTAAAACTTCAATCGAAATTTAAAAATGAGAACAACACCATATATGATATCCCAACAGTTTCTCGTTCACATCATACGCATATGAACGTGTCGATGTCGAACTCTCATCGAAACTATACACTAACGTTATTCACCACAACTTCAATTGTTCGGAACAAACCAAATAAAATGTACTTTCCGACTCAAATTTAAAACAATGATACAAAGCAGACCGGCTGCCCGAACGGTTTCTTGGTTATATCCCATGCGAATAAACGCGGCGATACTAATCCTTGATCGAAACCAAGCACAAATACCATTCAATCACGAACTTTAATCGGAATAAAAATGAAAACCAACATAGTAGACACGGTGTCCCAATAGTTTCTCGGTTAGATGTACACGCGAGTAAAGCGGCATCATCGTCAAACCATCATCGAAACTTCTTTTAAATTAACTTAGAAAATATGACATAGCATGGAAACTCAATAACTTTAATTCACAAGAGTATTATCAAATTTAAGATAAAAATCGATCAACAACAGAACAACATCATTGTTTTCTTCAAGTTACAGCTGTTGCCACAGGGAAATTATCGCAGAAAAATACTTCAACAACATTACCAACAGCATTACCAGAGACATTTCTGAGCTACTTTTTACAAGTTTTACCTTGATACGGTCACAACATAACAAACTAACATGCAAAACAATCATTACAAAAATAAACTCAACATGACAAACACATAAATGGTGTCGAGATTTTACCGGTCAGTGATGTCAAAGCGTTGATGTTTGATAACAGACCTGTATAGCTAGCCGTGAAGATGCACAAAGGTGTTTGTGTCCAAGCTCAAGATGAAAGTGAGGTGGTTGGAATAGGGTTTTTAACAGGGGTTACGGTGTGGTGAGGGAAACATGGTGGTAACGGCGGAGTGAGACAGTGAGTAGAAGGGACCGTGGAGAGGTGAGGATGGGTTCCGGCAGCGAGAGGGTAATGACATAGTTGTTTTGGAAGTTGAAAGGAAGAACAGAGGGGGCTGTTAAGGTTGGGGTTTACGTATGAGTTATGGTTTGCTGTGAAGGTTGGAAGGGGGTGTTGTGAGCGGCGGACATAATCGGTTAAGGAGAGGCTGGTATGAAGAGGAAACAGGATGGGGTTATGGCAGGGAGGAAGGAGAGGAAGTGTGATGGATGTTGGAAGGAGATTCACGGCGGCGAGGAAGGTGAAAACAGTGAGGTTAAAGGGAAAGTGGACTGGTTTTTTTGATGAAGGGTGAAGAGATGACGGTTACAGCGGCTGTGAGAAGGAATCGTGACAGAGGGACGAAGGAGTTGAGATGGGTGTTGTTACGGAGGAAGCAGACGGAAGGTGAAACAGGGGTTTGCTACGGTGAGAAGGGCAGTGGCGAGGAACAGAGGGAGTATTTGTGAGGTTGAAGGAACTTCACGATGAAGATGAAGAAACAGAGTTTCTTCTTTATAAATTTTTTTTTTGCCTCTATGTTTTTTTATCCGTTTCTTTTTTGGGCCTCCTCTATCTTTTCAAACTCGCCTCCCCTCAACAGTGGCATTATAACACATATATTTATTAGGAAATTAGGTTTAACAATTTTTTCATGTCTATTGGGTGTTTATTTATTTGTTTATTTTTCATGCCATTGTTCTGCATCCTTTATGCATGGGCGCAGTATTAAATGGAGGATCTTCGACTTTGGGTGCCACTCAGGGACCACCTGTTCTATTTAGAATTACCCGTGAGGTGGGGATGGGAAAAATCATTATCACAGGTACAATGTTGCTGATGATGGTTCCGTGATACTTGGTTTTGTGTTTGTGACTTTTGGTATGTTCTGGATATGTGGTATTTTCTGGTGTCACCCTTGATATTTCGATTTGGGCCGAAACTCTGACCGTGTTATACGAGACTTGATTTTGTTATCCGCACAGCAGTGGTTCAATATACCAGATACATGACCTATGTGCATTGCATTCATATTTTTATTTTTATTTCATTTTCTTAACATACATATTTGTTTCATTTCCAGGATTGTATAGCCTTTGAGTCAAGTTGTGGGTCGTTTCTGGGAAGATGGATAGTGAAAGAAAGATCAATCATCGTCACAATGTGGTTTACAAATTCCATATGCCAAATCTTGATAATCTTTTTTTGTTGGCTAAGAGATCCACTCCAGAGAGCCTTGACATGTTTGCAAAAGACTATGGAAGAATTCTATCTTGTTTGAAGTCTCCTCTCACCAAGTATTAGAAAGATGGACTTTTTGCGTTACTTCAATTCTATGACCGTTAGTTGAGGTGTTTTATGTTTCCAGATTATCTTTTAGGGCCGACTTTGGAAGAATACTCCACTATCCTGAATATTCCAATACTACACCAAGTGCCTTTTCATCCTGCTATGGAAAAACCTGATGATTCTCAAATAGCCGCTGCCCTTTATTTGGGAGAATCTGTTGTGGAAGCTCATGGTGCTAGTAAAGCGAAGGTAGAAATTTTTCATTTGAGTTTCTTGCTGAAAGAAGCTCATGCTAAAGCTGAAAAGAAGGAATGGAAAGCCTTCAATGTTATCTTAGCCTGCTGTGTCTATGGATTGGTCTTGTTCCCGAATGAAATCAACTTTGTTCACAAAAATGTCATTTCTCTATTTATGCAAAAGAATCATGTACCAACACTCTTGGGAGATGTTTACCACTCTATTCACTCGAGGAGCTATAAAGGTAAAGGGGGAGTTGTCCATCTTTGTGAACCGTTGTTGTATCATTGGTTTAGAGGTCTTCTTCCTCAAACCGGTGGATTTGTCGACACCTAGAATACTTTAAAGTGGCTACCGAGATTGATGGGTCTTTCTGCTAGAGATCTCGAGTGGTATAAAGACGCTTTATCCAGGCCAGAATATAAGGAAGTAATTACCCGATGCAGATATTTCTCTAATGTTCCTCTCATCGGCGTAAGGGGAGGTATCAACTATAATCCAACTCTTTCTAGGAGACAATTGGGGTATGCTTTGAAAGAGCCACCTGAAGAAAGAAATGTAAAGGAAACTTTGTACTTTGATGTGCCCGATGATACCGGGGCAATTCTTAGAGCTATCCAAGCTTGGAGAAGTATCCATACTGAAGGAGTGCAATATTTCGGTAGGAAAGATCCTGTTGCATAGGTGCCCTACACCCAATAGATTATGAAGAAGAATAAAGACCGTTGTTGGCCCTTCACCATACAAACTCCATTGTATCCTCAAGAGTCTGTAGTACCTGATGACGTTCCAAAAGTGGATTATGAGTTGCTACGTGTTCAGAATCGGCGTTTGCTTGAAGTAAAAGAAACTCTAAAGGTGAATCATCACATGGTTACTCAAGAGAAGAATCAACTAGCCCATGAGCTCAAATACCTCAAAGGAGAAGCCTCTGATGCTACAAGGAAGAGATCGAGGGTTGAAGATCATTCTATTCCTGCTGCAGATCTCAAGAAAGTTGTTGTTGAAATCAAGGAGAAGTATAAGCAGAAATCCCGAGATTTTGAGGTCCTTAAAACTTCCAAAGCTGAAATGGAAAAAGAGTACAAGGCTCAGATAGCAGAGATAAAGAAGCAAATGCGCAATCAGAATATGAAGTCCAGATCAAAGAGAAAGAAGTCCAATTGTCTCTCGTTATTGAAGAGATGGAGCGTTTCAAAATTCAGATGGGAATTCAAGATGTAGAAGGATACCCTATGTCAGATGTTTAGATGTAGGCTTTGTTTGTGTTATTTGGAGGATCACCATCAGGCTTGTTGAT
This sequence comes from Vicia sativa, assembly GCA_021764765.1. Lineage (NCBI taxonomy): Eukaryota > Viridiplantae > Streptophyta > Magnoliopsida > Fabales > Fabaceae > Vicia > Vicia sativa. The sequence goes on along the minus strand of CM038794.1, from coordinate 71,590,752 downwards.
GGGATTACTTAGTTTATTATATGAATCAAAAACCAATGCCTGAACTATTTGTAGAACTCTTTGTTTCAATTTAATGATGATCGGGGAATTCAGTATCCATTATCTTGCTTACTTGGTGTGCCCAAAACTTGAATCAAGTGTTAGGATCTTGGAAATATTTAAATATGTCATTACATGCATTATCATATACTCACGCATCCATATACAAATATTGTGCATAACAGGTGGTTCATGCCGGTTTTTTCTTATCTCTACATCTGGTGTTTTTCAGAAATTGATTCTTCAACTTCGTACCGATACAATACCAGGGGGAATTCAAAGAGACAAATGGAATAGATACAGGAAGATATGGAGGATCTGAACACCAGGATGGATACTAGGGTTAACCAATTTCTCGAGGTCATTCAGAATATGGTTGTTCAACAAGCCGAGTTGAGGGCTATAGTTTTGAGAAATGCTACTGAAAGCTCCAACACCTATTTTGAATCTAGATCTAGATAAAGATGTAACGGAGCTCATGAGGTATATTCGGAAGAGTGATTATAAGATCATTGATCAGCTTGGTCAGACGCCTACAAAGATTTCCATCTTGGCCCTATTGAGAGATTCTGAGCCTCATAGGAACGCCTTGATGAATTTGTTAGGAACTTCTTTTGTGCCCCAAGAAATATCCGTTAATCAGTTTGAAGGTATTGTGAATAGCTTCTCCGCAAGCAACGAGTTGGGTTTCACTGATTATAATTTACCTCCTGAAGGAAGAAACCATAATAAAGCTCTCCATATCTTTGTTGAAATTAGCCATACAACTCTGTCTCGTGTGTTGGTTGACATGAGATCATCTCTCAATGTACTCCCAAAGTCTACTTTGATGAAGCTTGATTATGATGGAGTCGTGCTTAGGCCAAATGATTTGAATGTCAAGGCTTTTGATGGTTCTAGAAGGTCTGTGTTTGGGGAATTGGACTTGCCAATGAAAATAGGTTAGCAGACGTTCAAAACAAATTTCTTTGTTATGGACATTAATCCATCTTACTGTTGTCTACTTGGTCACCTTTGGATTCATGGGGCGGGTGCGATTACCTCGACCTTACACCAAAAGCTGAAGTTCTTGGTTAATGGGAAAGTGGTCACCATCTGTGGAGAAGAGGAATATGTGGTTAGTTTTTTGAGCTCTTTTCGCTACGTGGATGTTGAAGGGGAACTTCATGAGACTCCTTTTCAGGCGTTTGAAACTGATCAAGTTATCAAGACTCCTCGTGCTGAGGTTAAAACGTCAGAGGTCTCTATGACATCCTACCGTGAGGCTCGTGCTATTGTTGAATCTGGAGACCCTGAAGGTTGGGGTAGAGTTCTGGAGTTCCCAACTCAGAAGGACAAGAAGGGCTTGGGTTATGTGCCTGGAAAAGCGCCGTTGGCTATTCCCGTGCGTCCCAAGATTCCCATGCCAATTCAGCTTGTTAAAGGAGGCATCCAGTTTGAAGATGTTCATGTTATTCGGGATGAGATCGATAGTGAATGCCATATTGATCAGTGGATTCATCCTACTACTCCGGGGCAAGAGCCAGCCAACTAGTTTTCTGAAGATATCGACATCATCACTCGTCTTCAAGAGTAATTTTCTTTTGTTTTCATCATGCAATGATTCCTACACTCTGCCCAAGGTGTAGTGAATCATGTTGTAGGGCCACCAATGTTTTGAATTTTCAAAGTTTATCATCAATAAAGGACGTTTTTTTTGCATTCAAATATTTCGCTCATTGTCTTTCTTTTGCGTTTTTACAAATTTAATATTGGCAATGTAGTCTTTATTTTTCTTTTTAATCTAAAAACTAAAATAAGGAAATAAAAACAATCATGCAGATCTAGTTCCCCATTATTCTGAGATTTCAATGGTAATGACTTTGCTATGGCTACTTATGACTTTGAAAATCCGATCTATCAAGCTGATGAAGAAGCTGAAGAAGAATGTGAAGTTCCTGAAGAGTTAGCCAGATTGTTGAGGCAATAGGAAAATTCTATTCAGCCACATGAAGAGACTTTAGAAGTGATCAACTTGGGTACTGAGGAGATCAAGAGAGAAGTTAAGATCGGAGCTGCCTTAGAAGATAGTGTCAAGCAGAGGTTGATTGAGATGCTCCGAGAGTATGCTGATGTCTTCGCTTGGTCCTATGAAGACATGCTTGGGTTGGATACTAACATTGTTGTGCATGAGTTGCCCTTGAAAGCAGATTGTCCGCCTGTAAAGTAGAAGCTTCGTCGAACTCATCCTGAGATGTCGAAGAAGATTAAAGAGGAGGTTCAAAAGCAGCTTGATGCTGGTTTTCTGAAAGTTGTTTCTTATCCTATATGGGTTGCGAATATTGTACCAGTACCGAAGAAAGACGGCAAAATTAGGATGTGTGTCGATTACAAGGACTTGAACAGAGCAAGCCCTAAAGATGATTTCCCGCTCCCACACATTGACATATTGGTTGACAATACTGCTCAGGCTAAAGTATTTCCTTTCATGGATAGTTTTTCTGGCTACAATCAAATTAAGATGTCCCCAGATGATATGGAGAAAACTACTTTCATTACACCTTGGGGAACATTTTGTTACAAAGTGATGCCTTTTGGTTTGAAGAATGCTGGGGCAACATATCAATGGGCGATGGTCACTCTTTTACATGATATGATGCACAAGGAGATCGAAGTTTATGTTGATGATATGATTGCAAAATCCCAGACGGAAGAGGAACACCTTGTTCATCTTTTGAAGTTGTTTAAAAGATTATGGAAATTCAGACTAAGATTGAATCCTAATAAATGCACCTTTGGAGTGAGGTCGGGAAAACTGTTAGGTTTCATTGTAAGTGAAAAAGGAATCGAGGTTGATCCTGCCAAAGTGAAAGCTATACAGGAAATACCTGTGCCGAGAACTGAAAAAGAGGTTCGTGGTTTCTTATGGAGGTTGAACTTCATTGCTAGATTTATCTCTCATCTTACAGCCACTTGTGAATCGATATTCAAACTGTTAAGAAAAGATCAGACGGACAGGTGGAATGATAATTGTCAATTGGCTTTTGACAAAATCAAAGAGTACCTGCAGGAACCTCTGATTCTTTCGCCTCTAATTGATGGTAGACCTTTGATCATGTATCTAATAGTGCTTGAAAGCTCAATGGAATTAGTCACAGGGCAACAAGGAGAGTGCGTCGAAAAGAGCATGCCATATACTACCTTAGCAAAAGGTTTACCGACTGTGAAACAAAATACTCACTGCTCGAGAAAACTTGTTGTGCTTTGGCTTGGGTTGCTCGCCGACTGAGGAAGTATATGTTGACTCATACCACTCTGTTGATATACAAAATGGATCTGATCAAGTATATCTTCGGGAAACCAGCTCTCACGGGAAGAGTGGCCCATTGGAAAATGATTCTCACGGAATATGATATCCAATATACTACTCAAAAAGCTATCAAGGGTAGTGTGTTGGCGGATTACCTTGCTCATCAGCCTATGCATGATGATTATCAACCGATGATGTTCGAATTTCTGGATGAGGATGTTATGTTTATCAGGGATTGTAATATTCCAGGCCCAAACGAAGGACCCGAACCATGAACACAATGAACAATGGTGTTCGATGGTGCCTATAATGCCTTGGGTAATGGTGTTGGCGCCGTTATTACTTCTCCAACGGGGTTTCACATCCCTTTCACTGCCAGGATTTGTTTTGTGTGTACGAATAATGTGGCCGAGTACGAAGCTTGTATCTTTGGAACCGAAGCAGCCATTGATTACATGGAGATTCAGCTCTAGTAATTAGCCAAATCAATGGAGATTGGGAGACTCGTCACCCTAATCTGATTCCGTATAGAGAGCATGTCTTGAAGTTGATCCCGTATTTCGATGAGATTACTTTCAATCATATTCTGAGAGAAGAGAATAACTTGGCAGACGCATTGGCTACTTTGTCGTCCATGTTTAAAGTTAAATGGGATAATGAAGCCCCCTCTATCACCATCATGAGGTTGGATGAGCCATTATTTTGTTATGAGATGGAAAAGGAAGTTGATGAAAAGCCTTGGTTTTATGATATCAAAAGGTATCTTGAGACTAAAGAATATCTAGAGGATGCTTCGATCACGGATAAAAAGACTCTACGGAAGTACTCCGCCAAGTTTTTCCTGATCAATGGTGTGTTGTATAAGAGAAATTATGATTATGTTTTGCTCATATGCGTGGATATACATGAGGCAAGCAAAATTATAGAAGAAATTCATGAAGGTTCCTTCGGGACACATTCTAGTGGACATACTATGGCCAAGAAAATATTGAGAGCAGGTTACTAGTGGCCAACGATGGAAACGGATTGTTATAATCATTCCAGAGTATGTTACAAATGCCAGATCTATGCTGATAAGATGCATGTGGCTCCTTCTCCTTTGAATGTCTTGAATTCTCCTTGGCCATTCGCAATGTGGGGCATCGATATGATAGGAAGGATAGAACCGACTTCTTCCAATGGCCATCGTTTCATCTTGGTCGCCATTGATTACTTCACTAAGTGGGTTGAAGCACCGTCTTATGCCAACGTGACCAAGCAAGTGGTTACGCGTTTCATCAAGAAAAACATTATTTGTCGGTATGGAGTTCCTGAGAAGATCATCACGGACAACGGTTCCAACCTCAATAACAAGATGATGAAGGAACTATGCGATAGTTTCAAGATTAAGCATCATAACTCTTCTCCTTATCGACCGAAGATGAATGGGGTTGTGGAGGCTACAAATAAAAACATTAAGAAGATGGTGCAGAAGATGGTTGTCACCTATAGATATTGGCACGAGATGTTACCCTTTGCTCTGCATGGTTATCTCACTTCGGTGTGTACATCAACTGGGGAAACCCCCTTTTCTTTGGTATACAGGATGAAAGTTGTCCTACCTGTGGAGGTTGAAATCCCTTCTTTGAGTATTATGACAGATGTTCAGCTAGATGAAGCTGAATGGGCCCAGAATTGTTTAGATTAGTTGAATCTCATTGACGAGAAGAGGCTGGAGGAAATTTGCCATGGACAAGTGTACCAGAGGAGGATGAAAGCTACCTTCGATAAGAAAATACGTCCTCAGAATTTTTAGGTCGGTGATCTCGTGCTGAAGAGAATCTTGCCTCCAAGCAATACAGATGCCCGGGACAAATGGGCCCCGAATTATGAAGGACCATATGTTGTAAAGAAAGTTTTCTCTAGAGGAGCCATGATGCTTACAACTATGGATGGAGAGGATTTCCCTCACCCCATCAATGCAGACATAGTCAAAATCTACTTCGCATAAAATAGACCCGCTGAGTCGACTGGCTCAGGCAGAAAAGGGCAGTCCCGACAAACCTAGTGAGAGGTTCGGGCAAAATTTAGGGACAAAAAAGAGTGGCAGAGTGAAAAATAAGTACAGCCGCTAAATTGGGCCCGTCAAGGGGAAATTTAGGCAAAAAAGGGTATCCCGGTGGATCGAAAACCCAAAAGGGCGATCCAGACAAAAAAAAGATTTAAAGCGAACGATTATGATCTGTATTGCATCTGTATCACTTTACTCCATTATAATGGTTAACCTGGAAGGGTATGGAAACAGTCTAATCAGTTTATCCAAAAAGTAAGATGGCTAAGGTGCTTTGAAGACATGGAGGGTTATAGCGAAGTCAGATCCGTTGAAATATGTCGTTACATTGTTATTTATGTTTCTCCATTACCTTGTAGTGTATGCAATTACCTCTTTTCAGGGATTGCTTCTTGATGTAAACGCCTATTCATGGGCCATGAAATCAATAAAATTTCAAATTTTTATCCAAATTATATTTCTTTTTATTTTTATTTTTACTAGTTTGTTTGCAAAAATTACGTCCAATATTTTTGATAAATTTTGCATTTTTAAAACATTGATGTTGCTACAATGCATGATGTAAATTCTTGAAACTACTTAAGATTTTGGGTGTTAATGACGGTATCCAAAGTTTTCCACTCTGTGCTCGGAGACGTTGCTATGACTTGTGGTTTGCAGGTAACTGATGGGTTATCAACATGATTCCCCTTTTTTTCCCCAATGAAGAGTACATCTCAATCCAGTTTCATCCCCCGTGGAGCTAACTCTCAAGCAAAATTTATTTCTGGAAGATCCTGATGGATTGATTTTGTTACCGGTGATTCGTGCTTCGACATATTGATATTTTTGTACTCCCCAATAGAAGTCTCGATGTGGGTTGAGGCTTATCCCCTGTGGAGCTAACTCTCAAGCAGAATTTATTTCCGGAAGATCCTGATGGATTGATTTTGTTACCGGTGATTCGTGCTTCGACATATTGATATTGTCGTACTCCCCAATAGAAGTCTCGATGTGGGTTGAGGCTTATCCCCGGTGAGGTTGATTCTCAAGCTGAATTTATCGCCAGAAGTGCCTGATGGGTTGAATGGTTCCCTATTGATATACACTTCGACATATCGACATTATCACAATCCCCAATGCAAGTTATGGGTACCGATCTTAGGTAAATCCCTGGTGAGTTCGTTGATACCTATTACAGGATAAATTCCCCAGTGAATGTCCATCGAATTCTCAAATCATCTCCAATAGAAAGTTCTCGCCTTTATTCTCAATGAAGATGGTGTTTGAACTGTTGACTTAGGGTTCATATCCCCAGTGAGTATGCTTGACAGATGAATTGTTATCGTATTCTCCAATGAGTAGTGCCTTGCCACATCAAAAGTTCCCATTTTGAATTGCGCCCCGGTCAAATGATTCTGTTCCCCGGTGTAAGTCACACTCTTCCGTGTGAAGTTATTCTGAGCATCTTTGAGAGTTTTATTCTTAGATCAGCCATGTTGGGACAAGAATATTTGTTTCCCCAATGGAGTTGGATATCTGAATGTATTCCCCAGTGGAGCTTTCTATCCGAATCAGATTTATCTTCCCCAATGAAGATTAATCATTCATTTGTTCCGGTATTTTTACACCGATGTGCATTCCCTAGTCAAAGATTCTCCAGTGTGGTCTTGCCATTGATAACTTTATTCCTGGAGACAAAAGTTGTTATGTTCACTCCGGTGGTTTCTTGGTTGAAACATTCATATCCCCGCGAAAAGATTGATCCCCCGACGAAGTCTAATTCCATTTGATTTACTCGAGATGCTAATGTTTACTCGTAGATATTTGTGGATTTCCCTATGAAGTTGTGTTCCCCAGCGAAGTTTCTTTCGGAACTCCCCTTGAAGTCTCCAAATTCCCCAGTGAAGGTAGGAGAATTCTCTAAAGAAGTTTTTTCATATCCTCAATGAAGAGTAATGACTCTCTCCCCAGGAAGTAAGATTGGTTTGAAGTCCAATTCGATTCTCCCCAAGTGAAGAACCCTTCCCGCCTTGGAATTGCAATTTATTTTTGCAAGTGTTCTCCAAAATCCACTCCCCAGTGGTACCTCTCTCTCGGATGTTGATGGCTTCTCAACATCTGGTCACCGATGTTATTACTTCTCATGTAGTTGGTTAGGTATGCATGCATTCATGACATTGCATCTATCTCTAAACGCGTAGCATTCCACTGATTGGGAGCATTACGCCATAAAAATTTAAACATGCATACTAAGTGTTTGCCAATTATGTGTATCTGGAAGAAATAAACAATCTATGTGGTCTACCCTCAGGTTTTTTTTCTCAATGGATTTCTGTTTCCCTAATTATCACTTCAAATGGAGTGTCTTATGGGAACTCATTCCCTCTCCAATGGAGTCTTCTTTGACTTTCTTTATCTCAGTCACGTCGGGTCATGTTACCCTTTCCCCAGCAAGTCGTAGACTTTCCTTGCGTAGCAAGCCTTCGGTTATGTTACCTGTATTTGTATCGCCGTTAGAGTGTGAGTAAGAGTCGGTATTCAACCATTCTTACTTTTCAAGTATTTGAGTATCCATACTTGGTGTGTGGTAATTCAGATAATGGCCACTCTTGAAGAATTATACCCCGCCTTTGGCTTGAGGGATATTATAGTTCTTGTGCTTTTGCAAGCACCTTCTTAAAGTCCAACTTGTTTTGGAGAATTCTGTTAACGTCTGCTTCAGTCGGTCTCTTTCTCATATCTATGTTCTGCGTCGGTCAGTTTTTTTCTTCCCGGTTTACCTGTTGGTTGGGTATTCCTTCCGTTAGCTTGGCTAACAATGTTTGCTAGAGTCCCTTTAGTCGGTCTTCTTCCATGTAAATTCGCCTTCGATCTATGATTTGATCATTCCATATATATTCTCCCTAGTGAGTCCATCATTGATTATCATTTTTGGTTTACCTGTATCTTAGATCGGGTATTCTTTCCGTTAGCTTAGCTAACATAGAGGTCTGTTTTGATCAGTCTCTCCCTTCTGGGTTACCCGTATCTTAGATCGGGTATTCCTTCCGTTATCTTAGCTAACACTGCAATTTAGAGGTCTTGTTTGGATCAATTCCTTTTGGGCGGTTTACCCATATCTTAGATCGGGTTTTCCATCTACTAGCGTAGCTAACTTTGCAGTTTAGAGGTCTGTGTTGATCAGTCTCTCCCTTTTGGGTAACCTGTATCTTAGATCAGGTATCTCCTTCCGTTATCTTAGCTAACACTGCAATTTAGAGGTCTTGTTTGGATCAATTCCTTTTGGTCAGTTTACCTGTATCTTAGATCGGGTTTTCCATTTGTTAGCTTAGCTAACGTTGCAGTTTAGAGCTCTGTGTTGATCAATCTCTTCTTTCTGGTTTACCCGTATCTTTGATCGGGTATTTCCTTTCGTTAACTTAGCTAACATTGCAATTTAGAGCCCTTTAGTGCCTCTTTGAAATCCAGTTGTCTGGTATCCTCGGTCGGACAAGTGCATCTTTCCTTTTAGAGCCCTTTAGTGCCTCCTTGGAATCTAGTGGTAGGTGTCCTCTTTACCCTTGATCTGCGAAGTTGTTTATCAATGAGCACTTCGTGCCGAAGATCATTGGTTATTCTCATCTTCAGTGAGTCTCTCTTTCATGGGTGTCTTTTGTATCATTCCTTGATGAGTCATTTCAATACAATTGTTCTCGTGAGCGGAATGCCCGAGTTCGTTCGTATGAATAAGTCTCCTTTATTTCCCATCCATACTGAGTCGCTCTTTCATGGGTTCATCTCTTCATCGTCTCTGGTGGGTCGCTTCAATTCAAGTGTTCTCGTGAGCGGAATACCTGAGTTCATTGTAATAATGTGTCCTCCTTATGTATCTCCAATGTATATGTTCAAGTAGAAAATCCAAAATATAATAATTCTCTGCTCACATTCAGAGCACGAATTTTATGGTTCATTTATGTATTCAATCATCTTCTACTTTTGTTGTTCGAAAGGCTTGTGCCAATCTCACCCCCCGGTCGAAGAAGATTGAATAGGGGCAGCTGTTGCACCCCAAAATTCGCCCTCTTTCATTTTTTAATAAATAATGGGCTTACACTTGATCAATAGGTGCATTGCATACATATCATTCATGCATTAACCATGGGTTCGAGACTTTCTAAATCGTATTGAACCTGTATAATTGTGAAGAAAAGGTTTGGTTCCAAAAGCTGAATATCTGAAGTTCTGTTATTTCAAGCGTCATCTCAATACGCAAGATATGTGTGTCTAGAAGCTTTTGATTATCTCTCGAGAATCAAGGTTTTGGAGTTCTAATTTCCTATTCTGAGTATATTGATTGAAGTCTTTGAGTAAGAGCAGGTTGTGGTTGAATATTTAAGCCGAATTGATTATATGGCCTTCTGTGAGTCTTGAAGTATCTACATATAGCTTATCGATCCACGTGATTCATCAAAAAATCAAGAACGATCGGATAAGATGATATTTGAGTGTGTGTACTAAAAAGTCAACAAAAGTCAAAGTTTGACCGAGTGGAATTTTTGGTCAAAGGTATTGTCAAAAGACAAGATTCGAGAAAATGTGATCATTTGTTGAGAAAAGTCGGAAGAAAATGAGGTTTCTTGCATTTTAAGTAATCTCAGACTTAGAAAATTTTTCTATGTTTTAAGCGCTTTGTGTTCACGGAGCCATGTTTTCGATTCCATATCTTGCTCGTCTGTGTTCGAAATTTCACGAATGAGTAATCGTTGGAAAGAGCGTATTTCGTACTCCGAATTTGTCCTTGTGAAGATTTTTCCAAAAATGCCTGGATTTCGAGTTATGAGGCTCCGAAGTTTAATGTTCACAACTTTTGAGTTTACACTTAGTGAAATTTTGAGTGTTTTTCAACATGTTTAAGTGCTCGACTTCGGAGGTATTTTACACATGTTTTGAGGCGTCAATTCGAAAAATGTTCAACTGTAATGTTGTTCATCTCGCGGAAGTTGACAACTTTGTCAAAGGAATCGAATTAATTCGGGACTTGGATCGAAAGTTACAAAGTCGGGAAAATAAGAATTCATCATCTTTGCAATAGTCGAATGGTTGTTGCGCGGATGTTCGGGGTTGTTTTTATCATCGATTCGGTTGCCGCACGGAGAAACTCTGAACATGAAAGTTTGAGTTTACCATGCCCTCTACAAGTTCCGTTTAGGAATTATTTCGTTTCGGACGTCGGAGCGGAAAATATGAAGCGTCGTAGTTGATAGTTTCAAATTGCAAGAATACGAGATGGTGCATGCATTTTTGCCATGCATGCGGAAGTATTTTATCAAACAGTTGTTATGCACATGTTTGAGGCTGTTTTCTCGTGGATTCGATTGCTGCATGAAAAAACTCCGAACATGAAAATTGGAGTTTGTCATGTACTCTACAAGTTCAGTTTAGGAATTATTTCGTTTTGGAATTCGGAGCGAAAAATATGAAGAGTCGTAGTTGCGGTTTGAAGTTGGAAAATTGCTGCAAATGATGCTTGTAATTTGCCCAGCCCAGCCAGGACTTTCATCGAACAGTCGCATGGCAATGTTCAAACACTTTTTATTCGATGATTAAGGCTCCCTTTAAACGAGCAACAAACTACAAAGTTATTCTATCCCACGCGATCTTTCCAATGGCGTTGGGTTTGCGACATTCGGTCAAGTGTTGAAAGAGTTACAAGGCTGCAAAGTGAGTCGCGTGAGTACGAGTGCTACGTGTTCCGTTTGGCTAGGTTGCTAGATCTAAGGCATCGTGGCAATATGTATCTCTTTTCTACTTCTTGTTGTCGACCATGCAGAAAGGAGGTACACGGAATTTTGTGGAACAAGCATACGATAGACAAAAAGTGAGGTGACAGCTGGCTCTTATTTGGAGAAAAAACCATTCATTCAGTTAGAAAAAACTTTAAAGAAAAATCACATAGGCCACCACAATCATTTGCTAACAAACTTTCCATAACAGAATTATCTTTTTTTCTTTCGGACTGTGGATTCTTCTCAAAAAAACACGTAACCCACCAAAACATGTGAGCGGAACTACGACACTCTGACTTTCCCATTGCACGAGGGAATACATAGGCATCTTGTCACGGGGCTCGATCGAGCAAACTTTGTAAATATTTCTTTCTTTTCCCCGTGTTTTCTTTATTTTCTTTTCTTTCACATGCATTCTGTTTTAGCATACAAATATAGCAATGAAGCAGTAAATAGATGTAAACACACCCATTAGGTAGAAAATAGAAGTGGATACCGTAGAGTACTATGGACGTGTGGGGTTCCAATACCTTCCCTTTGCGTAATAGGCTCCCTTACCCTATCACTCGGTCACTAGACTGTGTCTTATCCCTTTTAGGTTTTCGCGATGCGTTTTCCTTTCTCCTTTTGCGAGATAAAAACGTTCGATGGCGACTTCATTGATATAGTTATCCGATGATGTTCAGCCAGTTGTTTCAATGGGCGGCTTGCAAACGACCAAAAATTACCATCTACCTTGACGTCTTGCCAAACATCACATCCATGTCCCTAACAAGTTTACTAAAAATGGCACTTTCCAAAACATGTTGTACATTAGGAGGGACGGTGTCCTTACTTTTAAAATTGATAAGGTACAAATCTGGAATCGCAACACTATGAAAATCGAAAGATCTATCAAAATTTGAGTCCATGCTGTCATACCCCAATTTTTGACCTAATACACCATTTCATATCATTCACATATGCATCATTGCATCACTAACAATTTCAGAACAACATAGATCGTGTGTGTGCTCCTGAAGCCAAATTAGGTTTTTATCAAATTTTCATATGTTCAAGATGTGATAAATTAGGCTTTGATTTTCCACTCACCTCAAATGACCTATCTTCAAAAATCATCAACATTTGATCTTCAAATTCCCAACATTTTCTCAAGATCTACCTTGAATCGACCAATTAGGGTTTTGATAGAGGATGGTGTATCATTGACTTTTTGCTCAATGAATGACCTAATTGCTTGGATATTGATCTTAAAATAATCAATGCAAAATCTGGACCTAATTTCTTGGTTCAAAATATTCCAAATATCATGATTGATCATTAGAGAAAATCTGAATCATGTGATGAAATTTCAACTGTTCAGAAAACTCAAACTTTGACTTTTTGGTCAACTTTTTTAAATCCAAATTTTTTCAATCATCAATATATTTCAAATTATCCATCATGATCATAAAAATCAAAATGTGTGAAAAAGTCAACATAAAGTCAAGATTGAAATTTTCTCAAGTGTTAAAAACTTGATTTTTCACTACTTTCATGGCCATTTTTGACCTAAATCCACTTTGAATCTCAGAAAACTCAAAACATGAAAGTTGTAGATGTTGTTCCTAGCTTTCCAAAATGTCCAAGAATTTTCAAAAACATTTTGTGTAGCTAGGGTTTTAGAATTGAAACACAATGATCCATAACCATATTTTACAAGTCATTTTTCAAGATTTTAGGTCATTTTTGCAAACTTCTTCCTCTTAGAAGCCTTGTCACCAAAATGGATAGATTATAACTAGAAAATATCTGATGAGAGTGATTAATAGGAGGATAAGATCAAGTTAAAATTTTAACTATGGTTAAAAGAATATTCCATGTGCATTTATGGCAAAAATGTCTTTCTTGCCCTTTAAGGCAAGTTGTTAAATTTCAAGCCAATCCTTGCCATTCTTTGCCAAACTTCCTTGCCTATAAATAGAGGTCTCTACTTCAGTCTCAAATGACCCCAAATCATCATAAACCAAGCTTTCTTTCTTTCTTGTTTTTCAAGTTTGAAGTTTCTAAGTTGGAGAAATTGCAAAATTCCAAGCCTTGCAATTTCTGAGCTAACTTAGGCTTCAAACACTTTCTAAATATCATTAGAAAATTGTTAGCATCCTCAAGTTATCCCAAAAACTAGCCAATCTCATAAATCATATCCAAACTCCATAAACTTGCAAATTGAGCCTTAACATCCAAACTTGCATTGCACTCGTGCAAGCTTCAATCTTTCACTTCAAACATCATCCATATACCTCAGAGAAGTGATCCAAACACCTAGAACACATCTGTAACAACTCCATATCCAAATTCGAAAATCACTCCAAGTGGCTGCAGTTGGACTTGGTTGGAATGATCCAGGTCATTTCAATTCAAGCTAAGCATTCAGATATCTTCCATAAGGTCCAATCGTGTTGTAGCAATCATCATAACACTTCTGGAAGCACTCTAAACAAGAATTAGATTCTCACTTGAAGAGGTAAGTTGCTCAACTTTGAACTCTTTAATTTATGTCTTCTAGTTTAAAAATTTCTTGGCCATCTTGTTTCTACACCTACACTGGTCATAAACCCTCAATCAATTTCACAAATCATGATCCATACACGATTTCATATTGATTCTTCGAAATAGGTTTCATCTGTCCTCGCTCAAAATTAATCATCTTAAGTTCAAAATAAATAAAATTAAACACCACTATCATATTGCTGGGTTCAAAACAATCAAGTTTGATTTTTCTAACTTTTAATTTCATTGAGAAATGAAGAATATATGGATTGATGAAGGTTGGAGAAGATGATGTTCATGCGCGCGTTTTTTGTTTGTTTTACAAATTCAAAAAACTCGTTTATAATATAATTATATGGAGTGAGTTAAATGAACGAATGTATTCCACCCCAGTGGCAGCCAGCGCGCGTTTAAGTCTTTTGCTATAGGTCCAGGGTTTGAATCCCCCTGAGAGCTTTATGTTTTTTAACTTTCTAAAACCTTCATATGTTCAACTATTTTCAAAAAGAATTTCACAAGGGCCTCCCTCACGGTGCTAGTCCCAACCCTCTTATGCACATATTTATTTCCTTGTACATATCCACCCTTTTGTGTACATATTCAATTCCTTGTACATATTCAATCATCCTTGCAAATATTCAAGTATAACAAGACCTTTTTTCATGACCTTCAGCCACACTTTCTTCTTGAGAACTTCTCTAATACTCATTTGTTCAGAATCTCCTTCCGATTCTAGAACTATATCCCCTTCTGGACTTTCTTTAGAAATTTTTACTTCCACAAGAAGTTCCACCTTTAGAGTCATGATTACAACCAAAAGCATGATCATCTCCAAAAGCTTGTCCTCTAGAACCTACATCTTTAGAGTCTCCAGAAGATTCTTCATCTTCTGACTCTAACTCTTCTTCAGAAGTTTCAACTTATGACTCTTCTTCAGAAGTTTCATCTTCTGATTCTTCTTCAGAAGTTTCATCTTCTGATTCTTCTTCAGAAGTTTCATCTTCTGATTCTTCTTCAGAAGTTTCATCTTCTGATTCTTCTTCAGAAGTTTCATCTTTTGATTCTTCTTCAGAAGTTTCATCTTCTGATTCTTCTTTAGAAGTTTCATCTTCTGACTCTTCTTCAGAAGTTTCATCTTCTGATTCTTCTTCATAAGTTTCATCTTCTGACTCTTCTTTAGAAGTTTCAACTTCTGACTCTTCATCAGATCCAGAACCACCTTCTGATTTTGACTTGTCTTCAGCTTCAAAGTCATCTTCTATTTGCTTGTTTTCAACACTTGTTTATATCTTTCACACATCATTTTTATATATCCAAGTTACACTTTCTTTAATTGCTTGTTTTATACACTTGTTTATATATTTCCTTCATAAACTCCAGTGAATGCACACACACACTTTATCATATACTTGTTCATATAACTATTCATTTATAATGTAACAACTAGTTTAACAATTAGGTTCCCTTTAGCCTTCGCTTAGGCTTCTTATAAGACAACTCACCTGTTGAGTTTAGCCTCCGTTTATGCTTCGTATAAGACAAATCCCCTACAGAGTTAACCTCCACTTGGGCTTCGTTCAAAAGAACTCCTTCATGAGTTTAGCCTTCTCTTGGGCATCAAACAAGAAAGAGACCTGGAAATCTCTTAACAACCTCCTATTGGGCTTCCAATGCAAAGAATCACCCGCGCTAGGATATAACCCTAAGAGTATGATTTCCCGGTGAAATCACTCCTGAAAATCCTAAGAGTATGGTTTCCCGGTGAAATCAATCTTAAAGCCATGCCGACCATACATTATAGCCTCCTCTTGGGATCACAATGCAAGTAGCCTCGATGACCCTTGGAATGCCTCATCTTGGGCTTACAATACATGACCCACAGGCTTCTTAAAAGCATCCCCCAATCAATAATCAATTTCTCCTAGAGATTTAGACTTGAATCATCTATATGGAAGAAGTATCTCATCTATAACATCACATATAAATCAAACTTTTTCTTGAAAACAAACACTCTTTCAAACACTTATTTTCAAACAAAACATCTTTTCCTTGTAAGTGGAAACGCTTGTACACTCAAGCAAAATGCCCAATGCTTAAAATGAAAGATTCAAACATTTTTCAAACATCTTTCTTAACTTGTAAGTGGTAAATCTTGTACACTCAAGTAAAACACCTAATGCTTACAATGAAAGATCAATCAACTTTTCAAAAATGTATGTGATGAAATATATTAGATACATTTTTCATTAAGATGACATTTGTCGTTGTCTCTTAATAACACCCTTTGCTTCCACAGGCATAAGTGGGAACTACGATTGCTCCGACTTTCTCAACCTCCCTTTGAGAATACGTAGGCACAAGGTCTCATCCTTGGCGAGCATACTTCTTTCTCCCTCAAACCAAACAAACCTTAGTTCCCTTAGATCCTAGCTACAGATGCTCTGACTCCCACTAAGGGATATGTATGCAGAGGATCCCAATGATCTTTGCGAGCATAATAATAACAAATATTAGGATCCTGCCTAACCTACCTTTCTTAAAACCCAAAGGAGAAACTTTCCTGAAATAGAGTAGCAAATAAAATACACAAACATACAAAAATATGCATAAAAAATGTTCCTATAGAAAACTATAGATATCTAGGTTGCTAATACCTTCCCTTTATATAACCAACCCTCTTACCCAGGTCTCTCCCTAATGCGTTGCTTCTAGTTCACGCTAGTCGTACTGCATATCAATATCTTATTGAGGGTATTTCAGCTTTCCCCTTTTCCATCTCATTTTCTTGTTTGGAAACAATAAATCTTGGTGCTCGTGGCATCTTTTAAAACAAACAATTAAAAAGAGTAAATCATTTTGAGCCTGAGATTCGAATTCTGAATCGATTCCCTCGTTCATTACTTTTTACCGCGAACAGAAAAATGGTGACTCTGCTGAGGAGTGCCAAGCTTTCTTTGTTTTCAAAAAAGAGAAAAAAAAATTTAAGATTCATTTGTGCATATTGTCATACCCCAAAATTTGCCCTCCTTTTTCTCAAGACATTTCATACATTCATACTCAAGGATTCCTCAAGGGTTGATCAGACAAACCCTCTCCTAGACAATCAACCCAAACTAGGGTTTGGCTATCCTCAGATCCAGATGGATTTCCAACATCTCTAGTGGTCATCATGCCTCCTCATATGCTTCAAAGATTCTCCATGTCAAGTTTCAAGCCTCACAAGTCAAATTTCCTCAGACAATTGCTCGGATGGTTGAAAATCAGTTGTATTGGACAAAAAGTCAACTGTGGTCAACTTACAGTCAAACTTCCTGATTTTTGGTCAACATCCTTATTTTGAAGTCACATTCATCATTTGATCAAGGGTTGATCATGATTCATCAAGAAAACTCAAGATTTGCTCAAAAGTCAAACTTTCCAAATTAGGGTTTTTTAGTGAAAAGTCAACTGAACTTTGACTGAGCATAACTTCTTCATACTTTCTCAGAAATTTTTCCACCACCTCTCATTTTGAAGGAAATTAAATTCTATACAACTTCATGTATCACAAGAATCTTCAAAAAATGCTTCATTTGGAAGGTATGGATCAAAACATTACAGGTCCTTTTCAAAGTCAACAAAAAGTCAACTTTTTGTTTTGAAGATTTATTGAGCATGGAAACTCCAATTGAGATGAAACCAAAGAGGTTGTTTAGAGGACACCTATAGCTTTCTAAAAGGTCCAAGAACACTCAAAAATATGGAAAATTGAATAAAATACACCTTGTACAAGTTGGGCATTTTTGGACAATTGCACAAAGAGAGATATTTGTCAAAATCCAATTTTTTCCAAATGGGCCTATAATTTTATGATCCAAACTTGTTCATAATATTATTTGTGACCTATTGATGCCTTGCCACGACCACATTCTATTTTTTTGATTTATTTTTGAATTTAAAGGCATTAAATTCAAATTCAAATTATATAAAATATGAAAACAAGATATATTTTCAAATGGATTAGATTTTTATTAAACTTGAGGTCCAAGATAGCCCACAAGTGGAAGAGAAAATCAAATTTTCAAAGATTTGATTTTATTTGAAAGGAAATTATTTTTGCATTCAAGAGGAGATCTTTTTTCTTTCTTTTTGCTCTCATGCCTCACTCTATAAATACTCATCATATTGCACAAGAAAAAAAAGAAAAACCCTAGCCCTACAACAACCCTTATTTTGCTAAAAAATTTCACAAAGTTGTGAAATTCGAATTCCAAGTTCCAGCCACTTTCAGCCTCTCTCAATCGTTCCATTGTGTTCCTAGGGTAAGTTTGAGTAACTATACACCAAGAGCCATGGTTGAAACAGCCTGAATCGAGCCATACATGATCATATATATTCATATTTTTCTTGATTTTGCATTTTTATTATCTGTGTATTTTAATCGAAACTAACCACTCTAATGTGTTCATGAGGTTCCATATGAAAGATCTGGGCCATCGTTTTGATGCTTGAACGTCCAGAAATCGATTTGCCATAGTTAGGGTTTTTGGCGCCTTCTTGAACCGCATGCAGCACTTTCGGAAAACTAATGCCACCAATGGATTCGCAAGGGTCAATTTAGGGGGGGTAGGGTATTCCTTTGCCATTTATTTTTGCTATTTCGCAGGTTTGAAGATTTGTCTCACCGGAGAAGACGACCGGAGCTAGGGCTCCGGCGTCGCTGACCGGTTGACTCCGGTTGACTGCAAGCGTGGCGAGCCGATTCGTCCATCCGTTCAACCTGGACCCTACTTGCTGACTGTGCGTTGAATTCAGAAATCCTTGACACGTTTACATACTTAATCCATTCTTTGTATTTTCCAATCACCAAGTGCACGCTGGCTGAGTGGTAAAGGCAAGCAGATGGGAAGATTCTCTCAAAGGTCCCTGGTTCGATCCCTGTCAGGACCAAATATTTTGACTCTTTTGCAAACTAACATATTTTTTCTTATTTTTATTTAATATTTTCATGCTATTTTAATTTATCTTCATATATTTTTATCATGCATCTAAAAAACTCCAAAATTATTTATTTTTTGCATAATCATCAGAAAAATGTTTATTTAATTTTTAATATAAAAATTATTATTTTTGCATACATATTTAATTTAATTACTAATTATTCATTTAAATGACTTTTAATTGTTTTTAAATTATCAAATCAATTCCAATAATTACCAAAAAATTATCTTATCATATTAATGTCATTACTAACATAAAACCTTTTTTCCTCATTCAAAAATCATGCTTTTTACTAACATTTTCCTCTTATGCAATTTTCTCGTATTTTCCGATTTTATATCTTTTCACAGGTTGTAGCGTTTCGGACAATTTTTCTTGTTTTCTTTTTCAATTATGTAATTGCCTATGGGATGTAATAGTTTAATTAGGGCTTTTATTTTCACTCTCATTATGTATCTGCCCCAAAGCCATGTAATAGCGTAGGACTTTAACTTTCCACACTTTACATTTCCGCAATTTACTTTATGCACCCTATAAACTGCTAGTAATTAGGCGTGTATGGCAAGATAAAAACGGACATAGATCACTCATAATTCCAAGATAAAATATCTGAATTGACACACTCTTTTCACACATGCACCCCTTAGGGTAATTCTCTCTCGTTGCCTTTACGAATTCAAATGGTCAAGTCCCTCGAATGTAGAGGTATCCTAGCACCGTTGCCTACAAACATATCATCATAGTCCCTTCGATACAAAGATCATAGACCCACGATGTAGCCTCACGAATACATGATCTTGACCCTCGATTGTCGCCTACGAAAAATGATGGTAGTCCCTTCGAATGTGCTAGGATACTTCCTACAAGTTGCCTTCTATGACCATACGATGTCCCTTCAAATTTGCCGCTTACATCCAACGAATAGGGTTACCTACCAACTAATGGTATGTATAGCACTATTCTAAAAGAAAGTAAAATAACACGAAATCGACCAATTCTGAGTAGGTAATATGACTTTTAGTTGCTTTCTCTATCAAAATACTTTTCACACCACACACTTTTTGTCAAAGTTCAAACTCTTTTCAAAAACGAAACATTTCTGAACACTTTGTATACATTCCTACATGAATCATTACAAAGTCAAAGCGAAATGCCTTTTCAAAACATTTTTGTCAAACACATAGAAAGCACTTTTTTTAATGATCAAAGAGCAACTAAGAGCCCGTAGATAACTACGGATGGAAAGGGTTGCTAATACCTTCCCTTTTCATAACCTTCTCCCTTACTTAGAATCTAACGAAGGTCTTTTTCTGTACTTTTTACCTTCCCTTAATTGGATAAAAGAAAAGTCGGTGGCGACTCTTGTCATCTGCACATTTGCGATACAAAAATCTCAAAGTCAGTTCGCCGTATTACACATATGTTTGTTTTTCTATATTGTGTGTTTGGTTCCGTTACTCGCGATTTCATCTGATGGAAAAAAATCCTAACTCAGATTTAAGAAACATTTTAAGAATTAGGTGACGGTATAGTCCTATTAACTTACCAGAAGTCTCATTACTTACTAAGTTAATTTGAGATCCCTCGCTCAGTGGAGGTTGTCTTGGGGGTAATTAAGTTTAGCAAGTTAATTGCGAAGACATTTTTGCTTTCAAGGGAACCAGCGAATCTGAGTGCTTGTAGAACACATAACCTATCCTGGTTATTTAGGATGTAGTGCAGAAGCTATTTAAGTGTAAACTTAGATTAGTTGTCATGCGAGACTATGATCAGGAGAGTTTTTCTTGAAAAATATTATTGGACTACAAGTAGTTAGCTAATCCGATAATATTTTAAAGAAGCATTGAACCTGTATTATCAATAGAACATGTTTTGCAGGTGAATAAGCCCCTAGAACTTACCCACGTTTGGTTCTTATCATTGGCCTCATGCTCATGACTTCAAACTCTTGAACGTGTGTATAACCACTAACCATGTTTGTATCTTTGTGTCATTCATCCATTCATTCAAAAACCTCAATTTCTCATTTTCTTTAGTTAAAATTTCCAAAGAATTTAGAGATTTTTCTTTGCAAACATTTTAGGTTAGAGGGATGGATGTAAGAAGAAGATATACCAAGAGATACGGCTTTAGAATTCCTGATGTAGGAAATTTAAAAGAGTTAGCATCCTTGGTAGAAGATCCCTTGGATTTCGGAAAATGTTATGGAGTTGTTTTAACTATCTTGAACACTAACATTGATGAAGGACTTCTTAAAACTTTGGTTCAATTTTACGATCTAGTCTATCGTTGTTTCGCTTTCCCTGATTATCAGTTGATTCCTACTTTGGAAGATTACGCAAATATTTTAGGTATCTTAGTGTCTGATAAGGTGCATTTCAATGGTTTGGAAGCCATTCCGAAGCCGCAAGTCATTGCAGTGGTGACTCATTTAAGGAAATCTGAGATAAACAAAAACATGACTACCAAAGGAAATCTCTTAGGACTAACTTCAAAGTTCCTAATGGAGAAAGATTTTAAATTTGTTGAAGCTGGTAGCATGGTAGCTTTTGAAGCTATTTTGGTTTTGCTCATTTATGGATTGGTGTTGTTTCCCAACGTCCCAGACTTCGTTGATATCAATGCCATAAGGATCTTTCTGATTGGAAATCCCATTCCCACTTTGCTTGGTGCCACGTATTTCTCCATTCATCATAAGAATCATCAAGGAGTTGGAATTATCGTGTGTTGCGTACCTCTGTTATTCAAATGGATTATCTCGCACTTGCCTAAGTCTCCTTTCTTCCAAGAAAACAAAAAGGGTTGGAATTGGTCTCAAAGAATCATGTCTCTTAGTAATGATGATATTTATTGGTATACCTTGGCCTACAATGATATGGGAATTATTGAAAGTTGTGGAGAGTTTGCCAACGTACCTCTCATTGCTATGAAAGGAGGAATTAACTACAACCCATTCATGGAAAGACGTCAACTTGGGTATGCAAACTCCAGTAAACCCCTTGGTTTTATAGTTTAAGGTTACTTTTATTATGAAGGGGAAGAGCTTGGCACCACATTCGAAGGAAAGAAAAGGGTGATTTTAATAATTGTGTAGCCATGGAAATCTACACTTCTTGGGTAAAGAAAAGAGCGAAGGAACTTAGAATGCCTTATGCTTATAAAGAACCCATGTTCCCATTGGTATCCAAATTGACCACCATTCCCGTTTAGACTATGGGAGAATACCAAGAAGCCTTGGCTAAGATGAGGCTAGAGAAAGAAGCTTTGGAAGACAAATTTCTTAAGGCTGACTTTGAGAATGTAAAGCTTAAGAAGTAGGTCAAAGATCATGAAAAAATGCTCTACTTTCAAGGTGAATGGCTCATGGAGAAAGATGAGAAAATTCGTCAAAAGGATGACGCGATCAAGAAATACATCAAAGAATGAAAAAGAAAGCTTGAAGAATTGACGAATGGAAATCCTGCTCCTGACGAGTGGAAAAAATTCGTTAACAAGCTAAAAGTCGAGAAAGCTGAATTAAAAGCTTACTATGGGAAAGAAATCCTGAAGTTGAAGCTACATCAAGCATTTGGTTCTTCATCAGATGAAGACGCTTAATTCGTATAGTTTAGCTTTCATTTATCATTCGCTTTATTGTTGTAAGAGCTATGCTCCAAGAACTTGTTGTAATATTCTTTTCAAATATTAATAAAATGAGAGTTTTTCCATTAAAATGTTTGCAAGAAATTTCTCTTTTAGCGTAAATTCTTTTCTCTTTGCATTCATAATCATGCATCATTCTTTTCATTTTGAGTTTGTTATTTAGAGTCTTATCTTAGGGAATTTTCTCGAGAGATTGTCAAGCTGTTGCGTCTTAGAGTTTCTCGACTACGCTCACAATTGACTCACAAATACAATACTCGCGCAAATAGAAATAAAGCCATGGAAGATTTCGAACAAGAGAATATTGAGCTTCGTGGTACAATAACCACACTTCAAGAGGAAGTGGAAAGACTCACTGCTTTGGTAAGCTCGTTGGTAGCTGAGAAAAATTAGAAATTGACACCTAACAGTCAAATTCAAGCGACGATTTCAAAAATCGCTACTACTCCAGTTTCTGTTGTTGCAGTTAGTAATCCACTTTTCACTATGCTAGGGGGTTACCCTTGAGGAATGCCTTTCAATTTCGGCGTAGATTTTCGTCAAAATACTTCTGAAGTACAGGCAACCACAACTGAGGTTCCTACTTTGCAGAATTCAACATTCACTTTGCAGCACGGAGTAACCTTTCCTCAAGTCACTATGTCGGTTTGTCAACCGATTATGACAAATTGAGCTTCCGTGGTTCACGCTATTGCGAACAATAAAGATCTTGGCAATAAAACGGATTCTCATGGCCGTATGGAAGATCTCCAAGTACAATTTAACAAAATGAAGTTAGAGATCAAGACAATTTGTGGAAAGGATTTGTTTGGGAAAAATGCCAATGATCGGTGTCTGGTTCCCAAAGTGAGAATACCAGCCAAGTTCAAAGTCCCTGACTTTAAAAAATACCAAGGCAACTTTTTCCCGCAAAGTCATCACGATGTACGCTTGGAAGATTTCTTCATATAATGATAATCATCAATTTCTCATTCACTATTTCCAAGACAGTCTTACTGGCGCCGCTCTAAAGTGGTATATAGGATTGGATAGTGCGAACATTTGAACTTTCAACGAACTACGCAAAGCTTTTGTTCAAAAATATAAATTGAACTTGTACATGGCTCTAGATCGTGATCAACTCAGATCAATGTCTCAAAAGGAAAAGGATACTTTCAAAGAGTATGCCCAACGACGGGGGGAAATTGCTGCCCAAGTTAATCCACCGTTAGAAGAAAAAGAAATGACCAAGATATTGTTGAATAGTCTGGGTCCTTTCTACTACGAACGCATGATCTCCAATGCTACAAGTGATTTTACCGAAATGGTAAACATGGGGATGCGATTAGAAGAACGAGTTCGAGCAGGACGCTTAAATAAAGAAGTTGGATCTTCAAACGCAACCAAGAGAATTGGAACTGGTTTCCCGAAGAAGAAAGAACAAGATGTTGGAATGGTATCCCAAGGGAGACTTAGGAAAAATGTCAATCACCGACAACAGGTAGCCACGTTCACACCAGTTGTTAGTATAAATTCAAACATGGGAATTACCCCCAATTCTAGTAGAATTAGCAGCCTCGACAATAGGCTCAACCATTCAACAAAAATCATAATCATGCTCCTAGAATTTTGCAGTTTGATACAATTCTGATGTCTTACATAGAATTATATATTGCCTTGATTGAGAGAAATCTTGTTCAAACAAGAGTACCACCTCTAGTACCTGATAAATTACCTTGGTGGTACAAAATAGATGTGTCTTTCCCTTTTCATCAAGGGGCACCTGGCCACGATCTCAAACACTGTATAGCCTTGAAAGTTGAAGTTCAAAGAATGGTTAGGGCCAATACAACATTCCAAGGGTTCCTGATTCTCCTTTAATCATCTGTCTATCTGGACCTGTTCCTTATGACTCTAACAAAGCAGTTCCCTATCAATACAACACCACTATGATGGAAAATGGGAAGGAAATACCCATACCTACTCTTTCATCCGTAGTTAACATCATAGAAGTAGGACAAGTAACTCGGAGTAGGCGTGTGCATACCCCGTTGCAACCAAAGTAGCCTATTTCTCTCACAGTTAGACAAAATCCTGTTGATATCCTTGTTGAGAATCCTATAGGAATTCCTGTTGGTAATCCAGAACAAAACATTGGTCCATCTGATGAAACTTATATTAATCCAGACATTGATGAAATTCTAAAGATGATCAAGAAGAGTGAGTACAAAGTTGTGGATCAACTGATGCAAACTCCTTCCAAAATCTCAATACTCTCTTTGGTTTTGAATTTTGATGCCCACCGAGAGGCCTTGATGAGAGTGTCGGATCAAGCCTACGTAGATCACAACGTAACTACCGATCAATTTGGTGGAATTGTATGTGTGATAACTGGTTTTTTCATCGGTTATTTAACAACAATGAAGTTGCCACCTAATTTTATTTGTTATAAAAAATAACTGGAAAATATAGAAAAAACCCGCGAGTGATGGATAAAGCGGTCTACAAGACCAAAAGATGTGAATTCGGGAGTCAGATATGCAAGGGGAAGGTATTAGCACCCTTCACATCCATCGTACTCGATGGGACCCGTTTAGCTCTAAGTGTTTGTGTGTGTTTATTGCTTTACAAGAATAGAAGAAGAATGATATTTATTTATTTATTTTTGAACTCTCCAAAGACATCGCATCTTGTGCCTATGTAATTCCTCATGAAATGGGAAAGTCAGAGTTCTATAGTTCTTCTTGAAAAGGTTTTAAGTTGGTTGTGTTGATTTTATAAGAAAAATTGTGCATTAGACATTTCAAATGCTTGAACTTGGACTTATTTAGTTTGTTTGAAAAGCTTAAGTCCTCATTCGGGTTTGAAATGGCTATTGCACACTCTTTGTAAGAAAAGAGTTTGATGATCGCATATGAGTGAAAAAAGAGTTTAATGGGTTGAATTGATTTTAAGTGTGTGAAAAGTACTGAAACATTGGGCTAACATCTAATGATTAAAATACTAGAAATTGGACGAGTGTGCTCATCTAATCGTCTATTCATCCCAAAAAATTTATTATGAAAAGGTGAGGTGAAGCAAGGTTCACGTCTATTAAGTGTGCGGATAAAAGTATTTAACTCATTGGGCTATCATCCAACGACCTAAATACTTTAAATTCAATTAAACCGTCGGGCTATCATCCAACAATTCAACCAAATGTCACTCTAATTATTTTTTGTCATGGATAGAAGTATTTAGCTTATTAGGCTATCGTCCAACAATCTAAAGACTTCAAATTTGTTTAACCCATTAGGCTATCATCTAACAATTTAAAAAAACCTCATCCAAGTTTTTTTATGAACTTCATTTTGAGAAAACAAATTCAATTAATTAATTTAATTTGAAAGTATTTTAAGAAGTTTGGTATATGGACCAAGAGAGATTGAATCGGGTCATGATTAATCAAGTATATGGACTTAATTAAGCTTGTCAGGATAGGTGCTCCTATCCCCAACCATGAAACCCTTGTGCATGGATGATTGGCATATGGACCAAATTATTCGGGTTATGATTAATCAAAGCATGAAGGGCTTTGATTAACCTTGTGAGGATGGTCATTCCCTTCCCCAACTATGATACCCTTTCTGACGTATGAGCCAAAATGAGAAATACAATTGTTTATGTCAAGTGTGTGTGAAGTGTACAATCGTGGATAATTCATTCAAGCATACGAAAAACTAATAAACAATTACCACACAATACACGACTAAATCGGGTTAAATAATTATTTAAATTAAATCACCTTTTATTTAATAAAATTAATTAATAATTTAATTAATAGTATTAAACTTCAAATGTTTTAAAGTAAATTATTATTTAACTACATATGCTTTATTTATTTATGCTTAAACAAAATAAATAAGCAAAAATATAAGTTAAACAAATTAGAGAAAGTTAGAAATAACGTGTCTGTTTGGAAGCAATCTGGGGGGTTTGAACAGAATATCGTTGGGGGCCAATAAGATGACCAGTCTGATCCTGCGCGCGAACTTCCTGGGGTTGCAGTGTGGAATGCGCATTTTGAATAGCTGTATGATGATGATGGATTCCTGATGAGGATCGGACGATTTCTAGGAGTGAGCACACATTAGTTATGGTGAAATATCTGCACAGAATTAGAAAATTAAACAAATATTTGGTGAAAAGTGTTACCACCATATTAGACTTTTCATCATGTTTATGTTTACAATAAAACAAAAGAAACAAGTTAAATCATAATTAAAACATAATTAAAGGAAAAGACAAAAACAGATAGAATAAACTCATCTCTCTCTCTCTCGTTGCTCTCGAAGCTCCATCTCTTCTCAATGGTTCCTTGCTGGAAATGGTCCTTCACGACGGTGGACGGTAGCGCGAGGCAGAATTCACGGCGGACTTGCTCCGATCTTTATTTTTCTTCCGTCAACCTCTTCGTTTTTCTCTTCTGATCATGTTTCAAATGCTTGATTTTTCATATAACGCTTAGGTTCGCGTACATCTGAAGGGGGTTTCGAAACCCTAAGGACTCCGATGATGAGAATCGGTGGTTACGATGGGCGCTTGAGACCTTGGGGCACTGAAATTGGAATCTCTGAGGCAAGGATCGATTACTTGGTTCTTGAAACTAAAACTCAAGTTATTATTCAATTCATATTCGAATCATGCAAAATCAAATTCCAAGTAAGTTCTAAACCCCTAAACCAAAATCTGGGAAGCAATTACCTAAATCAAATCATGCTCAATGAAATTACCTTGAACTAAGAATGCTCAAACCATAAACAAGTTAGTAATCACAAGGTATACAAACAAAATTAAACTTATATGAGGCACATGAACAATTCAAGAACCATGTAATCGATCATTCAATAATTTCAATTCACAAATGATACTAAAACCAAAGAAACTCAAGTTATTATTCAATTCGAATTCGAAACATGGAAATCGAATTCAAAGTAAGTTCTAAACCCCTAACACAAAATCCGGGCAGCAACTACCTAAATCAAATCATGCTGAATGAAATTATCTCGAACTAAGATTTCTCAAACCATAAACAAGTTAGTAATCACAAGGTATACAATCAAAATGAAAGTTATATGATGCACATGAACAATTCAAGAACCAAGTAATGGACCATTCGATAATTTCAAATCACAAAGGAAACTAAAATCAAAGAAACACAAGTTATTATTCAATTCATATTCAAATCAGGGAATATCAAATTCAAAGTCAGTTCTAATTCCCTAAACCAAAATCCGGGCAAGAATTACCAAAATCAAATCATGCTCAATTAAATTACCTCGAACTAAGATTGCCCAAACCATAAACAAGTTAGTAATCACAAGGTATACAAACAATATGAAACTTATATGAGGCACATGAACAATTATAGAACCAAGTAATCGATCATTCAATAATTTCAATTCACAAATGAAACTAAAACCAAAGAAACTCAAGTTATTATTCGATTCACATTCGAAACATGGAAATCGAATTCAAAGTAAGTTCTAAACCCCTATCCCAAAATCTGGGCAGTAGCTACCTAAATCAAATCATGCTGAATGAAATTATCTCGATCTAAGATTTCTCAAACCATAAACAAGTTATTAATCACAAGGTATACAATCAAAATAAAAGTTATATGATGCACATGAACAATTCAAGAACCAAGTAATGGACCATTCGATAATTTCAAATCACAAATGAAACTAAAATCGAAGAAACACAAGTTATTATTCAATTTATATTCGAAGCATGGAAAATCAAATTCAAAGTCAGTTCTAATTCCCTAAACCAAAATCCAGGCAACAATTACCTAAATCAAATCATGCTCAATGAAATTACCTCGAACTAAGATTGCCCAAACCATAAAAAAGCTAGTAATCACAAGGTCTACAAACAAAATGAAACTTATACGAGGCACATGAACAATTCAAGAACCAAGTAATCAATCCTTAGTCTAATTTCGAAACTGATTGATTGCTTGCTAACATTTTTTCATTTTTGTTTCATGTACAATGCTGATGATGATGGCAAGGCAAAGAAGAGGAAACTGTGGCTATTGCGTGAAGTTTGGAGATGGATATTTTAAGAAGAAACTTCGAAGAAATGAAGAATCAAACACCATAGGATGTATTAGGATTTAAGATCTTTTGTTAGGTTCTTGTAAAAGATAGGCTTGTAGTTGTTAGGAACCTTATCGAATTTGCAAAACTTTGGAGTTTTGAGCTTGTAGAACTTTGTAACTCCGATGTAATCCACTTGTTCATAATTTATGCACTCTTGAAACTTGAATTTTGAAACATGTAATTTGCAATTCGAGCTCTTTTGATGATGTATACTTCTTGACAAAAAACATTTAAAAATGAATGAGTTTTGTTTGAACCAAAGTATGGTGTAATTTCTTCAATTACACGACTTAGGCTTGCTGTCGAATGAGAGAAGAAAAAGGAAAAAGAGAAGAAGTTATGGCCATTAGGAAACAGAAGTTCTGACCTTTAAGCAACTGAAGTTCTCACCTTTAGGCAACAAAAGTTCTGACCGTTAGGAACAGAAGTTCTGACCGTTAGGCAGCAGAAGTTCTGACCGTTTGGAATAGAAGTTCTGACCGTTAGGTGACAAAAGTTTTGACCTTTAGGAACAAAAGTTCTGACCATTAGGCATCAGAAGTTCTGACCATTAGGAACAGAAGTTCTGACCATCAGGGAACAGAAGTTCTAACCTTTAGGCAACAGAAGTTCTGACCTTTAGGCAATAGAAGTTTTGCCCGTTAAGAACAGAAGTTCTGAACGTTAGGAACAAAAGTTCTAACCGTTAGGAACATAAGTTCGACCGTTAGGCAACGGAAGTTCTGGCCATTAGGAACAGAAGTTCTAACAGTTAGGCGACAAAACTTTTGACCTTTAGGAACAGAAGTTCTGACCATTAGGCAACAGAAGTTCTGACCGTTAGGCAACAGAAGTTCTGACCTTTAGGCAACAGAAGTTCTGACCGTTAGGAATAGAAGTTCTGACCATTAGGAAATAGAAATTCTGACTGTTAGGAATAGAAGTTCTGTCCGTTAGGCAACAGAAGTTCGGACCTTTAGGCAATCGAAGTTCTTACCGTTAGGAACAGATGTTTTGACCGTTAAGCAACAAATGTTCTGACCTTTAGGCAACAGAAGTTCTGACCTTTTGGAAATAGAAGTTTTGACCGTTAGGAACAGAAATTCTGACCATTAGGCAATAGAAGTTATGACCGTTAAGAACAGAAGTTATGATCAATAGGCAACAAAAGTTCTGACCTTTAGGCAATAGAAGTTAAAACCGTTAGGAACAGAAGTTCTGACTTGTTAGCCAACAAAAGTTCTGACCTTTAGGCAACAGAATTTCTGACCTTTAGGCAACAAAAGTTCTGATCGTTATGAATAGAAGTTTTGACCGTTAGGAACAAATGTTCTGACTGTTAGGCAATAGAAATTCTGACTGTTAGGAACAGAAGTTCTAACCGTTAGGCGGCAGAAGTTCTAACCTTTAGGAACAGAAGTTCTCACCATTAGGCAACAGAAGTTCTGACCTTTAGGCAACCAAAGTTCTGACCAAAGGCAACAGAAGTTCTAACCGTTAGGAACGAAGTTCTGAGCATTACGCAACTGAATTTTGACCTTTAGGAACATAATTTTTGACCGTTAGGCAACAGAAGTTCTGACCTTTAGGAAACAGAAGTTCTGACCATTAGGAATAGAAGCTCTGATCGTTGGAGGTTCTGATTTTCGGATGAATCGTGTAAAATAACCTACTTCTTGCTAAAACCTGTAACTTAATACTCAAATCGACCTTAAGAGTCCAGTATTAAAAGAATGATGCCCAAAGCATGATGAATCTTCAATTGAATTTACAAGTGTCAATTCAACGAGATAGTATTCTCCATGCTTTAACTCCTGAACCATAAATAATTGGATAAGTGTCTTTGACTTTGGATACAAAAACCCTGATACTTGTATAATAATCCAAAAAACAACCAAATTTAAATAAACAATTCCAATTGAGGTGGTAGGGTAAATTTTAGGGTGGGACAGCTGCCCCTATTCAATCATCTTAGACCTGATAAGTGAGAAGGATTGCCAACTTTCGAACGTTCATGGTGGAAGAGGATTGTATACCAAAAGAACCCCAAATATTTTCCCTACGCGGGATACCAATGCAAGATAAAATATCTTTACTACAGAGTCAAGGAAGAAACGCCTGAGGAGAATAAACTTGTTAAGCATCATCATAAAGTATTAACAACAACAGTAACAATTGAGAAATATCAGGAGATCTCAACAACACTGGGGATACCAAGTAACCAAAATGAGCAATTAACATCAAGTTTTTAATGAAAATGCTATGAGAAGAAAACCGAACTTCTCAAGCGAAAAGAAAACAACAGATTAAGTCATCTCAGGTGTTTTAACGAAAATGCTTAGAGAAGCGAACCACACTTCTTCAGCGATAATAAATAAGATAAATTAATTCATCTCAGCGATGCCTTAACGAGAATGCTTAGAGAAGCGAACCGCACTTCTTAAGCGAAAAGAAATAAGATAAATTAAGTCATCTCAGCGATGCCTTAACGAAAATGCTTAGAGAAGCGAACCGCACTTCTTAAGCGAAAAGAAATAGGATAAATTAAGTCATCTCAGCGATGCCTTATCGAAAATGCTTAGAGAAGGAAAGAACTAAAATAAATTAAGTCATCTCAGCGATGCCTTAACGAAAATTCTTAAAGAACAGAACCGCACTTCTTAAGCGAAAAGAAATAAAATAAATTAAGTCATCTCGGCGATGCCTTAACGAAAATGCTTAGAAAAGCAAATCGCACTTCTCAAGCGAAAAGAAAAACAATAAACTGAAAGATTCGATCAAAGATATGATTGAGAATTTTTCAAAACATTCCAAAGAGTTAAGGAATACCCCCACACCTTAACAAAAATATAATTGAGAAATTGTCAGAAAAATCCAAAAGAGTTAAAGAACACCCGCAGACTTTAACGAAGATATAATTGAGAAATTTTCAGAAAAATACCAAAGAGTTAAGGAATACTCGCAGACCTCAATGAAAATATAATTGAGAAATTGTCAGAAAAATCCCAAAGAGTTAAGGAATACCCGCAGACCTTAACGAAGATATAATTGTGAAATAGTCAGAAAAATCCCAAACAGTTAAGGAATACCCGAGACCTTAACGAAAATATAATTGAGAAATTTTCAGAAAAATCCCAAAGAGTTAAGGAATACCCTCAGACCTTAACGAAAATATAATTGAGAATTTGTTAGAAAAATCCCAAAGAGTTAAAGAATACCCACAGACTTTAATGAAGATATATGGCTAGAACAATACCAGAATTGTTGTGCACGAAGGTGCGAGGAGCCATTGCATGCTGAATGTCTTGACCATGTAACTTCCGAGTTACCAACAGAAAAAATTTAGTAGCTCACCAGAGAATAAACTCCTCTGGGGATAAACAAATCAATATCCAGCACACTGGTGTGATATAGATGTTTATGAAGTCAGTAAATCCTGCTTCCGACATTCCTGCTAATAAAAGATTTTAATGAACATGTACAAACATGTTAAACAACATCCGAGTTGACAAAATCTTCAATCTGTATGCAGATAGCTTTATCGGGGATAGAAGAATTAAATTCAGCACCTCAGACTGAAAAAATTCTATGGTAATGAGCTTCAATTTGCTGGCATCGTACCGACAATAAGTTGTAGCAAGCGGATATGTGGATCAACTTCTGAGTTGGAGATATATCCTGAGATTGAATAAACATCCTACCTGGTGGATATTTATCTGCTGAGTAATTGAGGACTTACTGGGGAAATAAACACACCAGAAGTTCAACGTAGTCTTCTGAGAACAGCTCAGAGAAACAAATTTGCAGAAGTCACTGCCACTGGAATTTACGGAAAAGATTCTTGTTTGAAAGAACCTTGGGAAAAACATAAATAATGTTGTAGTAATCCTTTCTGAAGGAGACTCGCCTGGGAGTAAAATGAAACTTTAGTGGGAAAATTTCATAAGAAAACCATAGGAGGTTTCCACTTGGGATTCCAGGTTGAAAATTTCGTTGACATTAGAGTTTATTGGGAAATTGACAACTGTTTCGCTGGGGAAGAAATCTCGACTGGAGAAATCCATCAATTATTAAGATCTGAACAAGTATAAAACTTGCGTTGGGGAGAAGACAAATTTTTTTCATTTGAGACATAATCTTCCAATTTAGATCCTTATGAGGATATTTAAAGTTTCTGCTGGGGAAAAAACCTGCAAAAAAGAACTATTTGAAGCCAATGCATGAATATGATATGCATAAGTTTTAATGATTTAATGAAAAAGAAACCAAATTAACTCTTCAATGCTTCTTGAAGAGAAAATTTCAAAATGCACTATGAGGATAATGCACCAAACCCCGAATGCCGATCTACTGCTTAAAAGACTCCATGGTAATCCTTGTAGAAGGAAAGATAGCAATTTCTGAACTGATTTAACTATGATGATCAACAGAGTTCCCCAAATTGAATGCCAAGAGAAATTGGTGGACTTTTGTGGGGATAAAGAATCCATGTTTAGCGCACAAGTCTGACATAAATGTTTCATTAGTTGAAAAAATGACATCTCGATGATAGAGTGCTATAACAAACATATGCAGATATGTTGAATAACTATATCGTTGGAAAAGTCTTCGTCTTGTAGCTGCTGAGCTGATAACGAATTGCAATAAGCAAGTGATAACTCCACTGGGGAGAAAGGAATCAAGTTCAACACCATTTGAGGGGAGTAAATGCTTCCACCGTGGATAAATCTTCCATCTGCTGGTATCATGTCGATAATGCATAGCGATAACATGTGCTGACATGTTCAAACAATTTGATGTTACAACAGATCTTATGAAATCTTTTAGTCATCCCACCTGGTGGATACACGCTTGTTGGATAAGCGAAGAATACACTATGGAAATAAACACACCAGAGATTCACAGGGGATTGACCGAGAAAAGCTCAGAGAGATCGAGTTTATGAAGGATTACCGTCACTAAGATTTACCTGGGAAATTGTTATCTGGAGGGAATAACAATATTGGATTTAATGTTGTTGTAATCCTTCTGCAATAGGTCCTCAAGGGGATGCTTGAAGCTTCATTGGGGAACTTCAATAGAAACTCTATAGAGAAAAATCATTGGGGAAAACCCGAGTAAGAAATTTCATTGATATAAGAGTTCACTTGGGTAAAATCAACCACTTTGTAAGAGATATGATTTGAGAATCATTACCATTGTAGATTAATTTATGAACAAGCCTTCAAACTTGTGGAAGGAAGAACTAAGTCTGTCATTCGAGAAATAATATTCAAAGTCTAATCTAGCTGAGGAGAACAACTAGCTAATCTTGAGATATCCCGAGTCTTGGCTTGGGTTTATGCATGAATATGACATGTATGACATTAATGAATGAATGCATGAATATACTGGTTAATTCATTGGTTATCAAACTGAATTCCCGACACCATCAGTCTGGAAGGGAGAATAAAATGGCATAATAAGATGATTGACCAAATTCTACACCGATTTTCCACCAGAAAGGCTCCAATGTTAACTCTTGTAGAAGAAAGAATAGCAAACTTCTAAGTTAATCAGACAATGATGATTAGAGGAGTTCCCCATGCACGGGAATGAAACTGCATTAGATTTTTCACTTAAGAGACATCACGACTTCAGAATCTCAACATACCTTAGTCTGTTAGACCTTCGAGAAATCTTTCCTAAAAAGGAGTAGCCCAGTATCCTGTATTCTTCAACAATACTCTACTGATCGTCAGTATATCAAAGTAACTGGATATTCTGATATGGGAATAACATGTCTTGACGTGAGCTTTATAGATGCTTCAATATCTCGAAATAAATGCTTCAGATTTACTGAACCTCAGAGTGGCAGACTTTGCAAACATGGACAACCTTCCCCTGCATTATCCTTGGAGAGACATCAAGGTCTCGAGATGATTTCCTCAGATTGACTGCGTTTGAATAAAGAGATATGCAAACATAGGGAAGACCTGCCCCAGGATGAGCTTTAGAGAGACTTCTACGTCTTGAAGTAATTGCCTCAGACTAATTGATTCTTGAACCAAACACTCGCTCCAATTAAGAGAACTTCATTGTTTCAAAGTAACTGCTTAGGATCAACAACATATGAGCAACTAACTTGATGGAACAAGCGCTTTTTAAAGGCTTCAACATCTTGAAGTAATTGTCTCGGATTGATTGGAACTGAATGACTAATTCTGTAGACATTGAAGCGAAATGCCCCAATTTATTGCCTTAGAGAGACTTATACATCTCAAAGTAATTACTTTAGATCAACTGAATCTTGAATTGATGGTTGTCTAATGTTAACTGCTCTTTGAGAAAGGCCAAATTACCCGTTGATTGTTCTTTTAGGACCTGGCCCAGATTAGCAGAATTTTGAGAAACTGAATTTCGACTTGATTGTCCCCAAGTTAATAGAATCTTGAGAAAACAACTTGTGATATGCTCAACAAAGTCCTTACACGCCATGCTTCTTAATACAATTAAATTTTAACTCAACGGAGTGATCAAGTTTCTCTTCTTAGACAAGGTTAAATTCTTCACTGATGTTCATTATGAGAATTTCTTTAATGTCAAGTAATTGTTTTACATGTAGAATAGTATTTATTATGACAATTCTAATGCAACACTTATGCGTCTTGAAGTTTTGTATGAAAAATATTACGACTTTTTTTTGTGAGTGAAACACATTTAGAGTGCAACATTGTGAAGCAACTCGATTTTCAAAAATCATTTAAATTTTCAAAAACAATGAAATCGCCACCTAATTTTATTTGTTCTAAAAAAAAGAACGGGAAAATATAGATAAAACCCCACAAATACGGATAAGGCGGTCTACAAGACCAAAAATGTGAATTCGGGAGTCGGTTACGCAAGAGGAAGGTATTAGCACCTCTTACGTCCATCGTACTCGATGGGACCCATTTAGCTCGTGCGTGTTTGTGTGTGTTTGCTAACTTCTAAATCATGAATTTAAGAAAGAAGAAAAGGGATTTTTTTATTATTATTTTGAGTTTGACACGGTTTCAAACCGCTGCGGCTCACGTATTCCTCGCAATGGGAAAGTCAAAACTCCGTAGTTCTTCTTGAAAATGTTTGAATTGGTTGTGTTGATTTTAGTAGAAATGTTTTTGATAACCGCATATGAGCGGAAAAAGAATTTGAATGAGTTGAATTGATTTTAATTGTAGATGACAAGTACCAAAACGTTAGGCTATCATCTAACGATTCGAATACTCGAAATTGGTGAGTGAGCTCGACCAATCATCTCTCATCCAAAATCTTTATTATGAAAAAGGTGAGGTGAAACAAAGTTCACATTTATTAAGTGTATGGAATAAAAGTATTTAAGTCATTAGGCTATCATCTAATGGCCCAAATACTTTAAATTTAATTAAATCGTCGGGCTATCATCCAACAATTTAATTAAACGCCATAACACTATATTTTTTGTTTTAGAACATGGATAGAAGCTTTTAGTTTATTAGGCTATCATCTAACAAACTAAAACCTTCGATTCATTTAAATCGTTAGGCTAACATCTAACAATTGAAACAAATCTCATCTAAGTGTTCTTTTTCATAGAAAATTGATTTGAAGAAAACAAATTCAATTAATTATTTTAATTTGAAAGTGTTTTAAGAGTTTGGTTGTGGATAGAATAATTCAATTAGGAAAACAAGCGAGCCCATACAAAGTGGCTTTATGTATGCTCCTAAAAGTGGGACTAGCGTGACACTAGTATTCTAAACGACCGATTGGAACAATCGATCGAATAGTTGTCGCCAGAGAAAAGCTCAGACCAAACTATAAATGTGTGCAGGTGTGCATTGTGTATGTTACCTGCTTCTTGATGAGGAGCCCAAGAGGAGGCTATGTGTTCTAATATGATAAACGCATAATTAAACGGTAATTAGAGCACACAAGGAAGTAAATCCTAAGCTATTACAATCTATGCGAGTGGAGGTACATGTTCATGAACGAGGATATATACAACCAAATCGAATTAGAATAATTAAATAGCTCTTATGTGGTGCAAGAATTGAGCTCCAAGTAGTCTTCAAGATCGGATAAGGCTTGATGCATCGGATGAATACCAAATGAAGATTCCTACATCACTCAAGATACAAACAAAAACTATGCCGAGAATGTTGCAATGCTCAAGTATGCATTTTATTAGATTGGTTAGAATAGATATATTTGCGTTTAGATTCATTCGAAGGTTGAATTAAATTTCAAATTCGAAATCGTAACACAAGAATAATAATTACAATATGATTTTATTTACAAATTGAACTGAATAAAGTATATGAATAGAAGTAGTATAATTGTATTTACAATACTAAATATGAAATAGAAATACTATATAATTTTACATTTACAATACTAAATATAAAATAAAAATACTATATATATAATTATATATACAATATCAAATGTAAGAAATAAAAAAATAATACTAAGTACTATATATATTTACAATAATAAATATACATTACTAAATAATACTAAATACTAAATAGAAGTAGTAATTTATCGTTTAGTTGCTAAAGTGCGAGTTTATGCATTACCTCATTCCAAAGCAAATGTCAATATAATCTCTTTCAAGAAAAAAATGGTTCAGGATAACACCAACATTTTAACCCATATTACCTCATTCATGCATGAAGTAGAAGAAGAGCACATAGATAAAGATGTTTACACATCAAACAAAAGTAGGAAAAAGATAATGAGACATGTTCAATTGAAAAGTTAATGATTCAGTCAAAATGAAATTCAAACAAAATCAATGTTTCAATAATTATAAAAAAATTAGCTACCAAGATTGATTAAGTGACATAGATCTTAAATATATTATTCATGGGTCATGGTGCCAAAGTTTTGCTTATGTTGTGAATATATGGTGAAGACTCAAATAAACTCCTAAATAAATGATTTTAAAAAAATGAATCTCCTTGCAAATAAATCCAACAGTAAGCCGAGGGACCGGAAATAAACATGGATATGAAGGTGTATACAGAAAAGTGGCCTCAAATTAAATAAACAAAATTCATATTTTCAAATTTCATTTTAACATAGTTCTCAAACACACAACCAGCATATTCACATTAGTGTTTAAAGCATAAACTTAACCAATTCTAATGTATGGCATCTCAATGTATCATGACTTGTGCACATACATCACATCACATGCATTCAATACACCACCACTATTCCAATTAATACTAATGCAAGCACAACACAACCATGTTAAACTCAAGATATCGATGCAAATAACTTAATGCTTCTAAATGTGATTTTGAGATTTACCGATTTGGTCGAATACAAGCAGATGCGGAGCCGGCTGTTTGAACTGAAATGTTGAGAATTAAAGTGGTTGGTCTGTCGGGGAGAGTTTGGCAAGGTTGAGAGGAAACAAAACAGGGAGTATGAGTGATGAAGGGTGTTGTTACCGTCAGAGTTTCACGGCGGTGAGGAAGTTGAGATGAGAGTGTGAGTGTAGACGGCTGTGAGGTTTGTGTTGAAGGAGAAACAGTGTGGTTGAAGGTAATGTTGCAAGAAGCAAGGAGAGGGAGCTGTTACGGTGTTACAGTTTGGATGAACAATTTTTGTTACGAAGAATATGGAGAGAGTTTACGGCGGTTGACGACGTGAAAGAGACGAGGAACACAGAGTTATGAAGGTGGATGGAAAAGGGTCACGGCGGTTTGAGGTTACGGTAATGGCAGTGATGGAGGTTTGAGGAGACAGGGGATGTAAGGTGAAGAGAGATAGCTGTGAACGGAAGGGGGTGACGGCGTGAAGAAGGATGGAGGTGAGAGTGGAGAGGGTTGTTGGATGGAGGTTGTTGTTTGTGATACAGAGGGAGGATGAGGATGGAGGTATGGGGGCTATCGGTGGAGATACGGCGGATAGAGAATGGACGGAGGAGGGAGTAGCTACGGTGGGTAGTGAGATTACAGTGGGGTTGGAGAGGAATATTTAGAGATATGGCAGGGAGGAGTTTTGAGAAGATGAAGGAATTTCTTTTTCTCTTCTGAGTTTCCTTTCTGTTCCGCCTCCTATGTTTAATTTTTGGTCCCTTAAGCAACAAAATATAACATGTATTTATACACAAAAATTAGGTTTAAGTTATTTTTTTAAAATGCCAAAAATGCCCTTCATAATTAAATGGGCCACAAAAATGGGTCACTTAAAAAATAACAAGCCCAAAAATATTTTTGTTTGGATTTTTTGAGATAAAAATTGGACATCTAAAATTATCAAAAATGGTAAAAGTTCGGACAATAATTATCCGAAAAAATAATATGAGCACATTAAAATAAACTACGAGTCTCAAAGATTAAATAAAAATTATCGAAATATTTAAAATCGAAATAAAATGATAACAAAGAATTCCCGGTTTTAAAACACCTACAGTTAAAAACGAGTCTTCAAACTGTATCGAAAAATTAGAGAGAGCGCATTTTTATGATCTACGCGACACGTAGATTCATAAAGTAGTGAGTTAGAGGCGAAAATTTGAAATATTTTTCCCGCTAATTTTCGTACAGTGTCGAATCGCTTTTAACAGTCTGTTTGTAAAATCGAAATATCGATATCATCGATATATAAACAACTTAAAACGATACAATAAATAGGTAAGAAGATAAAAATGAATGAAGTGGAATACCAGGTATTTTTTAATTATAAAACGATGCAGATATCGATTTAAACTAACTTTTAGTCAATTTAAATACGACGAAATGATGCATATGCAGTGAATGAATGACTGTTTAATGTCAATGACCTAATGGGCGCGTATGCATATGAATGTGAAGCCTAAGCCAGATAAAATTGATATAGGAGGGAAAATTTTGGGGTGCAACACATTGAAAACATTTTTTTTATGAAAGATAAGACAAGCATATGATACCAACATAGATACTTAGCACGCACCGTAGGAGTCAAGTAAACGAGATCTCGTCGGCCTATGCTTTTTTAATTAATCCATGCTTCAATTAGGAATTTTAAGGGTTGTAACATGGCCTGGTTCACGGTTTTTTACATAAAAAAAAAAAAATTTGCTTCAAAATTATTTGGTGCCAGCCCATTCTCCATGAAGTTTTTCTGTCCTAAGTTCAACTATCTTGATACGAGCACTCATCTCTCGAGAGGCGTTTATGATAGTTGAGGAACCAATATGAGGTTTTTTAGATATGACAGTCACTCACATTTTGTCTTTGGTGTCTAACCACGCGACTTGTTTTTTATTGAGAATTTTTCTCTGATAATCCTTTTTTGCCTTCCGGGCTTTTCTTTTATCTTTCCCTAAATTTTGCCTAAGCGACTTGTTTTCAGGTTTCGACTTAGCGGGACTTTTTCTTTCTTTTCTATTCATTCTTTCCTTTTTTGAACAAGTCGTGGATCTTCACATTGTCTTCAATTTGTTGGAAGTGATGGTGACTGTCTGAGTCCTTGGTAGATGAGGGATAACCGTTGTTGTATCGTCATTTGTTGACTTTATGATGTGCGAGAGGTAACCATTAGAGTATTATCCTCTTTTAATGCACACTATTGTTAGACGAAGGTTGACTATTACAGTTCTGACCTTTCTAAACCTTTTGAAAGATAACCATTGTCGTATCCTTTGACGCGCACTCTCTTGATGAGTTCTCAATGCTCGATCAAATTAACTGAACACTACCCACCCACAGGGTTAAAAATGAGGTTTTTTTTCAAAAAGAAAAGAAACTCCTACTTCAAGGCTCGAATGGGTTAACGAGGGTCTATCTCCCTTATAACTTCGGTGTTTGGGGAATTTGAAACAAGGCTTATACATCGTTAGCAGGGTTCTACTCAAAAGCACGTGACTAGAGACCTGGCATTTTTTCAATTATCGTCATCCTCCCTCCCAATATTTGCCTAGGCGAAAGACTCGGTAACGTTGGTATCAAAATTCTCGCAAATCAAATAAAGAGTGATAACGAATGGATTGAGTGACAACAAATGAATTACTTCAAGACAAGCATACTCGTTGTATTAAGATTTAAAAACCAAACAAGTTTCTACATGCAAACAAAGTTTAAATAATTAAACAAGATACAAATGAAAATGCAGTAAAGAAATACAAGATTGTCATTGTTGAGGAGACTTGAGCTCCGTCTTGACTTTGTTGATTCATATGACTTTTAGTAGTCTTGGTGCTCACTTGAGTATGGGGTTTCCATTCACAAACAAAATCCCTCCTTGAAAAGTCAAGTATTTATGGTCAATCAATTGTTGAACCTTGGCTTTGTAAGGATTGCAATCCTCTGTTGAGGGTCCAACAATACCAGCATGGTATCCACATCGCGTGTCATGGTCATAACCATGCGGGAATGACTTTGGTGGGTTAATAAACTTCGGAACAACCAATGAATTTTGAATCCGATATGGAAGAAGTTGATTGTAGGTCACTGGAATTGGATCAAGAGGAGCTTCCCTTCTTTCTAAACTATTCCGAGGTACAATTTGATTTTGGGAGAATTCTGACTCTGAAGTTGAGAAGGATCGGACAAAGGTTGCTGATTCAAAGGCTTGAAAGTTTGTAATGGAGGATAATAAGTCAGTGCTACGACTGACTTCCCTTTGCTAGAACTTGGGATATCTTTGCTAAAGGATACCGAATTTTCTTAAGTGATCATTTGGTATACTTCATTGCTAACACTATTCTACAGAGTATCAACTACCTCTCGATAAGAAATTGTCCCAATGAGTTTGCGAAGTCCCTCGAAAATGATATCATCAGAATTTGCAAGCAAAATGTCTAAGCTTGAGCCATCATGTTTGAAAGACAGAATCTTGTCATCATTTAGCTCTTGAACTTTGCATTTGAAGGCAAAACAATTATCAGTTTCATGTCCTACAGAGTCAGCATGAAAAGCACATTTGGCTCTCTCATCAAACCAAGCTTTAGCAATCTCTGGCACTGGCTTCAACTCCCTTGGTATCACAATACCACTCTGAATTAGGTATGGAAATAGTCGAGAATGTGATATTGGGATTGACTGAATATCTTGTTGACCATATCGATGGTAATGCGGATTACCATACTGATTTGGTTCCCTCTTCTTCGGTTGGGGAGTAAGCAATTGCTGTTGTCGAGGAATCTTCGAAGGTGAAGGCCGAGGATAACGCCTAGTAGGAGAATGTTGAACTGGATATTTCACTACATGTGGATGTCCTTGACCCGATAATAGAGCGGTAACCATGTTTGCGGCAATTGGGGCAGTGTTGCACTCTCACTTCAACACGACTTGCAAGAGATCCATGACCAGACCCATCTAACTTTTCAAATGATTAAATTCTTCCCTTAACAGTTCCTAACCACATTGAAACTTGTGCATAGCCCTCTGAGACATCCTTCGAGTTCTGAACGTGTGTCGAGTAGAAAGTTTGATATTTCTGGACAGAAGATATGAAATGAGTATTTCTGATGAAGATGAAATGCATGAATGAATACAAAAGTAATGTAATGGTAATGCATGTAAGAATGCATTGTGATACGATACATATTGATGTTATGCACAAAATTACAGGTAAAGTTAAACAGACAAGGGTTTAAAAGGACAGTCGGCCATGGTTTCGACGTCTACCCAACAAATCCCCACACAAGGTTGGTTCTAATGTTTTTTTGCTAAATGTTTCTCAGAGTCTCAGATCCCCTTTTAACAAATATTATCATCACGCGAACGGCCTACGCGGGGATAACATTTCCAAAAGTATACTCCAAGAAACTACTCTTAAAGGGATACTCAGATAATCCTTTATTTGAGTAGTTGGTCCAGGTTTGGATATCTTAAAGAAAACTTAGAGTTATAGGCCATTTGTCCAGAAATTGATGTTTTGCGCTATCATACGGGGAAACCAACTCCTTGAAACAACCAACTCTAAGCCGGAGTCTTCGCTTCGACCCACAAGACATTGGAGTCAGGGGGACCTAGGCTACGCAATCCCTGTATCCTAAATGTTACCTTGAAGACTGTGCATTGGGCTTATCTATGTATCATAACCAACAAGTTCCCAACAACAATAATATCTATCAACAGGATAATATATAAAGCGTAAAGAAATAATAGGCAATGAACAATTAATAACATCAAGAAGAAAGCAATAAACAAACACATAAACATGCGAAGAGATAAACTAGGGTTGACTCGCTTGGTCAAAAAAGAAGTAGTCCCCAGTAAAGTCGCCAACTGTTATACTTGGTTTTTTCATCGGTTATTTTAAAACAATGAAGTCGCCACCTAATTTTATTTGTTCTAAAAAAGAACGGGAAAATATAGATATAACCCGCGAATGATGGATAAGGCGGTTTACAAGATCAAAAGATGTGAATTCGGGAGTCGGTTATGCAAGGGGAAGGTATTAGCCCCCCTCACATCCATCGTACTCGATGGGACCCGTTTAGCTCTAAGTTTTTGTGTGTATTTATTGCTTTAGAAGAATAGAAAGAGAATGATCTTTATTTATGGGTTTTTGAACTCGCCAATGACATCGCATCTTGTGCCTACGTACTCCCTCGTGCAATGGGAAAGTAAGAGTTCCATAGTTCTTATTGAAAAGGTTTTAAGTTGGCTGTGTTGATTTTATAAGAAAAATCGTGCATTAGACATTTAAAATGCTTGAACTTGGACTTGTTTAGTT
The DNA here is from genome assembly GCA_021764765.1 of Vicia sativa. NCBI lineage: Eukaryota > Viridiplantae > Streptophyta > Magnoliopsida > Fabales > Fabaceae > Vicia > Vicia sativa. The sequence continues at coordinate 71,547,693 of CM038794.1, read as the reverse complement.
TGTTTGAAAAGCTTAAGTCCTTGTTTGTGTTTGAAATGGCTATGCACACTCTTTGTAAGAAAAGAGTTTGATGATCACATATGAGCAAAAAAAGAGTTAAATGAGTTGAATTGATTTTAAGTGGGTGAAAAGTACCGAAACATTAGGGTAACATCTAATGATTCAAATACTAGAAATTGAACGAGTGTGCTCATCCAATCGTCTATACATCCCAAAAACTTTATTATGAAAAGGGTGAGGTGAAGCAAGGTTCACGTTTATTAAGTGTGCGAATAAAACTATTTAACTCATTGGACTATCATCATACGACCTAAATACTTTAGATTCAATTAAATCGTCGAGCTATCATCCAACAATTCAACCAAATGTCATCCAATTATTTTTTTTCGTGCATATAAGTATTTAGCATATTGGGCTATCATCCAACAATCTAAAGACTTCAAATTTGTTTAAACCGTTAGGCTATCATCTAACGATTTAAACAAACCTCATCCAAGTTTTTTCATGAAATTCATTTTGAGAAAACAAATTGAATTAAGTAATTTAATTTGAAAGTGTTTTAAGAAGTTTGATATATGGACCGAGACAGATTGAACCGGGTCATGATTAATCAAGTATATGGACTTAATTAATCTCATGAGGATAGGTGCTCCTATCCCCAACCATGAAACCCTTGTGCATGGATGATTGGCATATCGACCAAATTATTCAGGTTATGATTAATTAAAGTAACAAGGGCTTTGATTAACCTTGTGAGGATGGCCATGCCCTTTCCCAACTAAGAGACCCTTTTTGACGTACGAGTCAAAATGAGAAATACAATTGTTTATGTTAAGTGTGTGTGAAGTGTACAATCTTGGATAATTCATGCAAGCATACGAAAAACTAATAAACCATTTCCACACAATACACGACTAAATCAAGTTAAATAATTATTTAAATTAAATCATCTTTCATTTTATAAAATTAATTAATAATTTAATTAATAGTATTAAACTTCAAATGATTTAAAGTAAATTATTATTTAACTACATATGCTTTATTTATTTATGCTTAAACAAAATAAATAAGCAAAAATATAAGTTAAATAAATAAGAGAGAGTTAGAAATACTGGGTCTGTTTGGAAGCAATCTGGGGGGTGTGAACAGAATTTCGTTGGGGCCAAATAAGATGATCAGTTTGATCCTGCGTGCGAACTTCCTGGGGGTGCAGTGTGGATTGCGCATTTTGAATCGCTGGATGATGATGATGGATTCCTGATGAGGATCAGAAGATTGCTAGGAGAGGGCTCACAGTACTTATGGTGAAATATCTGCACAGAATTAGAAAATTAAACAAATAGGTGGTGACAAGTGTTACCACCGTATTAGACTTTTAATCATGTTTAAGTTTAAAATACAACAAAAGAAACAATTTAAATCATAATTAAAACATAATTAAAAGAAAAGAAAAAAATAGATAGAATGAACTCCTCTCTCTCTCTCTCGTTGCGCTCGAAGCTCACTCTCTTCTCAATGGTTCCTCGCTGGAAATCTCCATTCATGGCGGTACGGCAGCGCGCGGCGGACTTCACAGCGGACTTGCTCCGTGTAATACGGTGAACTGACTTTGAGATTTTTGTTTTGCTTTTTATCGCAAATGTTGCGCATAGCAAGAGTCGCCACCGACTTTTATTTTATCCAATTAAGGGAAGGTGAAAAGAACAGGAAAAGACCTTCGTTAGATTCTGAGTAAGGGAGAAGGTTATGAAAAGGGAAGGTATTAGCACCCCTTTCCATCCGTAGTTATCTACGGGCTCTTAGTTGATCTTAGATCCTTTAAAAAATGCTTTCTGTGTGTTTGACAAAAATGTTTTCAAAATGCATTTTGCTTTGACTTTGTAAAGATTCATGTAGGAATGTATACAAAGTGTCCGTAAATGTTTCGTTTTTGAAAAGAGTTTGAACTTTGACAAAAAGTGTGTGGTGTGAAAAGCATTTGATAGAGCAAGCAACTAAAAGTCTTATTACCAACTCAGAACGGTCGTTGTCGTGTTATTTTACTTTCCTTTAGAATAGTGCTATCCATACCATTAGTTGGTAGGTAACCCTATCGCTGGATGTAGAAGGACATTCGGGACATCGGATGGTCATAGAAGGCAACTTGTAGGAAGTATCCTAGCACATTCGAAGGGACGATCATCACTTTCAGAGGCAACAATCGAGGGACGAGATCATGTATTCAGAGGCTTACATCGGGTCTATGATCTTGTATCGGGACTATGATGATATGTTTGTAGGCAACAAGCTAGGATACCTCTACGCTCGAGGGACTTGACCATTTATTCGAAAGGCAACGAGAGAGAATTACCCTAAGGGGTGCTTGCGTGAAAAGAGTGTGTTAAATTCAGATATTTTATCTTGGAATTAGAGGTGATCTATGTTGATTTTATCCTGCCATACACGTCTAGTTACTAGCAGTTTAAAGGGTGTGGAAAATAAATTGCGGAAAGTAAAGTGCAGAAAAATAAAGTCCTACGCTATTACATGAATTTGGGGCAGTTACATAATAGGAGTGCGGAAAGTAAAGGTCCTAATTAAACTATTACATCCCATAGGCAGTTACATAATATTGAAAGAAAAGCAAGAAAAATCGTCCGAAACGTTAGAACTCAGAAATGATACATAATCTGAAACACGAGAAAATTGCATAAGAGAAAAATGTTAGTAGAAACATGATTTTTGAATGAGGAAAATGTTTTAGATTGGTAATGACAACAAGATGATAAGATAATTTTTTGGTAATTTTCTGAATCGATTTCGATAATTAAAAACAATTAAAAGTCAATTTAATGATTAATTAGCAATTAAATAAAATATGCATGCAAAAATATTAATTTTAATGTCAAAAATTAAATCAGTATTTTTCTGATTAAAATGCAAAAGGAAAATATTTTTGGTGTTTTTTAAATGCATGAAAAAAATGTTTAAAGATTAATTAAATTAAGATGAAAATATTAAGAAAAATAAGAAATTGAAAAAGTTAGTTTTGCAAGCAGTAAAAAGAAAGTGTCACATCCAGTAGGGATCGAACTCACGCCCTTTGCAGAAATCCACTAACATGTAGCCAACTGAGCTAGGCTGCTTTGGTGTTAGGAATCTGGAATCAGTGGTTTATAAGCATATACGTGTCATGATTATACAATTCAAACACAATCAACACGCGTGGACCCCAGTTGGAACGTGCAAGCCAATCAGACGAAGCCATTACACCATGCAACCCTTCGCCAGTCTTAGACGAGTCAACAACGCTGGAGCCCTAGCTCCGGTCGTCTTCTCCGGTGACTCAGAACTTCAAACCTGCAAAATAACAAAAATAAATGGCAAAGGGATACCCTACCCCCCTAAATCGACCATTGCGAGTCACTGGTTCTTTCCCTCTAGTCTCGGGAACTGGTTCAATAGCTGGAATGCGAGCTGGAGTCGCAGTGTCTCTTGGAGGAGAGATCTCTGGAGAGAATACTCTTCCGCTCGTAACTTACTTGATCCGGTGATGTTGTCAATGTCAGGAATGGCAGCTTTAACTGTAAGATCTTCAATGGTCAGAGGGTCTTGCTTGACACCATGATAGTATACTTCGGCTCCATAGTTCCAAGGGATAACTTTGTCAGAGGAATATGGAACTGGTCTGGGAGAAGTAATGATGAGAGGTGCCACTCTAGACATAGGATCAGCAGAGGAAATCCTCATTGCGTTAACATCAGCATAATCTTCTAGGAAATCGTCTCCCCATCCGGTTGTCTTAACATCTTCAATAGGAATCTTGTAGCTTTCAGGAACAGTATACTTCACCATGGAATCAAACTTCCCACTTGGCTGCCCCAAGGTATCCCATACTTCTGGTACAGTTTCACTCACATCTTCGATCTTCAGGTTCTTAGTCATGTCTTCACACAGATTCTCCATAGGTGATGGTCGTAAATAACACTCGCTGTTATCCATCATGCATCGAATACGCCTTCTCAACCAAGCACAACCATCGTGTCAATGGGCACCAACGACAATTCTCCGGGCATCCTGGATTGACACCGCCTTGCAAAGAAATTCTTCTTAATACCATCGAGGAATAGTCAAGTCATCTATATTGACAACATAAGAGTTTTCGCCAATAGCATTGGAACTCTTGTCATGGTTAGGCATAGGCATGTTGATCACATTCAGAGTTTCAGCAGGAGGGTCAAACTCAATCTGTTTAGCTTCAACCATGTCTTGAATCTTGTTCTTCAGAGCCCAACAATCGTCAGTGTTATGTCCTGGGCTGTTGGAGTGGTAAGCACACTTAACATTAGTATTGTATCTCGGAGAGGAAGTGTTGATGTTATGAGGAGGATCCCTCAAGGTAATCAGCTCTGCTTTCAACATGTGTTGCAAGGTCATGCAATGGCATGTTGATCTTCAAACCGCCTCGTGGCGCTGCTCGTTACGTGCGTTGTCTCACCGAGGTTGTGCCGATGTAGGATTTGAGATCACAACCTACGATTGAGCACGATCGGTCTTGGCCTCGGATTTTCGACCATACACAACATTGGCTTCTTTCTTACCACCAAAAGATCTCTTCAAAGATTGAGGATGACTCTACATGAATCTTTCCGCCTTGATTCCACCTTCAATGCATTCTCTCAATATCACCGGTGAATTGTCAAGAGTTTCCAATCGATGATTGAAGAACGGGCTCGTCTGTTCCCATAAACATATCAACAAACTCCTATTGGACAAGGGTGGTTGAACTCGCTCGCTAGATCTCTCCACTTCGAGCATACTCTTTGAACTTCTCATCATGACCCATAGACATGCTCTGTAGTTGCATGCGAGTGGGTGCCAATTCAGCGTTGTACTCATATTGCTTGTCGAAAGCATCTGCTAAGTCACCCCAAGTACGAATATAGTCACTCTCTAGCTGATAATACCACTCCAATTGAGTTCCGGACAAACTCTCTTGAAAATAACGCATCCACAACTTTCTATCATCATGGGGTTGATCTTCCAACATAGGACTTCAAATGCACCTTCGGACAAGAGATGCCATCATATTTGGAAAAAGTAGGAACTGTGAACTTGGGAGGAATCACCACACCAGGGACAAGACTCAGATCATCAAAATTCAGCCCTGACATCTTCAGATTTTCCACAGCATTCAGAGCGTCTTCTAATTTCTTGTACTTGTCATCCTCATAAGAGTACTGATCATTCTCATAATCTTCTTCCTTCTTCTCAGGCTCACGCTGGTCATCTTCGTTGCCCTTGACACTTCCCTCAGTTTTGACACTTCCTTCTGAGAACTCTATCCGGCTGACCACCTTAGGACCATCTTTGTGACGTCTTCCCATGTTGAGAACGCCAATGACCTTCTTCTTTTTGTTGATGAGCTTCTTCAGATCTTCTTGGCCTTGGACAAAGCTAGTGAACATTTCCTGGAACTGAGCATTCTGAACCTGAAGATCTTTGAGAGTCTGTTCAAGAGCCATTTCTGCTAAAATAAATAGCGAGAAAATGAGAAAACCAATCTTCCATGTACCTGTTATAAAATGTTATGCCATGATATGCGATGTTTATGCAAATGCAATGCAATGTTTTCAAGGACCTTAAGGATTTAAATTTGTTAAACAAGCATGAACAAACATTTATTAGTTCTCTTTTTTATCATTTTTTCTTTTTAAGTACAAAAGATAATTCAGAAAAGTAAAAGAACAAAATCTTAAAGCTCTAAGTCTCCCATGGGCGCTTCCTCTTGGTGTCGAGGTAGGCGTTGATGTTTCGCTCCTTGTGAAGTAGCTTGGTCAACACTAGTACCTTCTTCTCGCTTGCATAGCACTGAGCTTCGAATGTATCCCTTTCTTCTTTTAGTTGAATCCAGGATCTCTTCAAGTCTTCAAAATCAGTAGGCTTGTCGGGATGGAGAACGGTATAGGATACGTCACCTATAGGAACAGGTTCCATAATTACTGGTAGAACAGGTTGTAAATGGCATCATGAGGTTTTGAGCTCGAGCTCGCACCCACTTGAGGTAAGGTTCCCAAGGAATGGAGTTTTGGTGCCCCAAAGTCTTGGTATCAGTCTTCTTTACCATGCCCCAAGCGTGTATGAAACTTCGTCGATAATTCTGGAGATCGTGGTTGTAGTCGAACACAATATCATGAGGACCATCTCTTCGAGCATAACCAAACTGACGTAGAGCTAGAGAAGGGTTGTAAGTGATACCTCCCCCTTATACCAAGGAGTGGTACATTAGGGAATTCTCCGCAACGCTCAATGGGAGAAAAGACTCCAACGGATATCTGAATGAGAGAGTGACATTAATCTTTGAGACCACTTCAATCTTTGCTCGTTCTTCAAAACTGATGGAGGAAGGTGCGAAATAAACCACAAGGAAAGTAACGGTATGCAACACATGAGAGTTCCTTGTCTTTTGATAGTACGAGTGTGGAGAGAATGTAGGATGTCTCCAAGTAAAGTAGGCACTGGATTGCGAGTGAGGAATAACTTGATGGCGTTCACATCTATGAATTGATCCGAGTTAGGGAATAAAACCAAACCATAGATTAGTAAGGCCACAATGTCTTCAAATGCATGGAAACTCATAGCTTTGAGGAATTCTCGGGCTTTCTTTATTAGGAACTTAGCAAGTAAACCCTTAATTCCACTTCTAGTTTCCCAATTGGCTTCAATGTCTGAGCGCTTTAGGTGTAATGCTGATGCGATGTCTTCGTACCTAGGAACCTTTTCTAAACCGGTGAATGGCATTTGATCGAGAATAGGTACCCCAAGCAGCTTAGAGAATTTTTCCAAGGTAGGAACCAACTGATAATCTGGGAATGTAAAGCAATGGTGTTTCGGATCGAAGAACTGGAATAGGACATGCATCATATCTTCTTCAAAACCGGAGATAACCAAGTCGAGTAGATAACCATGTCTTTTGATGAATTAAGCATGGTTGGGAATCTCTGAAAGCAATTCTTTGAGCTGAGAAGGTATACCCATGATGTTGATTCAGATAGTCTTTCTAGAAGCCATAATCCCTACAAAACAGAGCAAAGATAAATCCTTAGGTCCTTGAAATAGTTAGAAATGATATGCAATGCGATGATGTCATGATGTCATGTTTAACAAGCACAAACAATTCACACAATAGCCCTAGGTTTAAGGCTTGCATGAGGTATAGGTGATTATCCTACCAAATTTTGAGTTGGTTCATCCTGTCCTATAATAGCAACCGGGTTCTAGGAATGTCATATCATTGATCTTTCTCGTAGGCGTTTATTTCAATACGACTACCAAGTGGTCGACCGAAAATATCCCAAAAGTCTGATCTTAATGAGCGTAGCATCGAGTATTAGCCAACCTCGGTCTACACCAAAGCCGGCCATCTCACTACCTTCTAATGGCCAAGATGGGTCAATTAAGGTTCTAAAAGTTGAGTTAGTGCTGATGACACCACGCAGAAGCCAAATACTATCCTCAACTTGGGAATGAAGAGTATCAGGACATCCAAAGTGTCACACTAACGTAGCCATCATGTTGACCGTTTCGGTATACGCCTAACGGTCGCGACGATCTATTGCTACTTACCTAAAGGAAACCTGGATCCGGGTGTAGGATCCCCCACAAGTATAATACCCAAGCAACCCTTAAAGATAAAGCAAGCAAGTCAAACTGAAAGCAGTAAAAGTGATCTTGAAATTCCTAAGGTATTCTCTCTTTACGGTGTCTCCCCGGCAGAGTCGCCAGTTTTGTAATACGGTGAACTGACTTTAAGATTTTTGTTTTGCTTTTTATCGCAAATGTTGCGGATAGCAAGAGTCACCACCGACTTTTCTTTTATCCAATTAAGGGAAGGTGAAAAGAATAGGAAAAGACCTTCGTTAGATTCTGAGTAAGGGAGAAGGTTATGAAAAGGGAAGGTATTAGCACCCCTTTCCATCCGTAGTTATCTACGGGCTCTTAGTTGCTCTTAGATCCTTTAAAAAGTTCTTTTTGTGTGTTTGACAAAAATGTTTTGAAAAGGCATTTCGCTTTGAATTTGTAATGATTCATGTAGGAATGTATACAAAGTGTCCGGAAATATTTCGTTTTTGAAAAGAGTTTGAACTTTGATAAAAAGTGTGTGGTGTGAAAAGCATTTTTATAGAGCAACCAACTAAAATTCTTATTACCTACTCAAAACGGTCATTTTCGTGTTATTTTACTTTCCTTTAGAATAGTGCTATCCATACCATTAGTTGGTAGGTAACCCTATTCGTTGGATGTAGAAGGGACATTCGAAGGGACATCGGATGGTCATAGAAGGCAACTTGTAGGAAGTATCCTAGCACATTCGAAGGGACGATCATCACTTTTCGTAGGCAACAATCGAGGAACGAGATCATGTATCCGTAGGCGACATCGTGGGTCTATGATCTTTGTATCGAAGGGACTATGATGATATGTTTGTAGGCAACGGTGCTAGGATACCTCTACTGTCGAGGGACTTGACCATTTATTCGAAAGGCAACGAGAGAGAATTACCCTAAGGGGTGCGTGTGTGAAAAGAGTGTGTTGAATTCAGATATTTTATCTTGGAATTAGAGGTGATCTATGTTGATTTTATCCTTCCATACACGTCTAGTTACTAGCAGTTTATAGGGTGCGGAAAATAAATTGCGGAAAGTAAAGTGCAGAAAAATAAAGTCCTACGCTATTACATGAATTTGGGGCAGTTACATAATAGGAGTGCGGAAAGTAAAGGTCCTAATTAAACTATTACATCCCATAGGCAGTTACATAATATTGAAAGAAAAGCAAGAAAAATCGTCCGAAACGTTAGAACCTGTAAACAGATACATAATCGGAAAACACGAGAAAATTGCATAAGAGAAAAAATGTTAGTAGAAACATGATTTTTGAATGAGGAAAAATGTTTTAGATTGGTAATGACAACAAGATGATAAGATAATTTTTTGGTAATTTTCTGAATCGATTTCGATAATTAAAAACAATTAAAAGTCAATTTAATGATTAATTAGCAATTAAATAAAATATGCATGCAAAAATATTAATTTTAATGTCAAAAATTAAATCAGTATTTTTCTGATTAAAATGCAAAAGGAAAATATTTTTGGTGTTTTTTAAATGCATGAAAAAAATGTTTAAAGATTAATTAAATTAAGATGAAAATATTAAGAAAAATAAGAAATTGAAAAAGTTAGTTTTGCAAGCAGTAAAAAGAAAGTGTCACAGCCAGGGATCGAACTCACGCCCTTTGCAGAAATCCACTAACATGTTGCCAACTGAGCTAGGCTGCTTTGGTGTTAGGAATCTGGAATCAGTGGTTTATAAGCATATACGTGTCATGATTATACAATTCAAACACAGTCAACACGCGTGGACCCCAGTTGGAACGTGCAAGCCAATCAGACGAAGCCATTACGCCACGCAACCCTTCGCCAGTCTTAGACGAGTCAACAACGCTGGAGCCCTAGCTCCGGTCGTCTTCTCCGGCGACTCAGAACTTCAAACCTGCAAAATAACAAAAATAAATGGCAAAGGGATACCCTACCCCCCTAAATCGACCATTGCGAGTTCAATGGTGGTGTTAGTTTTTCCTGAAAGTTCCTGGATAAGCCGGTTCAAAGCTAACAGTTCAAGAAACCCTAAACATGGCAAATCGAGTTCTGGACGTTCCAGCTTAAGAACGATGGCCCAGATCCTGTCTATGGTGTCTCATGATCACATTAGAATGGTTAGTTTCGATTAAAATGCACAGATAATAAAAATTTGAATTCAAGAAAAATATGACTATGTGTGTTCATATATGGCTCGATTCATGCAGTTTCAACCATGGATAATGATGTGTACTTACTCCAAATTACCTCAGGAACACAATGGAATGATCAAGGGTGGCTGAAAGTGGCTGGAGAATGAAATTCGATTTTGCCAACATTGAAGAATTTTTTGAGAAAATAGGTTTGCTTTAAGGGGCTAGGGTTTCGTCCTTGGTCCTTGTGAATGTGATAGGTATTTATAGAGTGAAAGATTGAAGCAAAAAGAATGAAAAAAGATACACTCTTCAATGCAAAAATATTTTCTCTTTCAAATCAAATCAAATATTTTCAAAATTTGATTTTTCCTTCCTTGCAAGAGCTAGCACGAATTTGGCAAGTTGTGTGGGCTTCCTTGGTCCTCAAGCTTGATAAAAAACCAACCCAACTTAAATTATACCTTGCTTTCATATTTTATTTAATTTAAATTTGAATTAAATGTGAAATTCCGTGCAGTAGATACGTGATGTCACAGAGAATGTTATGACACAGTATCTGACACTCTGTTAACAATTCACACAGTAAATTCAAAAAGCAGTAAAGAACACAATAAATTGTTTACCTAGTTCAGTATATAACTACACCTACATCTGGGGGCTACCAAGCCAGTGAGGAAATTCACTATTAGTTGAATTAATTCAGGAATAAACCAACCAGTTTATCTCCTTCACTTAAAACCTACCCAATGCAACTTCAATCTAAGTCCTACTTAGACCTGAGTTCCTACTACTCCCCTTAATCACAGCAGTGATATCAACCTATTGATTAATTGAATTGTGAAGACACTCTTCAATAAACAAACTTGATCGTGCTTCAAAGGTTTAATCAAGAGACAAAACACTCGTGCTTCAAAGCTTTGAGTGATAAACAACCCTTACAACCAAATCCTAAACCAAGGCACTTATCAATTGATAATTGTGGCTCACAAGAGTAACTAGAATTACACAAATTACAACCCGCTAAATCTTCAATACACCCGTAGGTGCAACAAACAGAGGTGGTTCTATTCCTATTATAGAAGTAGTCCTCAAACTTTAGTTTGGGCTTCCATAATAATAGCTAGGTTCACTTAATTAATCCTAAAGACTTGGTCTTTCAACAACCAATTTAGGTTTAACTAAGATTAACCAATTTATCCACGTGAGTATGTAATCTATAACATATAACAATAATAAAATACTCAACAAACTTCCCGAAAACTCAGAAAAAGATTCGCTAATAAAGAATCTCACACGTAATGACATAACATCTCGTTATGACATCACCAAACTTAATTCCAATTCCAAGATTTGCTTCCAGCCTGAAGTTGTACTTAAACATCCTTGTCATGTAGGATTTATCTTCAATCTCTGAATGTCATGACATTTATCAAGACATTGCCATAGTCTAGTTTTACCAAAAATTAATGCCAACTTAAAACACTTACAAACTCCCCATTTGGCACATTTTTTGGCTAAAACAAACTATGTTAACAGAGTAGCTGTCATACCTTAAAATTTGCCCTCCATCTGCTCAAGACAATTCCATACATTCATACTCAAGGATTCCTCAAAGGTTGATCAGACAAACCCTCTCCTAGACAATCAACCCAAACTAGGGTTTGGTATTTCTCAGATCAAGATGGACTTCCAACATCTCCAATGGTCTTCATGCCTCCTCATATGCTTCAAAGATTCTCCATGTCAAGTTTCAAGCCTCAGAAGTCAAATTTCCTCGCACAATTGCTCGATGGTTGAAAATCAACAGATTGACAAAAGTCAACTATGGTCAACATACAGTCAAACTTCATAATTTTTGGTCAACATCCTCATTTTGAAGTTACATTCATCATTTGATCAAGGGTTGATCATGATTCAACAAGAAAACTCAAGATTTGCTCAAAAGTCAAACTTTCCAAATTAGGGTTTCTTGAGGAAAAGTCAACCAAACTTTGACTGAGCATAACTTCTTCATACTTTCTCAGACTTTTTTCCACCACCTCTTGTTTTGAAGGAAATTCAATTCCTCTACAACTTCATGTCTCACAAGAATGTTCAAAAAATGCTTCATTTTGAAGGTATGGATCAAAACATTACAGGTCCTTTTCAAAGTCAACAAAAAGTCAACATTTTGTTTTGAAGATATATTGAGCATGGAAACTCCAATTGAGATTAAACCAAAGAGGTTGGTTAGAGGACTCTTAGAGCGTTCCAAAAAGTCCAAGAACACTCAAAAATGTGGAAAATTGAGCAAGATACACTATTCAGAAGTTGGGCATTTTTGAACAATTGCACAAAAGGAGATATTGGTCAAAATGCAAAATTTTTCAAATGGGCCTATAATCTTATGATCCAAACTTGTTCATGATGTTATTTGTGACCCATTGATGCTTGGCCATGGCAATTTTCTATTTTATTAATTTATTTTTGGATTTAAAACCATTTAATTCAAAATTAAATTATATAAAATATGAAAATAAGATATTTTTCCAAAAGGAGTGATTTTATATCAAACTTGAGGTCCAAGGAAGCCCATGATACATGCCAATTTCGTGCTTGCTCTCACATTAAAGAGAAAATCAATTTCGTGCTTCCTCTCCTAGTTCACTCTATAAATAGCCAGCAAGCTGTATCACAAGCCACACGAAACCCTAGCCAAAAACATAACCCTTATTTTGCAAAAATTTCTCAAGAATTATCAAATTTTGAATTTTATTCTCCAGCCACTTTCAAGCTCTCAAAACCATTCCATTGTGTTCAGGAGGTAAGATTGAGTAAGTACACATCATTGGTATTGATCAAAACAGCCTGAATCGATGCATACATGATCATACATATTCAATTTTTTCTTGATTTTGCATTTTATTGTTCTGTGTGTTTTAATTGATTCTAATGCTTTCAATGTGTTCCTGAGGTTCCTTATACGTGATCTGGGCCATCGTTTGAGTGCTTGAACGTTAGAAACATGAGATGCCATACCTAGGGCTTTTCGAACTGTTAGCTTCGAATCTCAAATTGTAGGACGATTCAAAAACTGAGACCACCATTGGATTCGCAGAATTTCGATTTAGGGGTAGCCTTAATCCAAATTCGATTTGTATTTTGCAGGTGTTTGAAGAATTGAGTCGCTTGAGAAGACGATCGAGCTAGGGCTCGCTGTCACGACTTTTGCTTCACTTTACAAACACCGATGTCAAATGGCCCAGTTAAAGCGCTAATGCTGAAGATGCTCTCAGGGTACCAGCTTGAACCATGCTCGACCCGGGTTTTGTCTTTCTTTGCAAACTTCAACTATTTTCTTATTTTTTCATATTTTCTATTTTCTTAATATTTTCTTTCATTTTAATTAATTTCAATAATTTTTATCATGCATTTAAAAACACCAAAAATATTTTTTTTTTGCATTATTTTAAAATGTTTATTTAATTTATAAAATTAGAAATATTATTTTTGCATGCATATTTAATTTAATTGTTAATTTATCATTTAAATCACATTTAATTAGTTTTTAATTATTAAATTACTCCAAAAATCCCAAAAATTATTTTAGCATATTAATATTATTTCAAAGATGAAATATTTTTCTCATTTAATAATTATCATTTTACTAACATTTTCTCTTGTTCGATTTTTGAATTTCCGATTTTCATCTTTTCACAGTTATCTTGTTTCGGATTTACTTCTTTTATCGCTTTTCTTTTTCCAATTATGTAATTGCTCATGGGATGTAATAGCTTAATTAGGGCTTTTATTTTCCGCATTTTAAATTATGTATCTGCCCCAAAGCCATGTAATAGCGTAGGATTTATCTTTCCGCATTTACTTTCCGCATTTTACTTTCCGCACCCTATGAACTGCTAGTAATTAGGCGTGTATGGCAAGACTAAAATCAACATAGCTCACTCTAATTTTCAAGATAAAATACCTGAATTTGACACACTCTTTCACACACGCACCCCTTAGGGTAATTCTCTCTCGTTGCCTTTACGAATTCAAATGGTCAAGTCCCTCGAACGTAGAGGTATCCTAGCACTGTTGCCTTCAAACAAATCATCATAGTCCCTTCGATACAAAGATCATACCCAATGATGTCGCCTCCGAATACATGATCTTGACCCTCGATTGTCGCCACGAAAATGATGATAGTCCTTCGAATGTGCTAGGATACTTCCTACAAGCTTTCTATGACCATCCGATGTCCCTTCGAATGTCCCGCTTACATCCAATCTAATAGGGTTACCTACCAACTAATGGTATGGATAGCGCTATTCTAAAGGAACGTAAAATAATATGAAAACGACAAATTTCGAGTAGGTAATAAGACTTTAGTTGCTTGCTCATCAAAATACTTTTCACACCTAACACTTTTGTCAAAGTTCAAACTCTTTCAAAACTAAACATTTTCTAACACTTTGTATACATTCCTACATGAATCATTACAAAGTCAAAGCGAAATGCCTTTTCAAAACATTTTGTCAAACACACGTAAAGCACAATTTTAAAAGTGATCAAAGAGCAACTAAGAGTCCGTAGATAACTACGGATGGAAAGGGTGCTAATACCTTCCTTTTCATAACCTTCTCCCTTACTTTAATCTAACGGGTCTTTTTCGTACTTTTTACCTTCCCTTAATTGGATAAAAGAAAAGTCGGTGGCGACTCTTGCTATCCCGCATTTATGCGTAAAATCTATAAAGTCGGGCTTCACCAGACATGTAATCAAGCGACTGATGGGGAAACACCCTAAAGAGAGAATGCCTTAGGGATTTCTAGATCACTTTTATCGCTTCTGCTTGACTTGCTTGCTTTACTTTAAGGGTTGTTTGGTATTATATTTGTGGGGATCCTACACCCGGATCCGTGTTTCCTTTAGGTAAGTAGCAATAAATCGTCGCGACTGCTAGACGATATCGAAACGGTCAACATGATGGCTACGTTAGTGTGACACTTGATGTCCTGATACTCTTCATTTCCAAGTTGAGGATAGTATTTGGCTTCGTGGTGTCATCAAGCACTAACTAAACTTTTAGAACCTTAATTGACCCATCTTGGCCATTACAAGGTAGTGAGATGACCGGCTTTGGTGCACTAAGGTTGGTGATACCGATGCTACGCCATTAAGATCGACTTTTGGGATATTTTCGTCGACCACTTGGTAGTCGATTGAAATAAACGCTATAAGAAAGATCAATGATATGAGATTCCTAGAACCCTACATTATTATAAGACAGATGAACCAACTCAAACTTTTGTGGGTAATCACCTATACCTCTTGCAAGCCTTAAACCTAGGCTCATTGTGTGAATTGTTTGTGTGTGCTAAACATGACATCATGACATCATCCGCATTGCATATCATTTTAACTATTTCAAGGACCTAGGATTTATCTTTCCTCTGCTTTGTAGGGATTATGGCTTCTAGAAAGACTATCCGAATCAACTTCATGGGTATACCTTCTCACCAAAGAATTGGTTTCATAAATTTCGACCATGCTCGCTCATCAAAAGACATGGTTATCTACTAGATTTGGTTATTCCGCTTTGAAGAAGATATGATGCATGTCCTATTCCAGCTCTTCGATCCGAAACACCATTGCTTTACATTCCTGCATTATCGCTTGGTTCTTACCTTGAAGAGTTCTCTAAGCTACTGGGATACCTATTCTTGACCAAATGCCATTCACCGTTTAGAAAAGGTTCCTATACGAAGACATCGTGATCGCCTTTACATCTTAAGCGCCGTATATCAAGCCCATTGGGAAACTAGAAGCGGAGTTAAGGGTTTACTTGCTAAGTTCCTAATTAAGAAAGCCCGAGAATTCCTCAAAGTTATGAGTTTCCATGCATTCAAGATATTGTGGCCTTGCTAATCTATGGTTTGGTTCTATTCCTAACTCGATCAATTCATAGATGTCAACGCCATCAAGTTGTTTCTTACCCGCAATCTCGTGCCTACTTTACTGGAGACATTCTACATTCTCTCCACACTGCACTACTAAGAGACAAGGAACTCTCATGTGTTGTATACCGTTACTTTCCAGTGTGGTTTATTTCGCACCTTCCTCCATCGCTTTGAAAATGAACAAAGGATGAAGTGGTCTCAAAGGTTAATGTCACTCTCTCATTCGATATCCGTTGGAATCTTTTCTCTCAAAAGATTTCACCTTCATTGAGCGCCAGGAGAATTCTAATGTACCACTACTTGGTATAAGGGAGGTATTACTTACAACCCTTCTAGCTCTACGCTTGGTTTTGCTCAAGAGATGGTCCTCATGATATGCTTCTCCAAGATATTGTGTTCGACTACAATCACGATCTCCGCACTCACCGACTAAGGTTCATACATGCTGGGGCATGATAAAGAAGACTCGATACCAAGACTTTGGGGCACCAAACTCCATTCCTTGGGAACCTTACCTCAAATGGGTGTGAGCTCGAGCTCAAAACCTCATGATGCCATTCACTGCTTTTACCAAGAATTATGGAACCTGCTATAGGTGACGATTCATACCGTCCATCCCGACATGCCTACCGATTTTGAAGACTTGAAGAGATCCCGGATTCATTTTAAAGAAGAAAGGGATATGTTCAAGCTCGGTTATGCAAGCGAGAAGAAAGTGTAGAGTTGACCAAGCTACTTCACGAGGAGCGACATCAACGCCTACCTCTGCACCAAGAGGAAGCGCCCATGGGAGACTTAGAGCTTTAGGATTTATATGTTTTTCTTTTATTATTTTGAACTATCTTTTGTACTTAAAAAGAAAAAGAATAAAAATAAAACTAATGAATGTTTGTTTGTGCTTGTTTAACAAATTTAAATCTCTAAGGTCCTTGAAAACATTGCATTGCATTTGCATAAAGATCGCATAGCATAGCATAACATTGCATCACAGGTACATTGAAGATTGGTTTTCTCATTTTCTCGCTATTTATTTTAGCAGAAATGGCTCTTGAAGAGTCCGTCAAAGATCTCCAAGCTCAGAATGCCCAGTTTCAGTAGATGTTCACGAGCTTGGTCCAAGGCCAAGAAGATCTGAAGAAGCTCATCAACAGAAAAAAGAAGGTTGTTGGTCTTCTCAACATGGGCAGACGCTACAAAGGTGGTCCTAAGAGGGTTAGCCGGATAGAGCTCTCGGAAGGAAGTGTCAAGAATGAGGGGAGTGACAAGGGAAATGAAGATGGCCAGCCTGAAAAAGAGAGAGAGGATCGATGATAATGACCAAGACTCATGAAGATGACAAGTACAAGCAACTTGAAGACCGTTCAATGTCAGAGAAAACTCAAGATGTCCGGTTGAATTTTGATGATCCGAGTCTTGTTCTCGTGTGGTGATTCCTCCCAAGTTCAAAGTTCCAACTTTGCCAAGTATGATGGCATGTCTTGTCCGTCGATTAAGTCCTATGTTCAAGATCAACCCCCACATGATGATGTAAAGTTCAGGATGCACTATTTTCAAGAGAGTTTGTCCTAACTCAATTAGAGTGGTATTATCGCTAGAGAATGACCGTATCCGTATTTGGAGTGACCTAGCGATGCTTTCTGCATGAAAGATGAGTATAATGTCAATTGACACCCACTCGCATGCAACTACAAAGCATGTCTATGGGTCATGATGAGAAGTTCAAAGAGTATGCTTTAAATGAGAGATTTAGCGTGTAGTTCACCCACCCTTGTCCAATAGGAGTTGGTTGATATGTTTATGGGAACATTGACAGACCTGCTCTTCAATCATCCGATTGGAAACTCTTCACCGGATTCATCGAAATGATATTAACAAAGATTGAAGTCGGTATCGAGGAAGATTCGTAAAGACATCTTCAAATGTCTAAAAGATCTTTGGTGGTAAGAAAGAAACCAATGCCGTATGGTCGAAAAGCCGAGCCAAGACCGACGCGTTTCAATCAGAGGGGCATGGATCTCCAATCCTACATCGACAACCTTAGTGAGACAACGCGTAGCCGTAACGCCACTAAGAAGCTTTACGAAGATCAACATGCCATTGTCGCAAGCCTTGCAACACATGTTGAAAGCATAGCTAATTACCTTGAGGGATCCTCCTCAGAGTGTCAACACTTCCTCTCCGAGATACAATCCTAATGCTATGTGTGCTTACCACTCCAATAGCCCTGGACATAGTACTGATGATTGTTGGGCTTTGAAGAACAAGATTCAAGATATGATTGAAGCTAAGAAGATCAAGTTTGACCCTCCTGTCGAGACTCTGAATGTGATCAACGCGCCTATGCCTAACCATGACAAAAGTTCCAATGCTATTGGTGAAGATACTTACATTTTTAACATAGATGACTTGACCATTCCTCTGATGACTGTTAACAAGAATTTGCTACAACCAAGGTCAATCCAGATGCCCGAGAATTGTCGCTAAGCAGCCCATCTCGATGGTTGTGCTTGGTCGAGAAGACGGTTCGTATGATGGATAATCGTGAGATATTATTTTGAAACCACCGTGCGTGTCGTGAAGATATGTCTAAGTTGAAGATCGAGGAGGTGAATGAACCGCACCATCTCGTGGTGGGATACCTTGGGGCAGCCAAGTGGAAAGTATGATTACATGGTGAAGTACACCGCCCCCGAAAGCTACAAGATTCCTATTGAAGATGTTAGGTAACCGGATGGGGTGACGATTTCCTAAGACTATGCTAATGTTAACACTATAAGAATTTCCTCCATCGATCCCTGTGCCTAGAGTGGCACCTCTCATTATCACTTCTCCAAGACCGGCCCATATTCCACAAAGCTATCCTTGAATTATGGAGTCGATGTTTACTATCATGGCGCCAAGCAAGACCCTCCGACCATTGAAGATCTTACGCTTGAAGCTACCATTCCCGACATTGACAACATCAATGATCAAGTAAGGTGACCGTAACCTAAGGGTTTTCTCTAGATCTCTCCTCCAAAAGACATCACACTCAACAGATTCCGCCTACTCAACCATTCCCCAAGCTAGAGGGAAAGAACCTAAGGACTCATCCTCGCCACCGTAAGTACCAAAGGAAGTTGTCAAGACACCTCCAAACAAGAAATGGAGGAAATTTCAAGATTATCAAGAAGAGTGACTACAATGTTGTGGAACAGCTGGGATAGACTCCGCCCAAGATATCCATGCTTGCTCGCTTTGTGCTTCGAGGCTCATGCTAACGCCTTGGTGAAGTTTTCAAGAATGCTCACGCGCCGCAAGACACTACTATCGATCAATTTGAAGTTTGTATTGCTAGCTTGGCCGCCAACAACGGCCTAGGCTTCTTTGATGTTGATTTGACTCGCCGAAGGAACACAACAAAGCCTTGCACATCTCTCGTTGAATGCAAGGCGCTACATTGTCTCATGTTTTGCTGATACCGGCTCGCTTCAATATCCTTCCAAGACCGCTTTTGATCGACTTGATGTTGAAGGTTGGTTCTCAAACCAGTGACATTATTGTGAGAGCTTTGATGGTTCTAAGCGAAAGATTGAGAGCTCATTCGCCTCGCTAAAGTCGGTTCCGACTTTTGACTCCACTTTGTCATGGACATCCATCCAATTTTACTCTTGCCTACTCCTGCACTTGATACATGGGCGTGCTACCACATTTCTAACCCTACATCAAGTCAAGTACCCAAAGGAAAAGGGAAGAAGCATATGTGACGCGGGTGAAGAAGAATATATGGTCGTACTATCCAACACCCTCGGTTGTAAAGTTCTCGCTTAGGATGGCCTCAAGGATGCCTGTCAGCAGCTTGAAGAAGGTAGTGCTATTTGGGATAGCTCCCTCGATCTTCCTTTCAAATTTGACAAGATCGGGTTTAGGCTTCACCATCAAAGGTCAAGATGATACGTCGCGAACGCATCACCAACTTCCTTTCCGCATCGCTCAGGTGGAGTTCATGCTATAGAAGACGACGGCCAACACTTCGACATCGCGAAGTGGATCTTCCCAACTCCGCATAATGACTCAAAGAATTGGAAGATCAGACGCATACACCAATCTTCTTTAGATAGGCACCACCCGAATCTCGCAGTAACAACTATGCTATTACAATATGACTTCGATAATCCGATCTACCAAGCCAAGACGAAGGTGAGGAAGATTGTGAAGTGCCAGAGAACTTGTCCGATCGCTACAAAGAAGAGCGAGTTACAAACGCACACGTAAGAAAGGTGTCGAGGTTGTGAATTGGGCATCGACGGATGTAAAAGAGATCAAGATAGAGCGGGTCTGAGAGCAGTGTTAAAGAAAGGTTGGTTCGTATGCTACGAGACTATATTGAGGTTTTGCTTGGTCATACGAAGACATGCCGGTTTAGACATTGATATTGTGGTACAATCGCCAACAAAGAAGGTTTTCTCCCAGCTGAAATGTAGGTCTGTCAGACAAGGCCCCGAGATGTCGAGAAAATCAAAGCCAAGTTATGAAGGCCTCAACGCCGGTTTTCTAGTCAAGTATTTATCCATGGGTTGCGAATGTGGTACCCGTGACCCAAGAAGGATGGCAAGGTACGAATGTGTGTGGATTAGTAGATCCGAACAAAGCGAGTCCGAAGACGATTTTCCACTTCCTCATATTGATGTTCGTTGACAACACCGCCAAAGATAAGGTTTTCTCCTTCATGGATGTTTTCTCCTGTTACAATCAAATCAAATGGCTCCTCAAGACATGGAGAAGACTACTTCATAACAAAGGGGCACTTTCTCGCTAAGGTTATGCCGCTCGGGATGAAGAACGCAGTGCCACCTATCGCCGGCTATGGTGACATTATTTCATGACATGATTCATCACGAGATAGAGGTCTCACGACGACATGATAGCTCGATCACGCATCAAGAAGAACATCTGATCATTTGCGTAAACTGTTTGATAGGTGAAGAAGCATGACGAGACTTAATCCTAACAAGTGCACCTTGGAGTCGATCCGAAACTCTTAGGGTTTGTTGTCGCGGTAAAGGTATTGAAGATCCCGCCAAGGTTAAAGCTATTCAAGAGATGCCGCCCCGCACCGAGAAGGAAGTCGAGGTTTCACGATTGAACTACATTGCCGATTCATTGCACATTTAATCGCTACTTGTGAGCCAATCTTCAAGTTACTCAAGAAAGATCAAGTAGTGGAATGGAACGACGATTGCCGATCGCTTGACAAAATCAAGGAGTACCTACAATCCTCCTATCCCGATGTCACCAAGGAAGACCTCTTATCATGTACTTGATGTTGTTAGAGAACTCAATGGGGTGTGTGGGGCAACATGACGAGTCTCGGTCGAAAAGAGCATGCAATATACTACCTTAGCAAAAGTTTACCGATCGTGAAACAAGATACTCACAAATGAGAAAACTTGCAACGCGCTTTGGGCCGTCACGACTAAGAAGATATGTTGACTCACACTACCTTGTTGATTTCAAGATGGATCCGATAAAATACATATTTGAGAAACCAGCCTCTCCGAAGAATAGCAAGATGGCAAATGATCTTGATCGAATACGACATCCAAAGACACTTCTTTAAAGCGATCAAAGAAGTGTAGTAGCCGATCATTTGGCTCATCGTCAGATGACTATCACCATGCGTTCGAATTTCCGATGAAGATGTTTTACTAGTCACCGATCAGGAAGAACCAGCCTAGACGAAGGACCGAACAAGGATCCCGATGGACCATGGTCTTGATGGAGCCTCAAACGCACTTGGCAATGGCATTGGTGCCATCATTACATCCCCTCGCAGTGGACATACGCCTTTCACCGCCAGATTTGTTTCAGCACCTAACAACATGGCCGAACACGGTGCATCATGGGTATCAAAGTCGCTATTGACTTAAGAATCAAGTTCTTACAAGTGTATGGAGACTCACTTTAGTGATCACGATTATAGGCAAGGATACGAAGCATCCGAATCTCATTCCCGATCGAGAGCATGTCCGAGTTTGATCCCCATCAAGAGATTACTTTTGATCACATCCCACGAGAAGAGAATCAGCTTGAGACGGATGGCTACTATGTCATCTATGTTCAAGGTCGATGACAACGAGGCTCCCCTGATCATCATGAGAAGTTCGACTAACCAATATGTTATGAGCTTGATACGTAAGAGAAACCTTGGTACTATGACGTGAAGAGGTATCTTGAGACTGTGAATATCCCAGTAGGGCATCCGTCAATGATAAGAAGTTTTTGAGAAGATTTGCATCCAAATTCTTCCTCAAAGAATGGCATCTTTACAAGCGCAACCACGACTTGTGCCACTCTACCTGTGTAGACCGTAAAACAACAGTAACATATCATGGAAGAGTTACACCTAGGCGCATTTGGTACCCACTCCAAAGGGACATACGATGGCTAAGAAGATTTTGAGAACAAAGTTACTATTGGTCCACCATGGAAGTCGATTGTCACCGCTACGCCGATCTTGTCACAAATGCCGATTTATGCCGACAAAGTACACGTACCTCCGACTCAATGTTTTAACTTCCTCTTGGCCTTTGCAATGTGGGCATTGACATGATTGAGAAATTAGCCCACAGCCCAATGGACATCGCTTCATCCTTGTGGCATTGACTATTTTACCAAGGTATGTTCAAGCCAGATCCGTTACTAAGAATGTTGTGGCTCGATTCATCAAGCATAATCTTATCCGCTTGTATGGCACTCCCGAAAGGATTATCACAGATAACGGCCTAATCTCAACAATAAGATGATCACCGAACTCTGCACGCAGCTCAAGATCAAGCATCACAACTCTTCTCCTTATCGGCCTAAGATGAATGGCGCAAAGGAAGCCGCCAACAAGAACATTAAGAAGATTATACGTAAGATGACGGTGACTTACAAGGATTGGTATGAGATGTTACCATTTGCTTCTTCATGGTTATCGTGACCACAAGACGGACATCAACAGGGCAACCCCTTCTCTCTTGTATACGGTATGGAAGCAGCTCTACCCATCGAGGTTCGATACCCTCAACCGTAGTCCTCCAGACGCAGAGCTTAAGTAAGATGATCGATCCGCATCGCCGACCATATTAATTTGATTGATGAGAAACGACTGCATCCATCCGCCATGGATGATCTATCGTAAACGAATGATCGTAGCATTTAACAAGAAGGTCAAGCACCGAGTCTACCAAGTCGGTGATCTAGTAGTCAAGCATCATTCTTCCACAAGGTGATCCTGTGGGCAAATGGACTCCCACCCATGAGGGACCATTTGTAGTCAAGATGATTTTCCGCGGAGCTATGATACTTAGCACCATGGATGGTGAAGACTTCCCACACCCGTGAACGCAGACATAGTCAAAAATACTACGATAAAGAGACCCGCTAGGTCGATCGACCTAGGCAAAATAAGTATCCCGAGAACCAAAAGGGTTCGGCAAAAGTTAAGGATATATACAAAACATGTACACCCGCAAGTCGAAAACCTAAAAGGCCTTGGGCAAAAAAGGGTATCCTTGAGACCGAAACCCGGGCGGTCTAGGGAAAAGTTAGATTTAAGCGCATTTACTATGTCTCTTCTAGATCACCTACCTCTGCACTACTATGAGCATTCAAGATCCAAATGGCGAAGATCAGTCTACTCACTTTCTACTGACAACAAGGAGATGAGATAGTTGAAATATATGAGTACTAGCATAGTTGGAACTTAACGAGATTGTTTCCGCATAGCTTTTTACTTTTCTTGGCCATACGCCACCTTTCAAATAAATACAATTTTTCTTTCTCTTTACAAGTATCGCTGTTGTTGTTTGCATAAAATCCAACGTTTGCTTTGAATGATTATATGCATCTGACAATAAAAATCAATTTACAAACATGCGAGAAGCGAACATACGAAAGTAATTGCCACAGTGCCTGTGAATTGAGATGACGCTAAAGTCACCAATGCATTCCCCCACAAAGCATGATCCGCACAGAGGTGTCACTCACCACAAACCTTCCCGAGTGGAGTATGTGTTAGTCCCCGAGCGGATTCCACTCAACTAAAATCATGTTACATCGCCTCCAAGCAATAACATTTCATCCCCAAATGAGGTATTTATCCCACCAAAGTATATCTCTCTCAACAATTTTTTCTCCAACAGAGTATTCCACTTGAAACTTGGTCGATAGTGCACGGAGGAAACCTACACCTTTTCATACCTCAACCAGAGATTCCAACGGGCCCTGATCTCTTCTAAACCCGCCCCAAAGAATTACAACTCTCCAAATAGGATTTCTACGCAAGATCCCAGAGAGTACCCTCTAGACTCTCCCCAAATAGGTCTATATATGAGATCCCAACGGTTTCTCGATCTCTACTCCCAACAATATCTAGGCCCAAGACTTGGTCGATAGTGCATCGGAGGAATCAAAGTTTCTTTTCTTCTCGTGGTCTCACCTGCCCGTCCCCAAACGTAAGTCGAATCTCCACGCTTCTTCAAGATGGATATGTTTTGAAATACCACAACATCTATCATTCATACATTATTCACAAAAAGTCATAATCATGCATATGTCATTCATACACATCGTCATGCATCATACTTTGATAAGACTAACAATATTCTATCAAAGTTTCTCTTGTTTTCCAACAGTGAAAGTCACTCGACGCAAACAGTCCGTGAATGCCCGGCCGTGAAAACTATTCAACGCCTCCTAGTTGTCCTCCGACAACCGTCCGTGATTAATGCCCAAGCCGACGGAAAACTATCTCGAACGATCGCCCTAGTTGTCCTCCGACCATCGTCCAGATTACTACCCGAATCCGACGGAAAACTATTCAACGACCGCCCTTGTTGTCCTCCGACAACGGATCGTGATTAATACCGTTAGACGGAAAACTATCCGAACGATCACAAGTTATCCTCCATAACAGCAAAGGACCAACATTCGATGCACAATGAAGTTATCCATTTTGCCAACTATTATCTCCTCAAAGTAATCAAGACGAAGATGTATTCGACCTCTCTTATTATCATCAAGAATTACGAGTCTCATGCATTTACTCATTGCTCTGATGGCATCTTAAGCCCATCTCCGATTACTTGACATTTCTCCGCCGTATCGCTGCATATTTGGTTAAAACCAATACAAACCAATAACTTCATTCAAAGATGAGCATGAAGTCTAACGCATTTACCTCCTGATGGCATCTTAAGCCCATCTTCATGCTCCTTTCATTTCCAGAACGACTATAAAGCTAACAGACGGCTCACTCCCCAACATCGATCTTTCCAGATGGCATCTTAAGCCCATCTCCCTAATTCTCCTATTCAGAAACAATCTCGAGTCTAGCGTGACGACTCATTCCCAAAATCTAGCTTCTCCAAATGGCATCTGAAGCCCATTCCCGCATCATCACCAACTGAGTGCAAATTTTCAGTAGAGTGTTCAATCATCTTCTACCTCCGTGTCACGAAAGTCAAGCATGCCAATCTAACCCTTCCAAGACAAGAAGATTGAATGTGGGCAAACACATACCCCAAAATTTGCCCTCCATCTTCTCAAGACATTTCTATACATCCATACTAAGGATTCCTCAAAGGTTGATCGACAAACCTCTCCTAGACAATCAACCCAAACTAGGGTTTGGTATTCTCGATCAAGATGGACTTCCAACATCTCCAATGGTCTTCATGCCTCCTCATATGCTTCAAAGATTCTCCATGTCAAGTTTCAAGCCTCACAAGTCAAGTTTCGCATAATTGCTCGATGGTCGAAAATCACCAGATTGGACAAAAGTCAACTGTGGTCAACATACATCAAACTTCATAATTTTGGTCAACATCCTCATTTTGAAGTTACATTCATCATTTGATCAAGGGTTGATCATGATTCATCAAGAAAACTCAAGATTTGCTCAAAAGTCAAACTTTCCAAATTAGGGTTTCGAGGAAAAGTCAACCAAACTTTGACCGAGCATAACTTCTTCATACTTTCTTAGAATTTTTCCACCACCTCTTGTTTTGAAGGAAATTCAATTTTCACAACTTCATGTCTCACAAGAATGTTCAAAAATGCTTCATTTGAAGGTATGGATCAAAACATTACAGTCCTTTTCAAAGTCAACAAAAGTCAACATTTTGTTTTGAAGATAATGGAAACTCCAATTGAGATGAAACCAAAGAGGTTGGTTAGAGGACTCTTAGAGCTCAAAAGTCCAAGAACACTCAAAAATGTGGAAAATTGAGCAAGATACACTATTCAAGTTGGGCATTTTTGAACAATTGCACAAAAGGAGATATTGTCAAAAAAATTTTTCCAAATGGGCCTATAATCTATGATCCAAACTTGTTCATGATGTTATTTGTTACCTAAATGATGTCAATATGGCAATTTCTATTTTATTAATTTATTTTTGATTTAAAACCATTTAATTCAAAATTAAATTATATAAAATATGAAAATGATATTTTTTCCAAAGGAGTGATTTTATATCAAACTTGAGGTCCAGGAAGCCCATGATACATGCCAATTTCGTGCTTGTTTCACATTAAAGAGAAATCAATTTTTTCCAAAATTTGATTTTATTTGAAAATTATTCAATGCACATTCAAACCAAATCTTTTTCCTTCTTCCTAATTCACTCTATAAATAGCTCGCAGTCAGTATCAAGCCACACGAAACCCTAGCCAAAAACACAACCCTTATTTTGCCAAAATTCTCAAGAATTGTCAAATCAATTTTATTCTCCACCACTTTCAAGCTCTCAAAACCATTCCATTGTGTTCGATAAGATCGAGTAAGTACACATCATCGTATTGATCAAATAGCCCCGAATCGATGCATACATGATCATACATATTCAATTTTTCTTGATTTTGCATTTTATTGTTTCGTGTTTTAATTGATTCTAATGCTTTCACCTGTTCCGAGGTTCCTATACGTGATCCGGGCCATCGCTTGAAAGTGCTTGAACGCTAGAAACACGATGCCATACCTAGCTTTTTCAATCGTTAGCTTCGAATCTCAAATTGCGTGATTTATCAAAGAAAATCGAGACCACCATTGGATTCGCAGACCCGATTTAGGGGGTAGCCTTAATCCCACCTTCATTTTCGTGTATTTTGCGGTGTTCAAATCGAGTCGTTTGAGAAGACTAATTTTGTTAGCTCCCGGCTGTCACGACTCGGGTTTGACCGGCAGGAGATTGTGTGGCACGATAGCGATTCTATCGTCCATTCATAAGTCATGGGGTCCACGCCAGATCGATCGTGTTTCAAACCTATCCCCACGCCATCACTTATATTCCATTGATTTCCTTTACAAACACCGATGTCAATGGCTCAAAGGGTTAATGCCATCGTTGAAGATGCTCTCAAGGGTACCCAGTTCAACCATGCCAGACCGGCTTGTCTTTCGCAAACTTCAACTATTTTCTTATTTTTTCATATTTTCATTTTCTTAATATTTTCATTCATTTTAATTAATTTCAATAATTTTATCATGCATTTAAACAAAAAAAATATTTTTATTTTGCATTATTTCTATGTTTATTTAATTTATAAAATTAGAAACATTATTTTGCATGCATATTTAATTTAATTGTTAATTTATCATTTAAATCACATTTAATTAGTTTTAATTATTAAATTACTCCAAAAATCCCAAAAAATTATTTTAGCATATTAATATTATTTCCAGATGAATATTTTTCTCATTTAAAATTATTTTGCTAACATTTTTCTCTTGTTCGATTTCTTTGAATTTCCGATTTCATCTTTTCACAAAGTTATCTGCTTTAACGATTTTTATTGTTTTCTTTTTTCCGAATATGATCTTGACCTCGATTGTCGCCACGAAAATGATGATAGTCCCTTCGAATGTGCTAGGATACTCCTACAAGTTGCCTTCTATGACCATCCGATGTCCTTCCGAATGTCCTTGGCCACATCCAACTATCAGGTTACCTACCAACTAATGGTATGGATAGCGCTATTCTAAAGGAACGAAAATATAGAAAACGACCAAATTCCGAGTAGGTAAGTAATAGACTTTTAGTTGCTTGCTCACAAAATATTTTCACACCTAACACTTTTGTCAAAGTTCAAACTCTTCAAAACGAAACATTTCCAACACTTTGTATACATCTCTACATGAATCATTACAAAGTCAAAGCGAATGCCTTTTCAAAACATTTTGTCAAACACGTAAAGCACAATTTTAAAAGTGATCAAAGAGCAACTAAGAGTCTGTAGATAACTACGGATGGAAAGGGTGCTAATCTTCCTTTTCATAACCTTCTCCCTACTCAAAATCTAACAAGGTCTTTTTCTGTATTTTTACCTTCCTTAATGGATAAAAGAAAAGTCGGTGGCGACTCTTGCTATCCGCACATTATGGCGCAAAACCTATAAAGTCGCTCACCGACACAGAATCGGCGACTATTGGGAACACCCTAAAGAGAGAATGCCTTAGGGATTTCTAGATCACTTTTTATCGTTGCTTGACGGTTTGCTTTTACTTTAAGGGTTGCTTGGGTATTATTTTGGGGATCCTACACCCGATCCGTGTTTCCTTTTAGGTAAGTAGCAATAATCGTCGCCATCTGCAGACGATATCGAACGGTCAACATGATGGCTACGTATGTGATACACTTGGATCCCGATATTTTCATTTCCAAGTTGAGGATAGTATTTGGCTTCGTGGTGTCACAAGCACTAACTAAACATTTTAGAACCAATTGACCCATCTTGGCCATTACAAGGTAGTGAGATGGCCGATGCTGTGCATTTAAGGTTACGATACTGATGCTACGCCTATTAAGATCGACTTTGGGATATTTTCGTCGACCACTTGGTAGTCGATTGAAATAAACGCCTACAAGAAAGATCAATGATATGAGATTCCTAGAACCCTGTTATTATTATAAGACAGATGAACCAACTCAAACTTTTGGTGGGGTAATCACCTATACCTCTTGCAAGCCTTAAACCTAGGCTCATTGTGTGAATTGTTTGTGTTAAACATGACATCATGACATCATCCGCATTGCATATCATTTCTAACTATTTCAAGGACCTAGGGATTTATCTTTCCTGCTTTGTAGGGATTATGGCTTAGAAAGACTATCCGAATCAACTTCACGGGTATACCTTCTCACTCAAAGAATTGGTTTATAAATTCCCACCATGCTTAGTTCATCAAAAGACATGGTTATCTACTAGACTTGGTTATCTTGCTTGAAGAAGATATGATGCATGTCCTATTCAGCTCTTCGATCCGAAACACCATTGCTTTACATTCTCATTATCGCTTGGTTCTACTTGAAGAGTTCTCTGCTACTTGGGATACCTATTCTTGACCAAATGCCATTCACCGGCTTAGAAAAGGTTCCAAGCAAGACATCACATCACCACATCTTAAGCCGTACATTGAGCCCATTGGGAAACCCAGTTCCTAATTAAGTTCCTAATTAAGCCCGAGAATTCCTCAAAGTTATGAGTTTCCATGCATTCAAGATATTGTGGCCTTGCTAATCTATGGTTTGGTTCTATTCCCAACTCGATCAATTCATAGATGTCAACGCCATCAAGTTGTTTCTCACCCAATCCCGCGCTCACTTTACTTGAGACATTCCACATTCTCCACACTGCACTACTAAGAGACAAGGAACTCTCATGTGTTGCATACCGCCATTTGTGTGGTTTATTTCGACCTTCCTCCATCGCTTTTGAAAATGAACAAAGGATGAAGTGGTCTCAAAGGTTAATGTCACCTCTCATTCAGATATCCATTGAATCTTTTCTCTCAAAAAGATTTCACCTTCATTGAGCTAGGAGAATTCTAATGTACCACTACTTGGTATAAGGGAGGTATTACTTACAACCCTTCTCTAGCTCTACGCCGCTTTGGTTTTGCTCAAGAGATGGTCCTCATGATATGCTTCTCCAAGATATTGTGTTCGATCACAATCACGATCTCCGCATCATCGACGAAGGTTCATACATTGGGGCATGGTAAAGAAGACTGATACCAAGACTTTGGGGCACCAAAACTCCATTCCTTGGGAACCTTACCTCAAATGGGTGCGAGCTCGAGCTCAAAACCTCATGATGCCATTCACTGCTTTACCAAGAATTATGGACCGTTGCTATAGGTGTGACCCTATACCGCTCTCCATCCCGACATGCCCACCGATTTTGAAGACTTGAAGAGATCCCGATTCAATTTTAAAGAAGAAAGGGATACTTCAAGCTCTGTTACACAAGCGAGAAGAAAGTGTTAGAGTCGACCAAGCTACTTCACGAGGAGCGAAGCATCAACGCCTACCCCAGACCAAGAGGAAGCCACGGAGACTTAGAGCTTTAGGATTTATATGTTTTTCTTTATTATTTTGAACTATCTTTGTACTTAAAAAGAAAAAGAATAAAAATAAAACTAATGAATGTTTGTTTGTTTAACAAATTTAAATCTCTAAGGTCCTTGAAAACATTGCATTGCATTCGCATAAAGATCGATATCATAGCATAACATTGCATCACTGTACATTGAAGATGGTTTTCTCATTTTCTCGCTATTTATTTTAGCGTAAATGGCTCAAGAGTCCGCCAAAGATCTCCAAGCTCGTAATGCCCAGCTTCAGCAGATGTTCACAGCTTGGTCCAAGGCCAAGAAGATCCAAGAAGCTCATCAACAGTAAAAAGAAGGTCTGGTCTCTCAACATGGGCAGACGCTACAAAGGTGGTCCTAAGAGGGTTACTTGACAGAGCTCTCAAGGAAGTGTCAAGAATGAGGAGAGGACAAGGAAATGAAGATGGCCACCAAAAAGAGAGAGAGAGGATCAAGATGATAATGACCAAGACTGATGAAGATGACAAGTACAAGCAACTTGAAGACCGTCTAATGTCGTGGAAAACCTCAAGATGTTCTGTTGAATTTTGATGATCTCGAGTCTTGTTCCCCGTGTGGTGATTCCTCCCAAGTTCAAAGTTCCAACCTTGCCAAGTATGATGGCATGTCTTGTCCGGTCGCATTTGAAGTCCTATGTTCGTAAGATCAACCCCACACCGATGATGTAAAGTCAGGATGCACTATTTTCAAGAGAGTTTGTCCGAACTCAATTAGAGTGGTATTATCGCCTAGAATGACCAGATCCGTATTTGGAGTGACCTAGGTGATGCTTTCTGCATAAAATGAGTAATGTCAATTGACACCCACCGCATGCAACCACAAAGCATGTCTATGGGTGCTGATGAGAAGTTCAAAGAGTATGCTTAAATGGAGAGATTTAGCAGTGCGAGTTCACCCACCCTTGTCCAATAGGAGTTGGTTGATATGTTTATGGAACATCGACAGACCGCTTCTTCAATCATCCGATTGAAACTCTTCACCGGATTCACCGAAATGATATTAACAAAGAGCGATTAAGTCGGTATCGAGGGAAGATTCGTGTAAAGACATCTTCAAATGTCGCGAAAAGATCTTTGGTGGTAAGAAAGAAACCAATGCCGTGTATGGTCGTAAAAGCCGAGCCAAGACCGACCGTGCTCAACTGTAGCGCCAGGATCTCCAATCCTACATCAAGACAACCTCAGTGGAGACAACGCTAGAGCCGTAACGCGCCACGAAGACACTTTTACGAAGATCAACATGCCATTGTCGCAAGCCTTGCAACACATGTTGAAAGCATAGCCATTACCTTGAGGATCCTCCTCGTAATGTCAACACTTCCTCTCCGAGATAAATCCTAATGCTAAGTGTGCTACCACCCAATAGCCCCGACATAGTAATCGATGATTGTCGGCTTTCAAGAACAAGATTCAAGATGATCGAAGCTAAGCAAGAAGTTTGACCCTCCGTCGACCTCCAATGATCAACGCGCTTATGCCTAACCATGACAAAAGTTCCAATGCTATTGGTGAAGATACTTACATTTTCAACATAGATGACTTGACCTCTCGATGATCATAAGAAGAATTTGCTATGTCCTTGTCAATCCAGATGCCCGAGAATTGTCGCTGGTGCCCATCTCGCACCGATGGTTGTGCTTGGTCGAGAAGATGTTCGCAATGATGGATAACCGAGATACTATTTTTGAAACCACCGCGTGTTTGTGAAGATATGTCTAAGTCAAGATCGAGGAGGTGAATGGAACCGCACTATCTGTGTGGGATACCTTGGGCAGCCAAGTGGAAAGTATGATTACATGGTGAAGTACACTGCCCTCGAAGCTACAAGATTCCTATTGAAGATGTTAAGGTAACCGGACGGGTGACGATTTCCCGTAAGACTATGCCGATGTTAACACTATAAGGATTTCTCTGCTCGATCCTCGTGCTCAGAGTGGCACCTCTCATTATCACTTCTCCAAGACCGGCCCATATTCCTCCCGACAAAGCTATCCCTTGGAATTATGGAGTCGATGTTTACTATCATGGCCAAGCAAGACCCTCGACCATCAAGATCTTACAGCTGAAGCTACCATTCCCGACATTGACAACATCAACGGATCAAGTAAGGTGACCAACCGAAGGTTTTCTCCCAGATATCTCCTCCAAAAGACACTCGCGACTCACCGATTCCAGCCTATTCAACCATTCCCAAGCTAGAGGGAAAGAACCATGACTCATCCTCGCCACCTGTAAGTACCAAAGGAAGTCAAGACACCTCCAAACAAGAAATGGAGGAAATTTCAAGATTATCAAGAAGAGTGACTACAATGTTGTGGAACAATGGGATGATCGTCCAAGATATCCATGCTTGCTCGGCTCAGGTTCCGAGGCTCATGCTAACGCCGAAGTTTCTAAAGAATGCTCACGTGTCGCAAGACACTACTACCGATCAATTTGAAGTTTGTATTGCTAGCTTGGCTGCCAACAACGGCCTAGGCTTCTTCGATGTCGATTTGACTCCGCCAAGGAACACAACAAAGCCTTGCACATCTCGCTGAATGCAAGGGCGCTACATTGTCTCATGTTTTGTGGATACGGTCGCCTCAATATCCTTCCCAAGACCGCTTTTGATCGACTTGATGTCAAGGTTGGTTCTCAAACCCAATGACATTATTGTGAGAGCTTTTGATGGTTCTAAGCTAACAAGATTGAGAGCTATTCGCCCGCAAAGTTTGCCTCGCACTTTTGACTCCACTTTGTCATGGACATCCGTCCAGCTTTACTCTTGCCTACTTGGACGCCTTGGATACATGGGGCGCGTCACATTTCACCCTACATCGTGTCAAGTACCCAAGGAAAGGGAAGGTTGTTACAATGTGGTGAAGAAGAATATATGGTCACCATCTACAAATACCCTGAAAAGTCACAAAGTCATTTAGGACGGGTTTCGTCAAGGATGCTCAAGCTGCAAATAAGAAGGTAGTGCTATTTGGGACAGCCCTCGATCTTCCTTTCAAATTTGACAAGACGGTTTAGGCTTCACCATCAAAGGTCAAGATGATACGCCGCGAACGCATTGTACCAACTTCCTTTCCGCAAGACGCCCGTGGAGTTCATGCTATGAAGATCTAACACAACGATTTACATCGTTAAAGTGATCTTCCCAACCCGCACAACGGACTCAAGAATTGGAAGACCCAAGACGCTATACCAATCTTCTTTAGATAGGCAATCACCGAATCTCGCTGATAACAAATGGCGTTATTGCTAAATATGACTTCGATAATCCGATCTACCAAGCCAAGACGAAGGTGAGGAAGATCAGGTACCAGAGAACTTGTCCGATCGCAAAAGAAGAAGAGCGAGTTATACGCCCACACCTAAGAGCGTGTCGAGGTTGTGAATTTGGGTAATCGACGAAGTGAAAAGAGATCAAGATAGAGCGGTCTTGAGAAAGTGTTAAAGAAAGGTTGGTTCAGCTACGAGACTATATCGAGGTTTTTGCTTGGTCATACGAGACATGCCGGTTTAGACATTGATATTGTGGTACACCGATTACAACAAAAGAAGGTTTTCTCCCAAGAAAACAAGGTTCTGTGATGTCCCGAGATGTCGAGAAAATCAAAGTCAAGTTATGAAGGCTCAACCGTTTTCTAGTCATACTTTATCCATGGTTGCAAATGTGGTACCCTGATCTAAGAAGGATGGCAAGGTACGAATGTGGATTACGTAGATCCGAACAAAGCGAGTCCGAAAGACGATTTTCCACTTCCTCATATTGATTCCGTTGACAACACCAAGATAAGGTTTTCCTTCATGGATGGTTTTCCTACAATCAAATCAAATGGCTCCTCAAGACATGGAGAAGACTACTTTTGTTACTGGGGCACTTTCGCCATACAAGGTTATGCCGCTCGGATCAAGAACGCAGCGCCACTTATCGCCGCGGCTATGGTGACATTATTTCATGACATGATTCATCACGAGATGTAGGTCTACGCCGACTACGATAGCTCGATCACGATCAAGAAGAACATCTCGATCATTTGCGTAAACTGCTTGATAGGTTGAAGAAGCATGATCGAGACTTAATCCTAACAAGTGCACCTTTGGAGTCGATCCGAAACTCCTAGGTTTGTTGTCATGGTAAAGGTATCAAGGATCCCGCCAAGGTTAAAGCTATTCAAGAGATGCCGCCCCCGCATCGAGAAGGAAGTCGAGGTTTCTGGGCCGATTGAACTACATTTTATTCATTGCACATCTAATCGCGCATACTGTGAGCCAATCTTCAAGTTACTCAAGAAAGATCAAAGTGGAATGGAACGACGATCGCGATCGCTTTGACAAAATCAAGGAGTACCATGTAATCCTCCTATCCCGATGTCACCAAGGAAGACCTCTTATCATGTACTTGATAAAGGTTAGAGAACTCAATGGGTGTGTTTGGGCAACATGACGAGTCTCGGTCGAAAAGAGCATGCAATATACTACCTTAGAAAAGTTTACCGACCGAAACAAGATACTCACAAATGAGAAAATTTGCAACGCTTTGGCTTGGCTGCTCACGACTAAGACAAGATATGTGACTCACACTACCTTGTTGATTTCTAAGATGGATCCGATAAAATACATATTGAGAAACCAGCTCTCTCCTAAGAATAGCAAGATGGAAAATGATCTTGATCGAATACGACATCCAGAGACTTTCTAAAGCGATCAAAGGAAGTGTAGTCGATCATTTGGCCCATCAAGTCAGATGACTATCGCCTATGCGTTCGAATTTCCGTGATGAAGATGTTTTACTAGTCACCTGACAGGAAGAACCCCTGCATTTAAGGACTCGAACAAGGATCCCGATGGACCATGGTCTTTGATGGAGCCTCAACGACTTGGCAATGGCATTGGCGCCATCATTACATCCCCCAGTGCGACATACGCCTTTCACCGCCAGATTATGTTTCAGCTTGCACTAACAACATGGTCGAATACGAAGCTTGCATCATGGGTATCAAAGTCGCTATTGACTTAAGAATCAAGTTCTTACAAGTGTATGGAGACTCCTTTTGTGATCACCGATTATGGGCGAGTGGGATACTAAGCATCCAATCTCATTCGTATCGAGAGCATGTCCCGAGTTTGATCCCTACTAAGAGATTACTTTGATCACATTCCACGAGAAGAGAATCACTGCGCACGTGATCACTACTATGTCATCTATGTTCAAGGTCGACGGGACAACGAGGCTCCCTGCATCATCATTGAGAAGTTTGACGAACCAAAATATTATTATGAGCTTGATACGTAAGAGAAACCTTGGTACTATGACGTGAAGAGGTATCTCGAGACTCGTGAATATCCCGCAGGGCATCACAATGATAAGAAGTTTTTGAGAAGATTTGCATCCAAATTCTTCCTCAAAGAATGGCATCTTATACAAGCAACCACGACTTGTGCCATCTACCGTAGACCGAAAACAAAGAGTAACGTATCATGGAAGAGTTACACGAAGGCATTTGGTACCCACTCCAAAGGACATACGATGGCTAAGAAGATTTTGAGAACAAAGTTACTATTGGTCCACCATGGAAGTCGATTGTCACCGCTTACGCCGATCTTGTCACAA
The DNA here is from genome assembly GCA_021764765.1 of Vicia sativa. Classification (NCBI taxonomy): domain Eukaryota; kingdom Viridiplantae; phylum Streptophyta; class Magnoliopsida; order Fabales; family Fabaceae; genus Vicia; species Vicia sativa. Next base: position 71,511,960 of record CM038794.1, on the reverse strand, counting down.
ATGCCGATTTATGCACGAAAGTACACGTACCTAAAGACTCCGAATGTTTTAACTTCTGGCCTTGCAATGTGGGGCATTGACATGATCGAGAAATCAAGCCCACAGCCTCCAATGGACATCGCTTCATCCTTGTGGCATTCGATTATTTTACCAAGTGGGTAGAAGTAGCCTCGTTTGCATCTCGTTACCAAGAATGTTGTGGCTCGATTCATCAAGCATAATCTTATCCGCTTGCATGGCACTCCCGAAGGATTATCACGATAACGGCCTAATCTCAACAACAAGATGATCACCGAACTCGCACGCAGCTCAAGATCAAGCATCACAACTCTTCTCCTTATCGGCTTAAGATGAATGGCGAGCTGGAAGCCGCCAACAAGAACATTAAGAAGATTATACGTAAGATGACGGTGACTTACAAAGATTGGTATGAGATGTTACCATTTGCTCTTCATGGTTATCGACTACAAAGACGGACATCAACAAGGGCAACCCCTTCTCTGAGATACTGATGAAGGCTTCACCCATCGAGGTTCGTATACCCTCAACCGTAGTCCTCCAGACGCAGTTAGCTAGGAAGATGATCGATCCATCACACCATATTAATTTGATTGATGAGAACGACCGCATCCATCCGCTATGGATGATTTATCGAAACGAATGATCGAGCATTTAACAAGAAGTCAAGCACCGAGTCTACCAAGTTTGATCTAGTAGTCAAGCGGATCATTCTTCCACAAGGTGATCCTGTGGGCAAATGGACTCCCACCCATGAGGGACCATTTGTAGTCAAGTATTTTCCTACGGAGCTATGATACTTAGCACCATGGATGGTGAAGACTTCCACACCCCGTGAACGCAGACATAGTCAAAAATACTACGTGACAAAGAGACCCGCTAGGTCGATCGGACCTAGGCAAAATAAGGGCATCCCGGCGAACCAAAAGTTCGCAAAATTAAGGATATATACAAAACATGTACACTTAAGTCGAAACCCGAAAAGGCGTTGGGCAAAAAAGGTATCCCAGATCAAACCCAAAAGGCGTTAGGCAAAAGGATTTAAGCTTAACGACTATGTCCTTCCAGATCACTACCTGCATCACTAAAGATTCAAGATTCAAATGGCGAAGATCACCTACTCACTTTCTAACGAAAAGAAGGAGATTAGATATTGAAATATATGAGTACTAGCATAGTTGGAACTTAACGAGATTGTTTCCGCATAGCTTTTACTTTTCTTGGCCATACGCCCACCTTCAAATAAATACAAGTTTTCTTCTCTTTACAATTTTCATTGTTGTTTGCATAAAGTCCAACGTTTGCTTTGAATGATTATATGCATCTCGATAACAAAATCAATTTACAAACACGAAAAGTGAACATACAAAGTAATTGCTACATGTGCTCCGTGAATTGAGATGACGACGAAAGTCACCAAAACATTCCCCCACAAAGCATGATCCTGGCAGCAGGTGTCACTCACCACAAACCTTCCTGCTGGAGTATGTGTTAGTCCCTCGAAAGAAAGGATTCCACTCAACTAAAAATCATGTTACCGCCTGAGTAACATTTCATCCCCAACGAGGTATTTATCCCCACCAAAGTATCTCTCTCAACAATTCCCTTTTTCTCCAAAAGTAGTATCCGTACTTGAACTTGGTCGATAGCACTGAGGAAACCTACACCTTTCATACCCTCATTAAAGAGATTCCAACGGCCTTAGACTCTTCTAACCCGTCTCCAAAGAATTACAACTCTCCGCCAGGATTTCACGCAAGATCCTCAAAGAGAGTACCCTGACTCTCCCAAATAGGTCTATATATGAGATCCAACAACGTGTTTCTCGATCTCATTCTCAACAATATCTAGGCCCAAGACTTGGTCGAGCATCGGAGGAATCAAAGTTTCTTTCTCGTGGTCTCCACCCGCTCCATCCCCAAACAAGTCGGAATTTGCCTTCTTCAAGATGGATATGTTTTGAAATACCACAACATCTATCATTCACATTATTCACAAAAAGTCAAATTATGCATATGTCATTCATACGCATCGTCATGCATCATACTTTGCATAAGACTAACATTCTATCAAAGTTTCTTGTTTTCCAACAGGAAAGTCACTTCCCGACGCAAACAGTCCTGATTAATGCCCGCCGTGACGGAAAACTATCTCAACGATAAAGGTCCTCCGACAACCGTCCGTGATTAATGCCCGCCGACGGAAAACTATCTCAACGATCGCCCCTAGTTGTCCTCCGACAATCGGTCCAGATCACTACCGAACTGAAAACTATCTCGACGATCGCCCTTGTTGTCCTCCCGACAACGGATCCGTGATTAATACCGAAGCTAGACCGAAAACTATCCGAACGATCACAAGTTATCCTCCGATAATGTGCAAGGACCAACACCGGCACAACAGAAGTTATCCACATTTGCCAACTACTATCTCCTCAGAGTAATCAGCACTAAGATGTATTCGACCTCTCTTATTATCAACAAAGAACTACAGTAGTCCGCGCATTTACCTGGGCTTGCCTTGGATGGCATCTTAAGCCCATCTCCGACTACTTGTCAACATTTCTCCTCTTCGTAATGCTGCATATTTGGTTAAAACCAATACAAACCAATAACTTCATTCAAAGATGAGCACGAAGTCTAACGCATTACTCTCTCCTGATGGCATCTTAAGCCCATCTCATGCTCCTTTCATTTCCAGAACGATTACAAAGCTTCAGCTGCATACCACTCCCCCAAGATCGATCTTTCCGATGGCATCTTAAGCCCATCTCCCGTAATTCTCCCATTTAGAAACAATCTCGAGTCTAGCGCATCACCATTCCCCAATAAAATCTAAACTTCTCCAAATGGCATCTATAAGCCCATTCCCGCATCATCACCAACAATGAGTGCAAATTTTCGTGACTGAGTTCAATCATCTTCACCTGTGTCACGAAAGGCAAGCATGCCAATCTAACCTTCCAAAGACAAGAAGATTGAACAGGCAGTCACATACCCCAAAATTTTCCCTCCATCTTCTCAAGACAATTCATACATCCATACTCAAGGATTCTCAAAGGTCGATCGACAAACCCTCTCCTAGACAATCAACCCAAACTAGGTTTGGTATTTCTCGTGATCAAGATGGACTTCCAACATCTCCAATGGTCTTCATGCCTCCTCATATGCTTCAAAGATTCTCCATGTCAAGTTTCAAGCCTCACAAGTCAAGTTTCGCATAATTGCCGATGGTCGAAAATCAACAGATGGACAAAAAGTCAATGGTCAACATACAACAAACTTCATATTTTGGTCAACATCCTCATTTTGAAACATTCATCATTTGATCAAGGGTTGATCATGATTCATCAAGAAAACTCAAGATTTGCTCAAAAGTCAAACTTTCCAAATTAGGTTTCTGAGGAAAAGTCAACCAAACTTTGATCGAGCATAACTTTCCATACTTTCTCAAATTTTTCCACCACCTCTTGTTTTGAAGGAAATTCAATTTCTACAACTTCATGTCTCACAAGAATGTTCAAAAATGCTTCATTTGGAAGGTATGGATCAAAACATTAGGTGTCCTTTTCAAAGTCAACAAAAGTCAACATTTTGTTTTGAAGATATATTGAGCATGGAAACCCAATTGAGATGAAACCAAAGAGGTTGGTTAGAGGACTCTTAGAGCTTTTCAAAAGTCCAAGAACACAAAAATGTGGAAAATTGAGCAAGATACACTATTCACAAGTCAATTTTGAACAATTGCACAAAAGGAGATATTGGTCAAAATGCAAAATTTTCCAAATGGGCCTATAATTTATGATCCAAACTTGTTCATGATGTTATTTGTTACCCATTGATGTTGCATGGTAATTTTCTATTTTAATTTATTTTTTGATTTAAACCATTTAATTCAAAAATTAAATTATATAAAATATGAAAATAAGATATTTTTCCAAAAGGAGTGATTTTATATCAAACTGAGGTCCAAGAAGCTGATACATGCCAATTTCGTGTTTGCTCACATTTAAAGAGAAAATCAAATTTTCTCCAAATTTGATTTTATTTGAAAATTATTCAATGCACATTCAAAACCAAATCTTTTTCCTTCTTTTCCTCTCCCATTCACTTATAAATAGCTCGCAGTCAGATCACAAGCCACACGAAACCCTAGCCAAAAACACAACCCTTATTTTGCCAAAATTTCTCAAGAATTGTCAAAATTTTATTCTCCAGCCACTTTCAAGCTCTCAAACCATTCCATTGTGTTCGTGGAGGTGACGAGTAAGCACACATCATTGGTATTGATCAAATAGCCCTAATCGATGCATATATGATCATACATATTCAATTTTTTCTTGATTTTGCATTTTATTGTTCGCGTGTTTTAATTGATTCTAATAATCACCAGGTTCCCGAGGTTCTCACGTGATCCGGGCCATCGCTTGAGTGCTTGAACGTTAGAAACATGAGATTCCATATTAGGGCTTTTCGAATCGTTAGCTTCAATCTCAAACGGTGTGACCATTCAAAGAAAACGAGACCACCATTGGATTCGCAGACCCGATTTAGGGGGTGCCTTAATCCCAGCCTTTCGATTTCGTGTATTTTGCAGTTTCAAGAATTGAGTCGTCGGAGAAGACGACTGAGTTGTGGCTCCGCTGTCACCGACTTTCTGCTTGACCTACGAGAGAGATTGTGTGGCACGAGAAGGATTCTCGATTCGGTCCATTCATAAGTCATAACCACGCGAATCGATCGTGTTTCAAACCTATCCCCACGCCATCACTTATATTCCATTGATTTTCACTTTACAAACACGCATGTCAAATGGCCCAAAGGGTTAAGGGGCGCTAATGTCAAGATGCTCTCAAGGGTACCTGGGCCTCGAACCATGCCAGACCGGTTTTGTCTTTTCTTTTGCAAACTTCAACTATTTTCTTATTTTTTCATATTTCTATTTTTTAATATTTTTCATTCATTTTAATTAATTTCAATAATTTTATCATGCATTTAAAACACCAAAAAAAATATTTTTCTTTTGCATTATTTCTAGAAAATGTTTATTTAATTTATAAAATTAAAATATTATTTTTGCATGCATATTTAATTTAATTGTTAATTTATCATTTAAATCACTTTTAATTAGTTTTAATTATTAAATTACCTCCAAAAAATCCCAAAATTTATTTTAGCATATTAATGTTATTTCCAGCATGAAATATTTTTCTCATTTAAAAATTATCATTTTTGCTAACATTTTCTCTATTCGATTTTCTTTGAATTTCCGATTTTCATCTTTTCACGGTGTTATCTTGTTTCTATTTATTTATTTTTTATCGCTTTTTTCCAATTATGTAATTGCTCATGGATGTAATAGTTTAATTAGGCTTTTATTTTCCGATTTTAATTATGTATCCGCCCCAAAGCCATGTAATAGCGAGGATTTATCTTTCCGCATTTACTTTCCGCATTTTACTTTCCGCACCCTATAAACTCTAGTAATTAGGCGGTATGGCAAGACTAAAATCAACATAGCTCACTCTAATTTTCAAGATAAATACCTGAATTTCACACACACTTTTCACACATGCACCCTTTAGGGTAATTCTCTCTCTCGCTTTACGAATTCAAATGGTCAAGTCCTCGAACGTAGAGGTATCCTAGCACCGCTGTTTCAAACAAATCATCATAGTCCCTTCGATACAAAGATCATAGACCCACGATGTCGCCCTACATGATCTTGACCCCGATTGTCGCCACTTAAAATGATGATAGTCCCTTCGAATGCTAGATACTTCCACAAGTTGCCTTCTATGACCATCCGATGTCCTTCGAATGTCCCGCTACATCCAACTAATAGGGTTACCTACCAACTAATGGTATGGATAGCGCTATTCTAAAGGAACGTAAAATAACACGAAACCAATTCTCGGTAGGTAATAAGACTTTTAGTTGTCGCTTTCAATCAAAATACTTTTCACACTCACACTTTTGTCAAAGTTCAAACTTTTCAAAACTAAACATTTCCTAACACTTTGTATACATTCCTACATGAATCATTACAAAGTCAAAGCTAAATGCTTTTTCAAACATTTTGTCAAACACATGTAGCACAATTTTAAAGTGATCTAAGAGTAACTAAGAGCCCAGATAACTACGGATGGAAAGGGTGCTAATACCTTCCCTTTTCATAACCTTCTCCCTTACCTTTAATCTAACGGGTCTTTTTCTGTATTTTTTACCTTCCCTTAATTGATAAAAGAAAAGTCGGTGGCGACTTCTATCCGCACATTTGCGACAAACCTACAAAGCGGGCCGCTTTCACCAGACATGTAATCAAGTGATCACTGGGAAACACCCTAAGAGAGAATGCCTTAGGGATTTCTAGATCACTTACTGCTTTTCTCGTTTCGAATTTGCTTGCTTTATTTTAAGGGTTGCTTGGGTATTATATTTGTGGGGGATCCTACACCCGATCCGTGTTTCCTTTAGGTAAGTAGTAATAATCGTCATGACTGCTTGGATTTATATCGAAACTAAGGTCAACATGATGGCTACGTTAGGTGACACTGGATGTCCCATACTCTTCATTTCCAAGTCGAGGATAGTATTTGGCTTCGGTGTCATCACACCAACTAAACTTTTTAGAACCTTAATTGACCCATCTCTGCCATTAGAAGGTAGTGAGATGGTCAATTTTGGTGCAGCCTGCAGTTTGGTCGATACCATGTTACGCTCATTAAGATTTACTTTTGGGATATTTTCTGGTCGACCACTTGGTAGTCGTATTGAAATAAACGCCTACTTAGAAAGATCAATGATATGAGATTCCTAGAACCCTACATTATTATAGACAGATGAACCAACTCAAACTTTTGGTGGGTAATCACCATACCTCTTACAAGCCTTAAACCTAGGCTCATCAGGTGAATTGTTTATGTGTTAAACATGACATCATGACATCATCCGTGATTGCATATCATTTCTAACTATTTCAAGGACCTAGATTTATCTTTGCTCTGCTTTAGGATTATGGTTTTAGAAAGACTATCCTAATCAACTTACGGGTATACCTCTCACCTCAAAGAATTGGTCTTAAATTCCCGACAATGCTGGATCAAAAGACATGGTTATTCATTGACTTGGTTATCTCCTTTGAAGAAGATATGATGATGTCCTATTCCGCCTCTTTCGATCCAAAACACCATCTTTACATTCCCGTGATTACTGGTTCCACCTGGAAGAGTTCTCTAAGCTACTTGGGACCTATTCTTGACCAAATGCCATTCACCGCTTTAGAAAAGGTTCCTAAGTATCAAGACATCGTGATCGACCTTACATCTTAAGCTACGACATTGAAGCCAATTGGGAACTAGAAGTGGAGTTATGGTTTACTTTCTAAGTTCCTAATTAAGAAAGCCTCGAGAATTCTCAAAGTTATGAGTCCATGCATTTGAAGACATTGTGGCCTCGCTAATCTATGGTTTGGTTCTATTCCCTAACTCGGATCAATCATAGATGTCAACGCCATCGTTGTTTCACCCGTCCTGCGGCCTACTTTACTTGGAGACATTCTCATCTTCCACACTGTACTACAAGAGACAAGGAACTCTCATGTGTTGCATAACCGTTACTTCAGGTGGTTTATTTCGACCTTCCTCCATCTTGAAGAATGAACAAAGGATGAAGTGGTCTCAAAGATTAATGTCACTCTCTCATTCGTGATATCCGTTGGAATCTTTCTCTCAAAAGGACTTCACCTTCATCGAGCTGCCAGAGAATTCTAATGTACCACTACTTGGTATAAGGGGAGGTATTACTACAACCCTTCTCTAGTTTCACCGTTTGGTTTTGCTCAAGAGATGGTCCTCATGATATGCTTCTCAAGATATTGTGTTCGACTACAATCACGATCTCCGCACTACCGATTTAAGGTCATACACGGGGTATGGTAAAGAAGATCGATACCAAGACTTTGGGGCACCAAACTCCATTCCTTGGGAACCTTACCTCAAATGGTGCGAGCTCGAGCTCAAAACCTCATGATGCATTCACTGCTTTACCAAGAATTATGGAACCTGTTATAGTGACGACTTATACCGCTCTCCATCCCGATACCTACCGATTTTGAAGACTCAAGAGATCCCGGATTCAATTTTAAAGAAGAAAGGGATAATTTCAAGTCAGCAGTTATGCAAGCGAGAAGAAAGTGTTGTGAGTCACTGCAAGCTACTTCACGAGAGCTTAAGCATCAACGCCTCTACCCCAAGACCAAGAGGAAGCGCCTATGGAGACTTAGAGCTTTAGGATTTATATGTTTTCTTTTTATTATTTTGAACTATCTTTGTACTAAAAAGAAAAAGAATAAAAAGAAACTAATAAATGTTTGTTCATTGCTTGTTTAACAAATTTAAATCTCTAAGGTCCTTGAAAACATTGCATTGCATTCGTGATAAACATCGTGATAAGATAGCATAACATTGCATCACAGTACATTCAAGATGGTTTTCATTTTCTCGCTATTTATTTTAGCGTAAATGGCTCTGAACATCCGTCAAAGATCTCCGAAGCCTTAATGCTCGGCCAAAGCAGATGTTCATACTTGGTCCAAGGCCAAGAAGATCCAAGAAGCTATCAACAGAAAGAAGAAGGCTGTCAGGTCTCCTCAACATGGGTAAGACGCCAAAGGTGGTCCTAAGAGGGTTAGCTTGATAGAGTTTCAAGGAAGTGTCAAGAACGAGGAGGTCAAGGAAATGAAGATGTACCGAAAAAGAGAGAGAGAGATTACATGATAATGACCAGATCAACGAAGATGACAAGTACAAGCAATCAAGACCGTCTCAATGTCTGGAAAACTCAAGATGTCCGCTGAATTTTGATGATCCGAGTCTTGTTCCCGGTGTGGTTCCTCCCAAGTTCAAAGTTCCAACTTTGCCAAGTATGATGGCATGTCTTGTCCAAGTCAGATTAAGTCCTATGTTCAAGATCAACCCCACACCGATGATGTAAAGTCAGGATGCATTATTTTCAAGAGAGTTTGTCCTAACTCAATTGAGTGGTATTATCACCAGAGAATGACCGTATCCGTACTGGAGTGACTTAGCGATGCTTTCTACGCATGCATGAGTAATAATGTCGAATTGACACCCACCGCATGCAACTACAAAGCATGTCTATGGGTCGTGAATAGAAGTTCAAAGAGTATGCCTTAAATGGAGAGATTTAGCAGTGTAGTTCAACCACCCTTGTCCAATAGGGAGTTGGTTGATATGTTTATGGAACACCGACAGCCCATTCTTCAATCATCCGATTGGAAACTCTTCACCGGATTCACCGAATGATATTGACAAAGAGCGATTGAAGCTGGTATCAAGAGTGGGAAGATCTGTGTAGACATCTTCAAATGTCGCAAGAGATCTTTTGGTGGTAAGAAAGAAACCAATGCTCGTATGGTCGAAAAGCCGAGCCAAGACCGACCGTGCTCAATCAGGGGGCATGATCTCCAATCCTACATCAAGACAACCTCGCCGAGACAACGGGCTGCACGCCACGTTGCCATTTAAGATCAACATGCCATTGTCGCAAGCCTTGCAACACATGTTGAAAGCAGAGCTAATTACTTTGAGGATCCTCCTCGGTGTCAACACTTCCTCTCCGAGATACAATCCTAATGCTAAGTGTGCTTACCATTCCAAAAGCCCCGACATTGTAATCGATGATTGTCATTTCAAGAACAAGATTCAAGATATGATCAAGCTAAGCAGATCGAGTTTGATCCTCCCGTCGAGACCGAATGTGATCAACGCCTATGCCTAAAAAGTTCAACAAGTCAGGTGAAGATACTTACATTTTCAACATAGATGACTTGACATTCCTCCGAAGGATCAAGAAGAATTTACAAGTTTGTCAATCTAGGATGCCCGAGAATTGTCATGGTGCCCATCATCTCGCTACCGATGGTTGGCTTGGTTGAGAAGACGTGTTCAAAGGCATGATGGATAAACCGAGATATTATTTTGAAACCACCTGGTGCGTGGTTGAGAAGATATGTCTGTCAAGATCGAGGATGTGAATGGAACCGCACCATCTCTGTGGGATACCGCAGCCAAGTGGAAAGTACGTTACAGATGGTGAAGTACACTGCCTCGAAAGCTACAAATTCCTATTGAAGATGTTAAGGTAACCGGATGGGGTGACGATTTCCCGTAAGACTATCTCGATGTTAACACTATAAGAATTCCTCCAACATCCTGCTTTGAAAGGGCACCTCTCATTATCACTTCTCCAAGACCGCCCATATTCCTCCCGACAAAGCTATCCTTGAATTATGGAGCCGATGTTTACTATCATGGCCAAGCAAGACCCTCCTGATTAACGAAGATCTTACCGCTGAAGCTTACCATTCCCTATACATTGACAACATCACCGGATCAAGTAAGGTGACCTGAACCCAAGGTTTTTCTCCGTGATATCTTCCTCCAAAGACATGACCTCAGACCCGCCTACTCAACTCATTCCCAATATAGAGGAAAGAACCAAAGGATCATCCGGCCACCGATACCAAAGGAAGTTGTCAAGACACCTCCAAACAAGAAATGGAGGAAATTCAAGATTATCAAGAAGCGTATCACAATGTTGTGGAATGGGACAGACGATCGCCCAAGATATCCATGCTTGCTCGCCTTTTGTGCTTCGAGGCTCATGCTAACGCCTGGTGAAGTTTCTAAAGAATGCTCACGCGTCCGAAGACACTACTATCGATCAATTTGAAGTTTGTATTAGTTACCGCCAACAATCGGCTCAGTTTTTTCGATGTTGATTCGATTTCGCCAAGGAACATGAACAAAGCTCTTGCACATCTCCTGAATGCAAGGGCTACATTGTCTCATGTTTTGTGATACCTGCCTACCTCAATATCCTTCCAAGACCGCTTTTGATCGACTTGATGTTGAGGGGTTGTTTCAAACCCAATGACATTATTGTGAGAGCTTTTGATGGTTCTAAGCTAACAAGACTGAGAGCTCATTCGTCAAAGTCGGTTCCCGCATTCTTTGACTCCACTTTCTTTGTCATGGACATCCGGCCTTACTCTTGCCTACCCTGACGCTTGGATACACATGGGCAAAGGCACATTTCTACCCTACATCGTCGGGTACCCAGGAAAGTGGAAGGTTGTTACAAGATGTGGTGAAGAAGAATATATGGTCACCATCCATGTCATTCCGATACTCGAGGTGGAGGGTGAATTTTGAGACTTCGTCAAGCTTTTGAACAATACCCGTAGTCATGCTCGTTGACTCTCCCACTACCCCGGTTGCTAAAGTTCCGCTTAGATGGCCTCAACAAGGATGCCAAGTCAGCTTGAAGAAGGTGAAAAGTATTTGGGGACAGCCCCGATCTCCCTTTCAACCGACAAGACTGCTTAGGGCTTCACCATCAAAGGTCGAAGATGATACGCCGCGAACGCATGCCCAACTTCCTTCCGCATCATCCGTGGTGGAGTTCATATATAAGACTTACCTACAACGATTTCGACATCGCTAGCGGGATCTTCCCTAACCTGCATAAACGGACTCAAGAATTTGAAGATCAAGACGCCATACCAATCTCCTTTAGACAGTAATCATCCGAATCTCGTTGATAACAACTACATGCTATTGCTAAATATGATTGATAATCCGATCTACCGTCAAGACGAAGGTGAGGAAGATCAGAAGTACCAGAGAACTTGTCCGACCAAGCATAAAGAAAAAGAGCGAGTTATACAGCCACACGTAAGAGCGGTGTCGAGGTTGTGAATTTGGCACCGACGAAGATGAAGAGATCAAGATAGAGCGGTCTGAGAACAAAGTGTTAAAGAAAGGTTGGTTCAGATGCTACGAGACTATATTGAGGTTCCTTGCTATCATACGAGGATATGCTTCGTTTAGACATTGATATTGGGTACAATCGATTGCCAACAAAAAGAAGGTTTTCCCAAAGAAATGTATGGTCATTTGAGCGCCCCGAGATGTCGAGAAAATCAAAGTCAAGTTATGAAGGGCCTCAACGCCTTTCTTAGTCATACTTCTTATCCACAGTGGTTGCGAATGTGGTACCGTACTCAAGAAGGACAAGGTACTAATGTGTGTGGATTATGAGATCCGAATAAAGCGAGTCCGAAAGACGATTTTCCACTTCCTCATATTGATGTTCTCGTCGACAACACGCCAAAGATAAGGTTTTCCTTCATGGATGGTTTCTCCTACATAATCGATCAAAATGGCCTCAAGACATGGAGAAGACTACTTTTGTTACACAAGCAAGCACTTTCTGCACAAGGTTATGCTGCTCGATCGAAGAACCAGCGCCACCTATCGTGCCATGGTGACATTATTTCATGACATGATTCATGCAGATGGTGAGGTCTACGCCGACTACATGATAGCTCGATCACGATCAAGAAGAACATCTTGATCATTTGCGTAAACATTTGATAAGGTCAAGAAGCATGTACTAAGACTTAATCCTAACAAGTGCACCTTTGGAGTCGATCCGAAAAGCCCTATGGTTTTGATCATACGTAAAATCCTCAGATTGATGCCCTGATGCAAGGATCCGGATAGGGTCTCTCACGTCGAGAGGAGTCTAAGTCCCACTTGATCCTGGAGAGACACGAGACTGCTTTCATCGCCAAGTATAGCTCGCAGCAATATTCCGTGAGGAATGGTTGAACAGATCGTTATGAAGACGAAGAGTTCCTAGAATCTCGCTTTAGATCACATTAGTGAATGATTACAAGTCAGAATACCTAAGTCCTGCCTTCAAAGCCATGGTTAAATGAGTCGAGGCAAGCATGGGAAAGGAGGAAATAGCTTCAAGGAAGGAATGATATAAATAGATTTCGCCAAATGGGATAAGCAAGACACGATGCTTGAACCTGAAATACGATACTAAGCTTCCAAATCCCTAAAATCATTCTAATAAAGTTTTTCCCGAAGAACATTTGGCGCCCACTGGGCCTTTTGAAATCATTCCAGTGGCATAAGCAAAAAACAGACATTTGAGAAATGTCTCAAACATCACCAACGACAAATCGAATTTGATCTTCACTCAATACGGGCTATGATCGATGATCAAGGCCAAAGATAACGTAAACACTTCAGATAATGTTCAAGCCCTTCAACCGAG
>CM038794.1:71453727-71498688 GCA_021764765.1 Vicia sativa | reverse complement strand
CAAAATTCAGCCCTGACATCTTCGATTTTCCAAGATTCAGCGGTCTTCGTTGCTTGTACTGTCATCCCATCGTAGTATTGGCCATCATCATAGTTCTTCTCAAGCTCAGCCGACCGCCTTCACCATCACCCCGTTACTTTGTTCGCCTCGACACTCCTCGAGAGCTCTATCCGATCGACCCTCTTAGACCACCTTGTAGTGTCTACCACATGAGGAGACCAACAACCTTCTTCTTTCTCGCTGATGAGCTTCTTCTCGATCCTTCGCCTTGGACCAAGCCGGTAAACATCTATTGAACCAGCATTCTCGAGCTTCAAGATCTTCGATGATCGCTCAAGAGCTACCGCTAAAATAATAGCAGCAAATGAGAAAACCAATCTTCAATGTAGTCGATGCAATGTTATGCTATGATATGCAATGTTTATGCGAATGCAATGCAATGTTTTCATGACCTTAGAGATTTAAATTTGTTAGACAAGCAATGAGCAAACATTTATTAGTACTTTATTATTTTCTTTTAAGTACAAGAGGTTCAAAACAATAAAATAAAACATATAAATCTTAAATCTTAAGTCTCCCATGCGCCTCTTGGTGCCGAGGTAGGCGCTGATGCTTCGCCTTCGGAAGTAGCCAATCAACCTAGCACCTTCTTCTCACTTGCATAAGACCGAGCTTCAAAGGTATCCCTCTTCCTCGAGCCGAATCCGTGATCTTCAAGTCTCAAAATCGTGAGGCATGTCGGACAGAACCAGATATAGCACGCCACCTATAGCAAAGTTCCATAATTGTGTAAAACAGAGTTGAATGGCATCATGAGGTTTCGAGCTCGAGCCTCACCCATTCGAGGTAAGGTTCCTAAGGAATGGAGTTCGGTGCCCCAAAGTCTTGGTATTAGTCTTCACTATGGCCCAAGCATGTATGAACCTTCGCTGCACTCGGAGATCGTGATTGTAGCCTAACACAATATCTCGAGAAGCATATCATGGACCACTGGGCAAAACCAAACCGACGTAGCTGAGAAGGTCAGGTACCTCCTTATACCAAGTAGTGGTACATTAGGGAATTCTCCACAACGCCAATGAATGTGAAGTCCTTTTGAGAAAAGACTCCAACCATATCCGAACGAGAGCAGACATTAATCTGAGACCATCTCAACCCTGTTCATTCTTCAAACCGATGAGGAAGGTGCGAAATAAACCACCGGAAAGTAACTGTGATACAACACATGAGAGTTCGTCTCTTAGTAGTAATAGTGTGGAGAGAATGTAGGACGCTCCAAAGTAGGCACCGGATCGCTGTAGAAACAACTTGATGGCGCTTGACATCTATGAATTGATCCGAAAGGGAAATGAACCAAACCATATATTAGCAAGGCCACAATGTCTTCGAATGCATGGAAACTCATAACTTTGAGGAATTCTCGGGCTTTCTTGATTAAGAACTTGGAAAGTAAACCCTTAACTCCACTTCTAGTTTCCCAATTGGCTTCAATGTCTGAGCGCTTAAGATGTAAGGCGATGTAATCTTCGTACTTAGGAACCTTTTTCTAGACCGGTGAATGGCATTTGGTCAAGAATAGGTATCCCAAGTAGCTTAGAGAACTCTTCCAAGGTAGGAACCAACCGATAATCTTGGAATGTAAAGCAATGGTGCTTCGGATCAAAGAACTGAAATAGGACATGCATCATATCTTCTTCAAAACCGGAGATGACCAAATCAAGTAGATAACCACATCTTTTGGTGAACCGAGCATGGTCGGAATTTCAAACCAATTTTCGAAATGAGAAGGTATACCCAAGAAGTTGATCCTGGATAGTCTTTCGAAGCCATAATACCCTACAAAAATGTAGCAAAGATAAATCCTCAGGTCCTTGAAATAGTTAGAAATGATATGCAATGCGAATGATGTCATGATGTCATGTTTGCACACACAAGCAATTCACACAACGAGCCTAGGTTTAAGGTCAGATGAGGTATGGTGATTACCCCACCAAAAGTTTGAGTTGGTTCATCCGGCCCCATAATAGTATCTGCCCTAGGAATCTCACATCATTGATCTTTCTCGTAGGCTATTTCAACACGATCCTGTTGGTCGACCGAAAATATCCCAAAAGTCCGATCTCAACGAGCGTGAAGATCGAGTATCAACCAACCTTAGTCAGACTAAAGCCGACCATCTCACTACCTTCTAATGGCCAAGATGGGTCAATTAAGGTTCTAAAAGTTTAGTTAGCGCTGATGACACCACAGAAGCAAAATACTATCCTCAACTTGGGAAACGAAGAGTATCGACATCCAAAGTGTCACGCTAACGTAGCCATCATGTTGACCATTTCATATACGCCTAACTGGCCACGACGATTTATTGCTACTACCTAAAAGGAAACCGGATCCGGTGTAGGATCCCCACAAATATAATACCCAACAACCCTTAAAGATAAAGCAAGCAAGTCAAACAGAAAGCAATAAAGGAGATCTAGAAATCCTAAGGCATTCTCTTAGGGTGTCTCCCGGCAGTAGTCGCCAGCCTGTGATACGCATGAACTCGACTTTTATTGTTTGTATCGCAAATGGATAGCGAGTCGCCACCGACTTTATTTTTATCCAATTAAGGGAAGGTAAAAGTACGTAAAAAGACCTCGTTAGATTTCCGAGTAGAAGGTTATGGAAGGTATTAGCACCCTTTCATTCGTAGTTATTCACGGCTCTTAGTTGCTCTTAGATCACTTTAAAATTGTGCTTCCGTGTGTTTGACAAAAATGTTTTGAAAAAGGCATTTCGCTTTGACTTTGTAATGATTCATGTAGGAATGTATACAAAGTGTTCTTAAATGTTTCGCTTTGAAAGAAGCTCAACTTTGAAAAAAGTGCTGGGTGAAAAGTATTTTGATAGAGCAAGCAACTAAAAGTCTTATTACCTACTTTAATCGGGTCATTTTCGTGTTATTTTACGCTCCTTTAGAATAGTGCTATCCATACCATTAGTTGGTAGGTAACCATTTGTCGGATGTAATGGGACATCTCAAGGGACATCGATGGTCATAAAGCAACTCAGGAAGTATCCCACATATCGGCGGACTATCATCATTTTCGAGGCGACAATCGAGGGTCAAGATCATGTATTCGGAGGCTACATCGGTCTTATGATCTTTGTATCGAAGGGACTATGATGATTTGTTTTGAAGGCAACCGCTAGAATACCTCCACGCTCGAGGGACTCGACCATTGATCGAAGGCAACGAGAGAGAATTACCCTAAGGGTGCATGTGTGAAAAAGTGTGTTGATTCGTATATTTTATCTTGAAAATTAGTGAACTATGTTGATTATTATCTTGCCATACACGCCTAGTTACTAGCAATTTATAGGGTGCGAAATTAAATGCGAATGTAAAGATGCGAAAGATAAACGTCCTACGCTATTACATGGTTGGGGAAGATACATAATTTAAACTTATGGAAAATAAAACCTAATTTAAACTATTACATCCCATGAGCAATTACATTATTGAAAAAGAAAATGATAAAAGAAAAATCGTCTCAAACTAATAACTCGTAAGAACGAGAAATCTGAAAATACGAAATCGAATAAGAGAAAAATGTTTGAAAAATGCAAGTTTTTATGAGAAAATATGACATGCCGGAAATAACATAAATATGCCAAAATAATTTTTTGGGATTTTTTAGATGCAATTTAATAATTTAAAACTAATTAAAATTGATTTAAATGCTAAATTATGAATACAAATAAATATGCATGCAAAATTGTATTTTTTTAATTTTAAAAATTAAATAAGTATTTTCTGGAAATAAATGCAAAAGGAAAAAATATGAGTTTTGTAATAAAATAGAAAAATATGAAAAGAATTAAAATGATATGAAATAAAAATGATATGAAAAGAATTAAAATGATATGAAATATTAAATAAAATAGAAAAATAGAAAATATGAGTTTTGAAAGAAAACCAAATGGTCCCGAGATCGAACGAGGACCTTCGAGAGCATCTACGCACCAGAGCCTTTACCACTACGCCTGGTGTCACCGCTTGAAAACCGAACGAGCGAGATCAAACATCGCCGCCCCCGACCTCCATCACGCTACCAAACTTCGCCTTCCTCCTTTTTTTAAAACTTCGCCTATTGCTCGACGCTACGCACTTCGGCAAAATCAAAACCCAAAGATACATAATATAAATAAGTTCTACATGGTTCGATTCCGTACATCATTCGGATTCATTGGTACTAGTCCGTGATCCAATTTTTCCTATTTCGGAAACCTAAACGATACGGAAACCCTAACAATGTGATACGTGTTCCCGCCATGGAAATTAATTAAAATGCCTGAATGCTTGCAAACTCATCACCGATCACAAAACAACAATGAAACACGTTAATAATGCATGAAATTAAACACGATTTTGGATTTCACAAAACCAAACCCTTGATTTTCTCTCGACCGATGGATTTGAGCAAAGTGAGGGTCCGATCGACTCAAGAGGTATCAAGGAATGTGTGGACCCTCAAAATCGATTGAAACGGCCGCAGTAGGATTGCACTTTGCTTGTCTGCCACTATTTTTGAGTTGAATAGGGTTCTTGAATCAAATTTTCTACCTTCATTCGTGTGGTATGTATCATGTATATATAAGAGAAGGATTCGAGTTGTTTTGGGAAAGAATTAATCAATGATCAATGTTAATCAAATTTGATTTTGTACAAAATCAAATCTTCATATTTTGATCAATTTTCAATCCAATCTTATCCATCAAATTTCAAAATTTCGCTTTTAATGAGTTGATTGATCCCAAGGAAGAAATAAAAATCAAGTTTGCAATTAATTTTGATTTTATACTCTATTTTTAAATTTAATTTGTATTTAAAGGAATAAATTCCAAATTAAATAGAAAAATAAAATAAAATTCGTGGCATTGGGCTTGGATATCTTAATGTATGCGGAGGAATAAGTTTGGATGAAGAAAATGTAGGCCCATTTGCAAAATTTTTTGATTTTTAGAAGTATCTCTCTTTGGCACCTTTCAAAATCGCCCAACTAGGAATGGTGTATCTTGCTCAATTTTCCACATTTTTGAGTGTTCTTGGACTTTTGGAAAGCTCTAAGAGTCCTCTAACCAACCTTTTGGTCGATCTCAATTGAGTTTCCATGCTCAATATATCTTCAAAACAAAATGTTGACTTTTGTTGACTTTGAAAATGACCAGAATGTTTCGAGCCATACCTCCTCAAATGAAGCATTTTTGACATTCTTGTGAGACATGAAGTTGTAGAGAATTGAATATCCTTCAAAACAAGAGGTGGTGGAAAAATCGAAAGTATGAAGAAGTTATGATCACCAAAGTTCAGCTTGACTTTTCATCTGTAAACCCTAATTTAGAAAGTTCACTTTCGAGCAAATCTTGAGTTTTCTTGATGAATCATGATCAACCTTGATCAAATGATGAATGTAACTTCAAATGAGGATGTTGACCAGAATTATGAAGTTCGACCGTATGTTGACCATACCGACTTTTGTCCAATACAATCGATTTTCAACCATCCGAGCAACTCGTTCGAGGAAACTTGACTCAGAAGGCTCAAATTGACATGGAGAATATTTGAAGCATGAGGAGGCATGGAACATTGGAGATGTTGAAGTCCATCCGAGTCGAATTACCAAACCCTAGTTCGATTGCCTAGAGAGAGTTTGTCCGATCATCCGAGGAATCCTCGTAATGACGATGGAAACGCCTGGTAGACGGAGGGAAAATTTCGTAATGGCGACATATACCATATATGGAAGCGTATAAAATATCACAGTGATGCAATGCAAAAGACAAATGATGATGCGCGCCAGTAAACAACGAATGCTGGTTGATCGACTGACGGGACTGTCAAATAAAGAGGCTGGAAATCCCTGTGAAGTCGCCACGGAACCACGAGCTGACACAGAAGACATCCACGATATTCATCTATGCTTAATCGCCACAATGCATGCAAAGAGTGGGAAAATAAAGAAACCACGGGAAAAGCATATATTTACGGTTCACTCGACGAGCCCCGCTGACAAGATGCGCACGATTCTGCAATGGAAAGTCGCAGCCGTGGTTCAAATTTCACTGCTTTGGTGGGTTTGTGTTTTTACTCAGAAAAAGGTTTTAAACACAAATGAAAAGGTGGGCTTAAAGGCTTAAAAAGGTTTGTGTTGGTTGGTTGCTTTTACCTCGAAAGGAGTTCAAACCATTATTAAGTGTTTTGTTTTCAAAAGAAAAAGAAAGCAAGTTTTAGTTTTATTACATAATGGACGCAAAAGAAACTAGCAAAACAAAAGGAAGACTAGCTAAGCATTAACCCTAATGTCGACATGCAAGGTCGGACCTATGGTCGAGGATGCGGAATCTCTACCTATGTTAACATGCAAAGGATGTGAATCCTAATGTCTAGGCTCGAGAACCCATCCTAACCGAGCAAACCTGGGAAAATCAAACAAACAAGCACAATCCACAAGTAATCTGCCCTAAACTGGTCTTTAAACAAACAAGGGGTTCCCAACATGCCCAACTACGAAAGCTTCATCATGCATCTCTATTCCTACTTTCTCAAAAGAAAGTTGTAGACACCTACTTATGATATCTAGGAAAGCTTAAGAGAATGCGATAAATTGTATAGAACTACCGAACGGATATAGAATCCAAGAGCATCGCGAGCTAATGAAATACCCAAAACATCAGCAATCGCATCCATGCAAAGAGTAAACCTGAGAATGGTTCAAAGCATCAAACAAGCGAGTACACGCTGACACGCATCCGATGTGATAATGTCTGCCAAGAATAAAATTAATCAACAGCAAGGTAGGAGCGATGCACACACGGGTACAAACACAAAACACCGCAAGAAGCGGAGTTGACCCAAAAAATCACAAAGAATATACGCGGGTATACAAACATCGAGAAATGTACGATATGCAACACAAGCCCTCGCATCAAATACAACTCAAATAGCAGCTTAATAATGACCAGCGCTGTTGTCGTTGCTGAATCAAGAAAGAACAGAAAATGCACCAAGACAGTCGCGCTAAGTTCGCTATACCGCTAAGCGCGACCCAACAGAAGCCACCGCTAGCCTGGCTCGACAACGCCAGCCACGCGACCGCAAAATGTAAGTCAAGAAGTTGGCGCTAGCGCGCCCGTGGCACTAAGCGCGGCCCGCAACTCCGCAAAATGCTACTGGTCCCGGACATTATCCATGATGTTCTCATGCCAAAATTAATCCATACAGTTAGGCCACAATCCCATAGTAGATAAAAGTCAAATGAACACGCGAGAAATGCTAATCGAAATGATAAATCCGATGTTCATGAATGAAGGACACATGCATGAACATGCAAGGAATGCAAATCAAGATGATAAATCCAATGTTCATGGATACACATGTACGAATATGTATGAATGCAAACCAATTCCAGAAATCCAATGTTCATAGATGAGGGACACATGCATGAACATGCAAGGAATGCAGATCGAAACGATAAATCCAATGTTCATAAATGAAGAGCACATGCATGAACATGCAAGGAATGCAAACTGAATTGGTAAATCCAATGTTCATAGATGAGGGACACATGCATGAACATGCAAGGAATGCAAATCGAAACGATAAATCCAATGTTCATAGATGAAGAGCACATGCATGAACATGCGAGGAATGCAAATTGAAACGATAAATCCAATGTTCATAAATGAAGAGCACATGCATGAACATGCAAGGAATGCAAATCGAAACGATAAATCCAATGTTCATGAACGAAGGACACATGCATGAACAAGCGAGGAATGTGAATCGAAACGGTAAATCCAATGTTCATAGATGAAGGACACATGCATGAACATGCGAGGAATGCAAATCGAATCGATAAATCCAATGTTCATGGATGAAGAACACATGTATGAACATGCAAGGAATGCAAACAAAATCGATAAATCCAATGTTCATGGATGAAGAACACATGCATGAACATGCAAGGAATGCAAACCGAATCGATAAATCCAATGTTCATTTGTGAAATTAGATGCGCGAACATGCAAGGAATGCAAATCAAGATGATAATTCCAATGTTCATTTGTGAAATGCATGAGCATAGTAAGAATGCAAGTTGAGGCGACAATGCAAATGTCCGTAGATGATCAATGCGTGAACATGCCAAGGATGCGAGTTATGATAACAATCCTAATGTTCAATAATGATAATCGGTGCATGAACATCCCAAGGATACGAGTTCAAATAACAATCCTAATGTTCACATGAGGATAAACGATGCATGAGCATGCCAAGGATGCAAGTTAGAATAACACTCCTAATGCTCTCATGAAAGTAAATGATGCATGAACATGTTAAGGATTCGAGTTACGATAACAATCCTAATTCTCATGTGGTGATAATTGATGCATGAACATGCTCAAGTCATCATGAATCAATGTAAATCAATCAAACTAAATGCTCTCCAATGCATGAACATGTGATAGATGATGCAAGATGCATGGATTTGTGACTTATATGCAAGGGAGATACAAATGCACAAGAGTATATGCATGCTATGTACAAAAGACCTCACTCTGACACAAATAAGGTTGCAAAATCTAATTCAAATCAAAGAATCCGAGAGTAAAAGTTCTAGATCAGAATCTACATCGAATTTAAATGCAATTTCAATATTCAATTGCACGAAAAGATGAAAGTCAACAACAGCTTAAAATAAGTGCTTATTTGAACCTAACACTTACTTGAACTTGAAGTTTGAATCAAATTGAAGAGGAATTCCTTGTGCTCTTCAAAGAAAATACCAAATCAGCAGTGAATTGATGATAATCTTTGGGAATTAACCTTGAATTCTTGAGAAAACTTGAAATCTTCAATGGAGGATTGAAGAAAATAAAGGAGAAATCATTGAATCTTGAAATTGAAAAGAAATCAAGATAAAACAGTTCCTTCCATGTCAAATTCGAGCAGAAGAAGGAGAAGATTGAGATTCAATAAGAGAAGTTGTAATGAAAAAAAACCAAAAGTCGCAGGGCGCTCTTAGCACGGGAGGCACCCTTAGCGCAGTCTGTGGCTGAGACAGTGTCAAACGGAGGTCCGATGGTGGCCTGTGGTGGTTGCTTGGAGGGAAAGTTGCAGTTTAAACTTTATTCTTTAGTTTTTGGTTTGGACTTTGAGAGAATTAGAGTGAGATTAGTAGTGAAAATTAAGCAAATGATTGTGTTGTTGTGATTTGTGAAGAGGAAAATCTATTTATAGTTTTAGGAGTTGGGCCTAAGATCAATAATCAAGCCTAAATCATGGTTATCCGAATAATTTTCGTAATTAATCAAAAACAGCCAAATCCTTGCAGAATTTGTAGTCGGAATGTAAACAAACATCCCTTAAGGATACTTCAATAACAACTAGTTCCGTAAACTAAATCCATCAAAACCTCTCACTGCGACTATGGCATGTGAATTCACCACATCTTCACAATATGCTTCGAAGAATCACAACAAGAATTTCGCCACAAAATCTTGTTTCTCATCAAAATCCAAATTCGCCCCACAACTCAAGTAACCATGCACCACTTGTTAACTCATCCGCTTCATACACTATTACGGCAAGACAAGTCTATCTCAACCAACACAAATCCCGATACTATCAACAAGAGATTAAGGGTGATCTTCCTCAATTTGTCAATATACACAACATTCATGATGGTGACATAAACCATCTTTACCAAACTACAACAAATGGCTTTCAAACTTACACCTCAACTTATCCCAAGAGTAACACCGCTTGAGGCTCCAACTCTAAGCCACAAGCGCCACCAAGAAGTAAAACTTCCCCACTTGTTTCAAACTCATATCTACGATAAACAATTAGAAACAAGCAGTACCCCAGTGTTTCACACATGTCACATACAATGTGGTTAAACACACTAATAACTGTCAATGCATCGACCTCGCCTCGATACCACTACTAATGTAACACCCCAATATTACCCTGTGGTTTAATATGCAAATATCGTAGTAATTTAAAATTTTATAAATTCAATACTAAGGTATCACACCTTCAAAACAAATCACTTTAAATACAGCTTAAAGTATAAATCAATACATAGCATCGTTGGAAATCATAAATTGATTCATAAAAATAAAAACATCTTCTTTATTAAACTTCTCATAAAATCATATTTTCATAAAGTACGATCCTTATACATAAAGGTATAACAACAATAGAACAACAAGAAAACAACATAAATATTCCCCGAGTGCTACGATCGAGCTATTAACCCGACTTAACTAATAGCAACTATAAACTTGTCTTCATAACCCCACTACTAATATAAAGGTAACTACAAAACAAGTAAAGGTGAGATATCCAAAACATATAATTAGGCATGATAAATATATATATATATATATATATATATATAGTTTAGGAATTATAAATCCGATATTAGTAAGTGCATTCCAACACATATCTAAATCTCACCTACTTGATCGCCATTCTAATATGTATGATCAACACTTTATCGCCATAATCTCACTCGGCATAAATCATCACAACACATAAACTTTCCTTATCACGAAGTCGCCAACAACCAATAATTATAAAACAACATCAAACAACAACACTAAACAACAACACCAAACAATGCTAATAACATAATGAAATCACCCAAATTGGCTAAAGCCCATCGCCGCTGGCATACAAAGCCCATCATCACAAACATCATTGCATCCTATTTTCATTAAGCATTTCATCAAGTTAAATCATCGCAAAACTCATCATTTATATTCACGATAGTTATCATGAAATTATCAATTCATATTCATTTCATGTTCATCATAAAGATCATCACCAAACAAAACATCATATATTATCGCAATTCAATCAACGTCGATCAATTAAAAACCCAACGCCAAACAACTCAAACATAAACATAACCGACTCCATGATACACGACTATGTTATGCATGTGGTACCCGCCGCTTTGTCCATAATTAGGAACACTGGCATAAAAGCCTCGCCATTACATAAAGCCTCGCCGCTGGCATAAAGCCCATCGTCGCCAATGCAATGTATGTGACTCGACAATAAAACAACACAACACAAAAACATCATCGTCGCTCATCAAAATTGGCATAATTTATCCAAAACAAGATAAATATATCATCGCCTCATATTTGAATTATGCAAAACATCACCAATAATTCATTATCATCAAAAATCATGCATTCACAAATCGGAAGCATTTATTGACAACATCAATATAATCATCACATCATCATGTACAAAGACATATAACATCACATCGCATAATCAACAAGTATTCCTTAGTAAATACACCGTCGCAAACATTATGTTTATTCACACTGCATCATTATCAATTAATTCACCAAATCCCAAA
Organism: Vicia sativa; assembly: GCA_021764765.1. Lineage (NCBI taxonomy): Eukaryota > Viridiplantae > Streptophyta > Magnoliopsida > Fabales > Fabaceae > Vicia > Vicia sativa. The sequence goes on along the minus strand of CM038794.1, from coordinate 71,487,262 downwards.
ACGAAAACTAGTCAAACACCTATAATCGCCGAAAGCCATTTCTAATAACCGATTAATCATAATCATTAACATTGAAATCGGATTGTCCATACGTGGTTTTAAATCTACTAAAACGCAATCCGGTTCAATTTAACCATATTTTGGCCTATTTCGGGTCATCTCTTAAAAACTCATAATTTCTAAAACTAACCTCACCACTACGCTCTACATGTCGAACTTAGCTAGCACGTCAATTTGCTGAATTCGAGCAACTAGTCTGTCGTCAATTCTATCAAATCGAAAAATCGAACATAATCGGGCAAAAGTATGCAAAAAATCGAATATGGGGCTAGAGACATTAACACGGGCCCCGTGTTAATCAACACGCCCGTGTTTAGAAGCCACTAGAAAACGCAAAACACCAAAGTCGCTGAATCAACACGGCACGTGTTCATCAACTACCGTGTCATGGACCCGCAACTATCTCTCATTCAAAAGGTCAACACGGGCACCCGTGTTAATCAAGACGGCCCGTGTTGATGGACCTGTGTGAAAATTTCACTTTTACCATTCCCATTAATTCTAATCATCATCAACCTCATAATCCCTACTCCTATTCCAACTCTTCTAATCTATTTCACTTAAACAATCAACCAAAACCCTATAAATCAACTTATCAACTTTTCCCCCAAATCCAAAACATAAACATCAAAATCTAACAATATGAGATGGAGAATCAAACCCCTTACGTCTATCTTGGTTGATTGCAAGATGCTTCAACACAATACCAACTTCATGCTTTATCTTGCTCCTCTTCTTCTTCTTCCCCAAAACCCTCTCTTTCTCTCAATCTTCCAAGTTTCTATTTTGCTTGTGTTTGGAAAAATGGAAAGAAAAACAAAGGAAAGGGTTTTTATGTTGCTTCTACTAGTAAGCCAAGGGTCTAGACCCTAATTCTAGGCAATTTCTCCTCACACCCCTAACTTAATCTAATTAATTAACACACTACTAATATTTAATTATATTATTAAGTCAATTAATTAAAATAATTTCGAGGAATTAAATATCGGATCCGAATAATATTTTACCGAACCGAACGGAATAAAATCGGACCGAACTAAACGTCTCCAAATATATTAATTGATATATTGATTAATATAAATATTCTCGTCGCAAAATAATTATCGATCGGTAATTCGAAAATATTAATATAATATTATATTAATTAAAATAGGGCGTTACAACTCTCCCCCACTTATAAACTTTTCGCCTCGAACTCGACAAAACGAACAAATCGGACATGCCTACGCATTTGTCCACTCAATCCTCGCATCAACTAAACAACATACAAAATACACCAAAAACAAGGAAATATCTCTAACTACATCGTCCCGTCAAGAACAACCATGCCGAGATGCAAAGCCCATACAATGCACTCGACAACCAACTAACACCCAACCACTAAACAAGTCGCAGACACACCGGCGCCGAGAGCTAAACAAACAAGTTCATACCATCCTAACGCCCAACCATGGAATTAGTCACTCACTCGAACCGATACTCTAAACGAAGTCATCAAAGATAGGAACATAAAGTCTCACGACACAACACCGACACCATCGCTAAAACGAAACAACAAAATGGTTATACAAACCAAAACTCAAACAATCGTAATAGGATAGTACCATGCGTACGCAAACACGAAAAGATGCCTTCGCTCACGCATAGTAGAACTCAAGGATTACACTTGCGCTATCGCTTCTCATTCCGTAAAAATCACAAGGTCACATCGTCCTTGTAGATTACCAACGACAACCCTTGAACAATAACAAGTTACACAAACATAATAATCGCAATACACCACTCATTCTAGGGCTTATACGACGACTCATGACTATAACTCCCTAGTCCGATCCAACAATCTCCTACACGCTAACAATTCAATGCTCGATAACTAAACCATGTTGCGTCACTTTAATGCATAAGATGCCAACCGTAAACCAACTTGGTTAATTCCTCAACTTCACAATTACTCAGAATGGATACGTTCAAAGCGTACACTGTGACACCCCAAATAATTCGATTATTAAATAATTAGAATTTTTAATTATTAATTTAATTAGAAATTTAATTATTGGTATATTTGGAATTATTGGAATTAATTATTAAATAAATGAAAGGAGAAGTTAGGAGTGTGAGGAGAAATGGGGGGTGTGACGAGTAAAATACTCTACCTATCCTAATTATTATTTTAATTATTTATTGGAATAATAAAAGGAATAATAAAAGGAATAATAAAAGGGAAAAAGAAGGAAAAAGAGGAATATAAGGTTTTTCATCAATCGTAACATTGGAGAAGAGAAGAGAAAGAGGAAAAGAGTGAAAGTTGCCGGAATTCGAAGAACCCACAAGGTAAGGGGTGATTTCGATTAACATGCCTTATCGCTTTGATTGCAATAAAATTGATCGTAGTATGTTAAGAATTCTCAATTTAGTAATTTAGGTTTTCATAGAATTATCCTAATTTGTGTTTGATTGTAGAATTGAGTAATTTGTATGTTATAGGGTCATTAGGAATGATCAAAGTATGTTATATTGCATGTTACTGCTGTTGGATTGTGCAATTATATGGTGTTTGAATGTTGGATTCGTGTGGGATTGATAGGAAGTGAGTGGGTATGCATAATGCTGTCAAAAATGCATAATTTTGGTTCTGCAGGTCGCGGGAACCGGTTCCTATGTGGGAGGAACCGGGTTCCCAGTTCATTTTTTTCAAGGAAAACTGATTTTTCACCTGGGAACCGGGTTCCTGTCTGGGTGATCCGGGTTCCCCATACATTTTTCCAGGGCGGTTTTGAACTTGTGGGAACCGGTTCTCCTGTGATCCGGTTCCATCATACTTTTTAAAAAATTCCAAACTTTAAAAATTCATAACTTTTAAACCGTAAGTCCGTTTTGAGCGCCGCTTTGGACATTGTTTCTTAAATTTAATGCTCTAGTTTATGAAATGAAGAGAATTCCTGTAATTTGAAATTATTTTGAAAATGTGTCGAATTCCGATTTAAGTGGTTTGTTATTCAATGCATACTTGGTGTATATGCAGTAGTGTACCTGTGGCAATTGATTGTATTAGGATTTTGTGAATGGAATGCATGTTTATGCTGTTTGGTGTGTGCATGATCGTTGAGGACATCATGTTTTGGTTTTGATTCGGTTTATGATAATTGGTGTATTCATGATTGTATTGATATCATGTGTTTTTGTTGGTGTTGTATATACCTGGTAGTTGTTGATCTTAGTTGTTGTTGTTGTGGTATATACTGGTGATAGTCTTACCAATTGAAGGGTAAGAATTTGGCATATTTATGCTTTGTGATGATTTATTTCATGATAGGTGATCATATCATGTTGTGGTTGATGATGGTTTATGATGTCTGATGTGGTCATAACCTGTGTTGAATGTTGCATGCTGGTGTTGTGCATGCATATGCATTCTGGTGAAGTTAATTCCCATTGTGTGGAATTTAACTTGTATTACCAATAACCGTACCCGGGTGATAATGGGTGGTGAGGCTGGATTCGTGTCAGGGTGATTATGGACGAATTAATGATTACTGTATCCGGGTGATGATGGATCAGTGTGTGTGACTTGGTCACGTTTTGGTACCACATGCATTGAGTCTGCATTTGTATTTGCATGGGATTGTAACATTATAGGATGGTTTCCAGTGTTACAGTTCAGTTGTTGTTGTTGTTGTGCATAATGAAATGTGTGGTTGTAATTGTGTGTTGAAATCTGAATTATGCTAGAATGGGTGGATTAATATACTTGTGATATTATGTTGTCTGAGAAACTTATAATGCATATTAATTATGAAGAAATCTCACCCTTACTTTAATGATTTCAGATTAAAGTTAGCAGCTCAGGAGTTGGTGAGGATGGCTCTAGAGCTATGTTATTTTGAGTCCGCGTGTCAGTGTCATGCTCTGATAGGTTGTAACACTGGGGAACGTTTAGCTGAAAAATTATTTAGTATTCAATTGTTATTTGAGTTATTTTGGGAATAATTATGAATTGGTTTTATTCCGTTTTGGTTTTGTGGTATTTTTCTGCTGTGTAAGACATGATATCAATTCGATTGATTATTTTAATAAGTCCTTCAGTGAAGCATGGCTACTGTTTATTGAGGTTTTATTTATTTCCGAATTGTGACATCCCTTGTTTTCCATGTTAACTCTGATTTAATTAATATATTCGCGGGGTATTTTAGAAGGGGGTGTTACAATAGTGGTATCAGAGCATAGTCGGTCGTGTCTTAATGTCACTATCCCTTTGTACGCGACAAGTGTGTACAACACTGTCGGTACTTGTTGCTTTTCTGATTGCTTATTGTAGGAGTGGTGTGAAACTAAGTGGGGGAGAGGAGATGCTTTCCGGATATGTTCCGATTGTAAGTCATTGGTACGAGGTACTGCTTAAGAAGACAGTGCAAGAGTTGTTGGAATCATTTAGATCGTGATTCATATTTGGAAGTGCAAAAAGGTGAGTACGATTCTGAGAACAGAAAGTGTTGGTAATGATGGTTTATACTCCAGTATGATTATCGGATGTCTATTGACAAATTGAGGACTTGATCACCCTTAGTCTCTTGTTGATAGTAGACGGAATCGTATTGGATGGTATATAATGGTCTTGCTATCTAATTGGGACATAAAGTGATGAATATGAACGAAGTTTGGTAGAAGCTCGTGAACCATATGAGTTGATGAAGACTCTAATAAGGACAATGAATTAAGATGGATGATCGAGTTGTGCAGTTGTTAATGATGGTGTGGTAGTGTTTATGTTATATTCTTTGACGGAAGCGAAAGGAAAAGCTAAGAGTGATGAGTTGCCAGTGGTGAATGAATTCCCTAAAGTGTTTCCGGAAGATGTTAGCGAGCTCCCACCCGAGAGAGAAGTGGAGTTTACAATAGATTTGATTCCTGGAACTAGTCTGGTGTCGATGGCGCCTTATCGCATGTCGACATCTGAATTGTCTGAATTGAAGAAGCAGTTGGAAGAGTTGTTTGAGAAGAAGTTTATTCGTCCTAGTGTTTCGCCGTGGGGTGCTACGGTATTGTTGGTTAAGAAGAAAGAAGGCTCAATGAGATTATGTGTGATTACAGGGAGTTGAACAAAGTTACAATCAAGAATCGGTATCCTTTGTCGAGGATTGATGATTTGATGGATCAACTAGTTGGAGTTTGTGTATTCAGTAAGATTGATCTGAGGTCTGGACATCATCGATTCAGTAAGACGGAGGATATTCGTAAAACCGTGATTTAGAACGAGGTATGGACATTATGAGTATTCGTTATGCCGCTTGGAGTTACTAATGCACCGTGTTTTATGGAGTATATGAACGTAATATTTCATCCGTATCTTGATAAGTTTGTGGTGGTATTTATCGATGACATTTTGATTTATTCGAAAAGTGATGAAGAGTATGCGAGCATCTCGTAGTTGTATTAGAACCGCTGAGAGAAGAAGCTTTATGCTAAGTTGTCCAAATGTGAATTCGTTATGAAGTGAGTTTTTGGCCATGTAATTTCCAAGAATGGGATTGATGTTGATCCTACGAAGGTAGAAGTTTATCTCGCAAAGCGCCAAGAATTCTTCCGAGATCCGTAGTTTTCTTGGTCTTCGGTGTTATTACAGAAGTTCATGGAAGGATTTTCCAAATTAGCTGCTATTGACTAAGTTGACCGAAGGGTCGTGTTTGTTTGGGATGCCGAATGTGAGAAAGGATTTCAAGAGTCAAGAAGAGGTTGACTAGTGCTCGATCTTGATTTTGCCGAATCCAATAAGTCCTTTGTTGTGTATTGTGATGCGTCATTGATGGATTAGGTGGTGTTGATGCAAGATAAGCAGGTTGTGGCTTATGCTTCGAGACAATTGAAGATTCATGAAAGGAATTATCCGACTCATGATTTAGAATTGGCAACAGTGGTATTTGTTTTGAAGTTATGGAGGCATTATTTATATGGTTCTCGATTTGAGGTATTTAGCGATCACAAGAGTCTGAAGTATCTCTTTGAACAGAAAGAGCTCAACATGAGGCAGAGAAGGTGGTTGGAATTTCTGAAGGATTACGATTTCAGTTTGAATTACCATCCTGTTAAGGCAAATGTTGTTGCGGATGCTTTGAGTAGGAAGTCCTTGCATATGTCTATGTTAATGGTTTGTGAATTGGATTTAGTTGAGCAATTCAGAGATTTGAGTTTGGTATGTGAGACTCCTTCTGATAGTGTGAAATTGGGAATGTTGAAGCTGACTAGTGGTATTCTGGAAGAAATTCGAAATGGATAGAAATCTGATGTCAGTTTAGTTGATAAATTGACATTGATCAATCAGGGTCAAGGAGGTGAGTTCTGAATTGATGAGAATGGTGTTATGAGATTTGGTGATAGGGTGTGTGTTCCGGATGTTGCCGAGATTAGAAAGAGTATTTTGGAAGAAGGACATCGTAGTGGGTTGAGTATTAATCCTGGAGCTACTAAAATGTATCATGATTTGAAGAAGTTGTTTTGGTGGCCTGGAATGAAAAAGGAAATTGTTGAGTTTGTCTATGCTTGTTTGGTTTGTCAGAAGTCGAAAATTGAACATCAGAAACCGTCAGGACTGATGGAACCGTTGTTTGTTCTGGAATGGAAATGGGATGGCATTTCTATGGATTTTGTGTCTGGTTTTCCGAGGACAACGAAGAATTGTGATTCTATCTGGGTTATTATTGATCGGTTGACAAAATCTGCTCACTTTATTCCGATAAGAATGGATTATCCGATGGAGAGGTTGGCAGAGTTGTATGTTGAGAAGATCGTAAGTTTGCACGGTATTCCTTCTAGTATTGTGTCGGATAGAGATCCGAGGTTTACATCTAAGTTCTGGACGGGATTGCAAGAAGCTTTGGGTACTATGTTGCGATTGAGTTCTGCTTATCATCCGCAGACAGATGGTCAGACAGAGAGAACGATTCAGTCATTAGAGGATTTGTTAAGAGCTTGTTTGTTAGAGAAAGGTGGAGCTTGGGATAGCTACTTACCATTGATTGAGTTTACCTACAACAATAGTTTTCATTCGATTATTGGTAAGGCTCCATTTGAAGCATTGTATGGTAGAAGGTGTCGGACACCGTTGTGTTGGTACGAATCTGGAGAGAGTGTTGTGATTGGACCGGAAATTGTCCAATGTGACTTTGAGAAGATTAAAATGATTCAGAGAAGATGAGAGCTTCGTAGTCTTCGTAAGAGTTATCACGATAAGAGGAGGAAAGATCTTGAGTTTAGTGAAGGAGAACATGTGTTTATGCGAGTTACTCGATGATCGGTATTGGTCGAGCTTTGAAGTCAAAGAAGTTGACTCCGTGCTTTAATGGTCCGTTTATACACAAGAGAGTTGGAAGGTTACGATTAGATTGCTTTATCACCACATGCAAATTTGCATGATGTTTTCCATGTATCTCACCGAGAAGTACATTACCGATCCGTCTCATGAGATTCGTAGATGATATAGTACGAGAGAATTTGATCTTGAGGCATTACCTGAATTGAGGATCGAAGTTGAAGCAAACGGGTAAAGAGATAGCTCGTGAAAGTAGCTTGGGAGGACCAGCAGTGGAAATGTTACTTGGGAGCTGGAGAGCCGGATGCAAGACTCTTATCCCGAACTTTTCGTCTAAGGTATGTTTTCGAGGACAAAAACTCTTTTAGTGGGGGAGAGTTGTGACACCCCAAATAATTCGATTATTAAATAATTAGAATTTTTAATTATTAATTTAATTAGAAATTTAATTATTGGTATATTTGGAATTATTGGAATTAATTATTAAATAACTGAAAGGAGAAGTTGGGAGTGTGAGGAGAAATGGGGGGTGTGACGAGTAAAATACTCTACCTATCCTAATTATTATTTTAATTATTTATTAGAATAATAAAAGGGAAAAAGAAGGAAAAAGAGGAATAGAAGGTTTTTCATCAATCGTAACATTGGAGAAGAGAAGAGAAAGAGGAAAAGAGTGAAAGTTGCTGGAATTCGAAGAACCCACAAGGTAAGGGGTGATTTCGATTGATTAACATGCCTTATCGGTTTTGATTGCAATAAAATTGATCGTAGTATGTTAACAATTCTCAATTTAGTAATTCTAGTTTTCATAGAATTATCCTAATTTGTGTCGGATTGTGTAGAATTGAGTAATTTGTATGTTATAGGGTCATTAGGAATGATCAAAGTATGATATATTGCATGTTACTGCTGTTGGATTGTGAAATTATATGGTGTTTGAATGTTGGATTCGTGTGGGGTTGATAGGAAGTGAGTGGGTATGCATAATGTCAAAATGCATAATTTTGGTTCTCAGTCATGGAACCGGTTCCTATGGGAGGAACCGGTTCCCACCATTTCTTATAAAACCGATTTTCATTGAACTGGTTCCGTCAGGTGATCCGGTTCCCATACATTTTCCAGGCGTTTTTGAACTTTGGGAACCGGTTCTCCTTGGGGTGATCCGGTTCCATCATATTTTTGAAAAATTTCAAACTTTAAAATTCATAACTTTCAAACCGTAAGTCCGCTTTGAGCGCCGCTTTTGGATGTTGTTTCTTAAATTTAATGCTCTATTTTATAAAATGAGAATTCTGTAATTTGAAATTATTTTGAAAATGTGTCAATTCGATTTAAGTGGTTTGTTATTCAATGCATACTTGTGTATATGTGAGTGTACCGTGGCAATTGATTGTATCGTGGATTTTGTGAATGGAATGCATGTTTATGCTGTTTGGTGTGTGCATGATCGTTGAGGACATCATGTTTTGGTTTTGATTCGGTTTATGATAATTGGTGTATTCATGATTGTATTGATATCATGTATTTTTGTTGGTGTTGTATATACCTGGTAGTTGTTGCCCTTAGTTGTTGTTGTTGTGGTATATACTGGTGATAGTCTTACCAATTGAAGGGTAAGAATTTGGCATATTTATGCTTTGTGATGATTTATTTCATGATAGGTGATCATATCATGTTGTGGTTGATGATGGTTTATGATGTCTGATGTGGTCATAACCTGTGTTGAATGTTGCATGCTGGTGTTGTGCATGCATATGCATTCTGGTGAAGTTAATTCCCATTGTGTGGAATTTAACTTGTATTACCAATAACCGTACCCGGGTGATAATGGGTGGTGAGGCTGGATTCGTGTCAGGGTGATTATGGACGAATTAATGATTACTGTATCCGGGTGATGATGGATCAGTGTGTGTGACTTGGTCACGTTTTGGTACCACATGCATTGAGTCTGCATTTGTATTTGCATGGGATTGTAACATTATAGGATGGTTTCCAGTGTTACAGTTCAGTTGTTGTTGTTGTTGTGCATAATGAAATGTGTGGTTGTAATTGTGTGTTGAAATCTGAATTATGCTAGAATGGGTGGATTAATATACTTGTGATATTATGTTGTCTGAGAAACTTATAATGCATATTAATTATGAAGAAATCTCACCCTTACTTTAATGATTTCAGATTAAAGTTAGCAGCTCAGGAGTTGGTGAGGATGGCTCTAGAGCTATGTTATTTTGAGTCCGCGTGTCAGTGTCATGCTCTGATAGGTTGTAACACTGGGGAACGTTTAGCTGAAAAATTATTTAGTATTCAATTGTTATTTGAGTTATTTTGGGAATAATTATGAATTGGTTTTATTCCGTTTTGGTTTTGTGGTATTTTTCCGCTGTGTAAGACATGATATCAATTCGATTGATTATTTTAATAAGTCCTTCAGTGAAGCATGGCTACTGTTTATTGAGGTTTTATTTATTTCCGAATTGTGACATCCCTTGTTTTCCATGTTAACTCTGATTTAATTAATATATTCGCGAGGTATTTTAGAAGGGGGTGTTACATACACCTATCAAGACACCTCGCAACATCAGCTTCATCAACTCGAAGAATCACTCTTTCATTCTCGATTGATCAACGTCCATTGGTCCTCTAAATACATGGCATAGTTTGACCTTTTCAAGTTTTGTCCAAATATTCACTTGTGAAACTTCGACGTATACACTTGACTTCAACGAAGTCTTCCCTTATAACAATTCAATTCCCAAAGTATATATAAGTAATCACTATCCTCTTACCGTCGCAACAATCAATACACAGGCTTCTCCTTCGAAACACCTTTCACAACTTTCAATCTTCCAAAGTGGTAATTCAAACCAAAACACTCTCTCAAGAACTCAACCCATCAACGTCATCTCATACTCCTAACTTACAACACAGGTCAAACTTAGAACCAAAACGCCAATTTCTATGGAATCCAATCATGAACGCCATCGCAACCGACTTAAGTCACAATAGAACACCTTCCTCCATAAAACATCAATCATCTTTAAGTACCTGTGGTTACCAAACCCTCACCAAATTCCTTACCGTCAAGACTTATTTTAGTCGTAATCTAATAATCCACCGCGACCATTAGTATCCGACGAAATCCATATGTTAGTAGTGAACAAATCCTTAATAACCTTCTGAGCTTAATCTCAACAAGTGTCCCAAAACAACATGCGACATTCTTCAAAATAATAAATCCCAAATAAGATATTCTTGGGTTAACCGCAATATCATCATACTAACTCAACACCAGTCGAAGTCTCTTTAAAGATTGTACTCAAACTTGAATTGTCTTTAACAATTCTCATCTCCTCATAGTTAACATCTGCACCTTTAAAATTTCAAATGAGCGCAACCGCATCAAACTCTAACCCACGCGTCCGACAATTTTTACTTATGAAAATCAAATCGTTCCAAGGTAGCAATACACTTGTAAAAAGATCTTCCATCAATCAATGCCAACTTATAAAAATATCTTCCATCAAACTCACAAAGCTAACCATCCAAAACAAAGGAACTTCTAAGCTCTAAAATAACTCTTGAGGTCTCCTATAAGATACAAAATAAATCTTCACGGAGTTGTCCATAATATCACCGCCTAAGTCGCTTACTTAAGACACTCACGTCCGACAATTCCAAAACTCCTTCTTGGGATACTCAACATGCACCGATCTAACTTCACTACTGATAACGCAACGCTTGGATGCTTGCCACAATTCCTTAACTTGATGTGACCCAAATAACATCTATCAACACGAAATAACTCTTACAGCTACTCATGAGAGTACTGTCTGAACATTCCAATATCATACCTGACGCATTAGTCACACTAATGATATCAGCATATACTCTCCCGGACCATACGCTATCTTGAAAAGCATTGTCTAATCATCTTCAGTTCTCACACTAACCCGTAGATAACCAGACTTTACATCGGTTCCACTAAACACAAAAGCTCCAAATGACTGGAAATTCCTGGCAGCAGATACGTGATGTCACAGAGAATGTTATGACACAGTATCTGACACTTTGTTAACAATTCACAATAAATTCAAACAGCAGTAAAGAACACAATAAATTGTTTACCCAATTCAGTGTCTAACTACACCTACATCTGGGGGCTACCAAGCCAGGGAGGAAATTCACTATTAGTAGAATTAATTCAGGAATAAACCAACCATTTTATCTCCTTCACTTAAAACCTACCCAATGCAACTTCAATCTAAGTCCTACATAGACCTGAGTTCCTACTCACTCCCCCTCAATCACAGCAGTGATATCAACCTATTGATTAATTGAATTGTGAAGACACTCTTCAATAAACTATCTTGATTTTGCTTCAAAGCTTTAATCAAGAGACAAAACACTCGTGCTTCAAAGCTTTGAGTGGTAAACTACCCTTACAAACAAATCCTAGTCTAAGGCACTTATCAATTGATAATTGCTTGGCTCACAAGAGTAACTAGAATTACACAAAATACAACCTGCTAAATCTTCAATACATTCTAGAGGCGCAACAGCAGTGTAAGGGTTCTATTCCTATTATAGAAGCAATTCGAAACTTCAGTTTGGGCTTCCATAAAGATAGTTAGGTTCACTTAATTAATCCTAAAACTTGGTCTTATCAACAACCAATTTAGGTTTAACTAAGATTAACCTAACAGCCACGTGAGCATACAATCTAATAATGTAAAAACATAATAAAGCACCAACAAACTTCTAAAAATCTCAGAAAACAGATCCGCAGAAATGTCATAATCGAATGTCATAACATCTATTATGACATCGATATTTTGCGTAATTCCAAAGCTTTTAGCTTCCAGCCGAGTACTTTAAACATCCTTATCAAGTAGGATTTATCTTCAATCTCAATGTCATGACATTTATCAAGACATTGCCATAGCCTAGTTTTACCAAAATTAATGCCAACTTAAAACACTAACATGATGATCTATCCAACATCACCCTGAAGTAGATACTTGTCCTCAACATCCACTTCATTTCTTTTGCTCGACACATCGCCTAAGCGACCTTCGCTCTTCTCGAACAACACAACGATAGCACTCCACGGTGACCGCTCAATAAACAAACTCGCTAAACCAATCCTCAAGTTGACTCTTCAACTCTAACTCGTAAACAAACATCCCTTAAGGATACTTCAATCACAACTAGTTCCAAAATAAATCCATCAAAACTTCACTGCACTACTAAGAATTCACTCACATCTTCACAATATGCTTGAGAAGAATCACAACAAGAAGTTCGCTTGCGAAAATCTTGTTTCTCATCAAAATCCAAATTTGCCCACAACTCAGGTAACCACGCACCACCTTGTGCTAACTCATCTGCTTCATACACTATTAAGCTGGCAAGACAGTTCTATCCCAACAAACACAAATCCCGACTACTATCAACAAGAGATTAAGGGTGATCAGTTCCTCAATTTGTCAATAGACAATCGACATTCATGATGGTGACATAAACCATCTTTACCAAACTACAACAGCGTCTTCAAACTTACACCTCAACTTACCCAAGCGTAACACCGCTTGAGGCTCCAACTCTAAGCCACAAGCGCCACCAAGAAGTAAAACTTCTCCCCCACTTGTTTCAAACTCATCTATGTAGACAAAAAATTAGAAACAAGCAAGTACCGACAGTGTTTCACACATGTCGCATACAATGTGGTTAAACACACTAATAACCCGGTCAACGACCGACTCCGATACCACTAATGTAACACCCCAATATTACCCCAGGTTTAATATGCAAATATCAGAGTAATTTAAAATTTTATAAATTCAATACTGAGGTATCACACCTTCAAAAACAAATCACTTTAAACAGTTCGCTTTAAATTATAAATCTCGCATACATAACATCGTCGAAAATCATAAATTGATTCATAAAAATCAAAACATATTCTTTATTAAACTTCCTCATAAAATCATATTTTCATAAAGTATGATCCTTATACATAAAGGTATAACAACAATAGAACAACAACAAAACAACATAAATATTCCCCCCGAGTGCTACGTATCAGAGCGACACCGACTCAACTAATAGCAGTTATAAACTCCGTCTTCATAACCTGCACGTTACCAATATAAAGGTAACGGCGAAACAAGTAAAGGGTGAGATACTCCAAAACATATAATTAAATGCATGATAAATATATATATAGTTTTGGAATTATAAACGATATAGATTAGTAAGTGCATTCCAACACATATCTAAATCTCACCTACTTTGATCGCCATTCTAATGTGTATGATCAACACTTTACCGTCATAATTTCATCGGCATAAATCATCACGACAACACAAAAACATCAAGTTAAATCATCGCAAAACTCATCATTTATATTCGTCGCATAGTTATCATGAAATTATCAATTCATATTCATTTCATGTTCATCATAAAGATCATCACCAAACAAAACATCATATATTATCGCAATTCTATCAACATCGATCAATTAAATACCCAACGCCAAACAACTCAAACATAAACATAACCGACTCCATGAGACACGACTATGTTATGCATGTGGTACCCGTCGCTTTGTCCATAATTAGGAACACTTGGCATAAAAGCCTCGTTGCTTGGCATAAAAGCCTCGTCGCTTGGCATAAAAGCCCATCGTCGCCAATGCAATATATGTGACTCTAACACAAAAACATCATCGTCGCTCGTCAAAATTGGCATAAAGCCCACATCGCCATAATTTATCCAAAACATGATAAATATATCATCGCCTCATATTTGCATTATGCAAAACATCACCAATAATTCATTATCATCAAAAATCATGCATTCACAAATCGGAAGCATTTATTAACAACATCAATATAATCATCACATCATCATGTACAAAGACATATAACATCGCATCGCATAATCAACAAGTATTCCTTAGTAAATACACCGTCGCAAACATTATGTTTATTCACACCGCATCATTATCAATTAATTCACCAAATCCCAAAAACGGAAAACTAGTCAAACACCTATAATCGTCGCGAAAGCCATTTCTAATAATCGGCATTAATCATAATCATCAACATTGAAATCGGATTGTCCATACGTGCCTTAAATCTACTAAAACGCAATCCGGTTCAATTTAACCGTATTTTGGCCTATTTTGGGTCATCTCTTAAAAACTCGTAATTTCTAAAAACTAACCTCACCACTACGTTCTACACGTCGAACTTAGCTAGCACGTCAATTTTCGTTGAATTCGAAGCAACTTGCTCCGTCGTCGAATTTACCGAAATCAGAAAATTGGAACATAATCGGGGCAAAAGAAGTGCAAAAAAATCAGAATATGGGGGGCTACAGATAAATCGACACGGGCCCCCGTGTTAATCAACACGGGCCCCCGTGTTAATCAACACGGGCCCCCGTGTTAATCAACACGTGCCGTGTTGAAAATCCACTAGAAAACGCAAAAACACCCAAGTCAGTGAATCAACACGGGCACCCGTGTTCATTAACACGGCCCGTGTTGATGGACCTGGCAGCAACTATCTCTCATTCAAAAGGTCAACACGGGCACCCGTGTTAATCAACACGGCCCGTGTTGATGGACCTGTGTGAAAATTTCACTTTTACCATTACCATTAATTTTAATCATCCTCAACCTCATAATCCCTACTCCTATTCCAACTCTTCTAATCTATTTCACTTAAACAATCAACCAAAACCCTATAAATCAACTTATCAACTTTTCCCCCAAATCCAAAACATAATCATCAAAACCTAACAATATGAGATGGAGAATCAAACCCCTTACCTCTAGCTTGGTTGATTGCAAGATGCTTCAACACAATCCCAACTTTATGCTTGATCTTGCTCCTCTTCTTCTTCTTCCCCAAAACCCTCTCTTTCTCTCAAGCTTCCAAGTTTCTATTTTTCTTGTGTTTGGAAAAATGGAAAGAAAAACAAGGAAAGGGTGTTTATGTTGCTTCTACTAGTAAGCCAAGGGTGTACACCCTAATTCTAGGCAATTGCTCCTCACACCCCTAACTTAATCTAATTAATTAACACACTACTAATATTTAATTATATTATTAACTCAATTAATTAAAATAATTCCGGGGAATTAAATATCGGATCCGAATAATATTTTACCGAACCGAATGGAATAAAATCAGACCGAACTAAACGTCGCCAAATAAATATTCTCGTCGCAAAATAATTATCGATCGGTAATTCGAAAATATTAATATAATATAATATTAATTAAAATAGGGCGTTACAGAAAGCATCGAGTGCACCTAAGAGAGAGAAAGCATCGGGTAAGGGAGTCAGTTACACGGGGGAAGGTATTAGCACCCCACACGCCCGTAGTACTCTAAGGTATCCACCTCTACTTTCTATCCATTGAGCGTGGGTATCTATTTACAACCTATGTCTAAGGAAAATGAATGAATGTAAAGTATTATGTACAAAAAGAAAGGTTTTTTTAGTCATGCTTGCCGTTGCCAACCTTTAGTGCCGACGTACCCCGTTCGTGCAATTAGGGATCAAAGCACTATGTAGTCTCCTCAAAAATTTTGGTGGGTTGCAATGTTTTTTATGAGAAATTCCATCTCGCATCCTTACGATTGCAATTAGTGCTTGGCGTTGTAGCTTATCGAAAGTCTCATGCTCGGCCACTCGCACACTTAGAAATTCACTTGGATTTGAAAAGGAATGTCGTTATCAAAAAGGTTTTCATAGAAAAATGTCCGAAGACAAAAAGATTTGAAGTTGGTTGATTATTTTTATCTTGGCGAAAGGATTTTAAATTTATTAACATGTTTTGAGATTTAATAAAGAAAATGTTTCATGCTTTATTATTGAAAAAAGGGAAGAAAAACATCTAAGGGGAACTATCTAGCTCTATTCCTAATGTTATCATACAAAGGTGGTCCTAAGTCTAGGATAAAAAGGGAATCTCTACATGTCTTGACATGCATGGATGACCATTTTGATGTCTAAGCTCAAAAGCTACCCTAGCCGAGCGGTCCTAGGGGAAACTATCCTAATATCCATCTTGGTTGACCAACCAAGGGATACAAATGGAGGAGGAAAGCAAGTGCTTTGACAAAAGCACACAAACAATGCAATGCACAAACAAATGACACATAGAAGCGCGAGGAAAAGAAGAAAGAAAGACCAGAGCCAAGGGCGGCGCGTCAATCGAGTCAACCAGGAGCTTTCTTTCGAAGAAAAACCATAGCCACAGAGAGTCATTCCGCGTCAACCAGGACTTTTCTCTTGTGAGGAAGGGATTCACGCCTTGATATGAATTACCAAGTGTGAAGAGTATATAAGTGCGAGTATCAGCGCGTGACGACACAAACTCCAAAAAAAGCGTGGAGGGTTAGAATAGGGAACCCTTGCCACTATGTATATGACTCGATAAAGGAAGCTTCACGATTCATGTGAGTTGGGATGACACAGACTGAACTGGGCAGGGGTTGATTAATAACCCTTTTCCGCGTGCCTTTCTCATTAGGACTTAATGATGGTGCAATAATAACCACCATACCTCTAAGCAAGCACAAATAGTAAAACACTTACTAAAAAGTACCTACTCACAAACAGGGTTTTAAACACACCAAGCACAAGTAGCACACAATATGCATAATTGCCTTAACCAAGGTCTTTAAATAAACTAGAGGGGTTCCTGACATGCTCCAACAACAAAAGCCCCATCATACATCTTTATTCCTACTTCTCATGCTCTCTAGAATAGCGATAAAATAAAGTTGTAAAATGGTAAGAAGATACCGAACGGATAACAATCCGTGAAAGCTATAGAAAATAGCGAATCCTCTAGAAAACATTGTGAATTGCTGACAAACAAAAAATAAATTCGGTAAGAAATGCGTAGAAGCATCAATAAGCATGGTAGGAATGTGTGGCGGACATATTTAAATATCAACAGAAAACCTATAAGGGATAACCATCCAGACAATACAAAAGACAAAGCACAATGTCATATGCAAAAAATAAGGACGTCTATCGTACACATCCGTCCAACGGGACACCTACACCGGATAACCATCCATGGCCATATAGACAAACAATGCACACACGGCGTATGCAAGTCTAGGATATGTAGAGGACATATCTGAATCAATCATAGAAACCTTCAAGGGATAATCATCCAGACAATACATACAAATAATTCACACACGGCGTATGCAAGACCAACATATGTAGCGGACATAACTGAATCAATCATAGAAACCTGCATAAAGTATATTAACCAATGTACAATGGCAAGTGGGATGTGTGTCAACACATCCATATAATAAAACCTGCACAGAAATACATTAAACAATGTATTGGGTTAATGAAATGTGTGTCGACACATCCATATCAACGAGTACTTGCACAAAATTAATCATACAAAAGGATTCGGAACAAGAGAAGGTAATCTCGCGTGTCGAACGCAAAATTTGGATCAAAATGATAATCCAAACAAATTTCCCGATTACACAATCAAGCGATAATGATCTAATTGGAAACTAACTCAAAGTACCTTGAATAATCAACAAACATGTCAAAAATAACAAGGAAATATGTGCAAGAAAGAGTAGAAGGAAGCTTGGAGAGAGCATGGCAATCGAGCACAAAAAAAAGAAAAATATAACTTTCTACTTCAGGTGTAACCGGTTATAGCATGGAGGGTAACCGGTTACTTCAACTTAAATTGAAAATAGTGGCCTCTAAGTCAGTGAGGTAACCGGTTACAGCATGGATGGTAACCAGTTATAGCAAAAAATGCAAAAACAACAGGTTCTGACTTGGTGAGGTAACCGGTTACAGCATGGAGGGTAACCGGTTACACCAACAAAAATTCAATTTTTCACGTATAAAAGGTAAGGTAACTGGTTACAGCATGGACAGTAACCGGTTACAACAGCAGAAAATTCAGTTTGTACGTATAAAAAAGGTGAGGTAATTGTAGCACGGTGAACTGACTTTGTAGGTTTTTGTATCGCAAATGTGCCGATAGCATGAGTCGCCACCGACTTTTCTTTTATCCAATTAAGGGAAGGTAAAAAGTACAGAAAAAGACCTTTGTTAGATTCTGAGTAAGGGAGAAGGTTATGAAAAGGGAAGGTATTAGCACCCCTTTCCATCCGTAGTTATCTACGGGCTCTTAGTTTCTCTTAGATCATTTTAAAAAGTGCTTTCTGTGTGTTTGAAAATGTTTTTGAAAAGGAATTTCGCTTTGACTTTGTAATGATTCATGTAGGAATGTATACAAAGTGTTCGGAAATGTTTTGTTTTTGAAAAGAGTTTGAACTTTGACAAAAGTGTAAGGTGTGAAAAGTATTTTGATAGAGCAAGCAACTAAAAGTCTTATTACCTACTCAGAATGGTCGTTTTCATGTTATTTTACGTTCCTTTAGAATAGTGCTATCCATACCATTAGTTGGTAGGTAACCTTATTCGTTGGATGTAAGCAGGACATTCGAAGGGACATCGTATGGTCATAGAAAGCAACTTGTAGGAAGTATCCTAGCACATTCGAAGGGACTATCATCATTTTTCGTAGGGGACAATCGAGGGTCAAGATCATGTATTCGGAGGCGACATCGTGGGTCTATGATCTTTGTATCGAAGGGACTATGTGTCATACCCCAAAATTTGCCCTCCTACTTCTGAAGACATTTCATACATCTATACTCAAGGATTCCTCAAGGGTTGATCAGACAAATCCTCTCCTAGACAATCAACCCAAACTAGGGTTTGGCAATTCTCAGATCCAGATGGACTTCCAACATCTCCAATGGTCTTCATGCCTCCTCATATGCTTCAAAGATTCTCCATGTCAAGTTTCAAGCCTCACAAGTCAAGTTTCCTCAGACAATTGCTCGATGGTTGAAAATCATCAGATTGGACAAAAGTCAATTGTGGTCAACATACAATCAAACTTCATAATTTTTGGTCAACATCCTCATTTTGAAGTTACATTCATCATTTGATCAAGGGTTGATCATGATTCATCAAGAAAACTCAAGATTTGCTCAAAAGTCAAACTTTCCAAATTAGGGTTTTCTAGAAAAGTCAATGAACTTTGACTGAGCATAACTTCTTCATACTTTCTCAGAAAGTTTTCCACCACCTCTCACTTTGAAGGAAAATCAATTCTCTACAACTTCATGTCTCACAAGAATGTTCAAAAAATGTTTCATTTGGAAGGTATGGATCAAAACATTACAGGTCCTTTTCAAAGTCAACAAAAAGTCAACTTTTTGTTTTGAAGACATATTGAGTATGAAAAATCCAATTGAGATGAAACCAAAGAGGTTGGTTAGAGGACTCTTAGAGCTTTCTAAAAAGTCCAAGAACACTTAAAAATGTGGAAAATTGAGCAAAATTAACCTTGTGCAAGTTGGGCAATTTTGAAGAAGTGCACAAAGAGAGATACTTGTAAAAATCAAAAAATTTGCAAATGGGCCTAGTTTTTCTTCATTCAAACTTGTTCCTTATACAATTTGGAACATCCAAGCCCAATGCCACGAATTTTAACTTTATTTTTCTATTTAATTTGGATTTTATTCATTTAAATACAAATTAAATTCAAAAATAAGGTATAAAATCAAAATTAATTGCAAATTGATTTTTTCTCTCATTCTTGGGATCCAAGTAACCCATAAAGGCAGGAAAATTTCGAAATTATCATTGATTTGGCAAGAATTTGATTGAAATTGATCAAAAAGATAAGATTTGATTTTGTACAAAATCAAATGATCTTTGTATTGATTAACCATTATTTGTTCCTCAAATCAGCTCAATCTCCATCCATTATAAATATACAATACATATCACATGAATTAGAACAGAAAAATTGCCTCAAGAACCCTATTCCAAAAGTCAAAAAAACCGTGTCCTTCAAGGTACTTGCAACCCTAGTTCTAGTGGATTTCAATTGGTTTTGAGCATTCAAACACATTCCTTGATACCCCTGGAGTGATTCCAGACCTTTACATCATTCAAAAGCATCAAGAATCACGAAATCCGAATTTGGTTTGTTCATATTGTTTTCAAAATCGATTTCCATTATTCATGCATTTTTAACACTTTTTGATTGTTTGTTCATGATCAGCATCAAGTTTGCAAGCTATCTGGGTATCCCAATCGTGTTTTAATGGCCTGGAACGAAAATCACCATTGTTAGGGTTTTCGGTTTCAATTAGGTTTCTTAAAATGAAAAATTGGACCAACACCACCATCGTGTTCGTAATGATGTTTCCAATCGAACCATGCCTTTGAATGTCATTTATATTGCTTGTGTTTGATTTTGGATTTGGGGACTATAGCGAATCGAGGCCGGCTATCTTTTCAAAAATTGAAAACGAAGAAGACGATGGTTGGCGTGATTTCGTGCAATCGGGCGACACCGCTGAAAAGCCATTCGCTCCGTTTTAAACACTGCAAGCCATTTCATTGGTCAAGGCGGTGGTTGTGAAGGCAAGGTCACTGGTTCGAGTCCCAGCCATGGCAAATATTTTTCACAAGTTTGTAAACTAACAATTTCTTATATTTTCTATTTTATTTTCTTTTAATATTTTCCATCCATCTTAATATATCTTTAATAATTTTTATCATACATTTAAAAAATACCAAAAATATTTATTTTTTGCATACTCATCATAAAAATGGTTATTTAATTTTTAAAATTAAAATTATTATTTTTGCATGCATATTTAATTTAATTTCTATTTTTGCATTTAAATAGCTTTTAATTGATTTTTAATTATCAAATTAACTCCAAAAAATCCCAAAAAATTATTTTAGCATATTAATGTTATTTCTAGCATGAAAACTTTTTCTCATTCAAAAATTATTATTTTTACTAACATTTTCCTCTTATGCAATTTCCTCGTATTTCCCGATTTTCATACATTCATGTGTTATCACCGTTTGGACAATTTTATCGCTTTTCATATTATGTAATTGCCTATGGGATGTAATAGTTTAATTAGGACTTTTATTTTCCGCACTTTTCAATTATGTATCGCCCAAAGCCATGTAATAGCGTAGGATTTATCTTTCCATAATTTAATTTCCGCACTTATAAACTGCTAGTAATTAGGCGTGTATGGCGAGATAAAAATTGGACATAGCTCACTCTTAACTTCAAGATAAAATATCTGAAATCAACACATTCTTTCACACATGCACCCCATAGGGTAATTCTCTCTCGTTGCCTTTACGATTACAAATGGTCATGTCCCTCGAACGTAGAGGTATTCTAGCACCGTTGCCTTCAAAATAAATCATCATAGTCCCTTCGATACAAAGATCATAGGCCCACGATGTCGCCCACGAATACATGATCTTGACCCTCAATTGTCGCCTACGAAAAATGATGATAGTCCCTTCGAATGTGCTAGGATACTTCCTACAAGTTGCTTTCTATGACCATCCGATGTCCCTTCGAATGTCCCTTCTACATCCAACGAATAGGTTACCTACCAATTAATGGTATGGATAGCGCTATACTAAAGGAACATAAAATAACACGAAAATGACCAAATTCTGAGTAGGTAATAAGACTTTTAGTTGCTTGCTCTATCAAAATACTTTTCACACCTCACACTTTTTTCAAAGTTCAAACTCTTTTCAAAAACGAAACAGTTCCGAACACTTTGTATACATTCCTACATGAATCATTACAAAGTCAAAGCGAAATGCCTTTTCAAAATATTTTTGTCAAACACACAGAAAGCACAATTTTAAAGTGATCTAAAGAGAAACAAAGAGCCCGTAGATAACTACGGATGAAAAGGGGTGCTAATACCTTCCCTTTTCATAACCTTCTCCCTTACTCAGAATCTAACGAAGGTCTTTTCTACTTTTACCTTCCTTAATTGGATAAAAGAAAAGTCGGTGGCGACTCTTGTTATCCGCACATTTGCGATACAAAATCTACAAAGTCGGTTCACACACATGGCGACTCGGGAGACACCCTAAAGAGAGAATACCTTAGGGATTTTCTAGATCACCTTTATCGCTTTCTGGTTGACTTGCTTGCTTTATCTTTAAGGGTTGCGTGGGTATTATATTTGTGGGGGATCCTACACCCGGATCCGGGTTTCCTTTTAGGTAAGTAGCAATAAATCGTCGGACCGTTAGACGATATCGAAACGGTCAACATGATGGCTACGTTAGTGTGACACTTTGGATGTCCCGATACTCTTCATTTCAAGTTGAGGATAGTATTTGGCTTCGTGGTGTCATCAAGCACTAACTAAACTTTTAGAACCTTAATTGACCCATCTTGGCCATTAGAAGGTAGTGAGATGGCGGCTTTGGTGTAGACTAAGGTTGGTTGATACTGATGCTACGCTCATTAAGATCATACTTTTGGGATATTTTCGTCGACCACTTGGTAGTCGATTGAAATAAACGCCCTAGAAAGATCAATGATATGAGAGTCCTAGAACCCGTTACTATTATAGGACAGATGAACCAACTCAAACTTTTGGTGGGGTAATCACCTATACCTCTTGCAAGCCTTAAACCTAGGCTCATTGTGGGAATTGTTTGTGTGTGCTAAACATGACATCATGACATCATTCGCATTGCATATCATTTCTAACTATTTCAAGGAACTAGGGATTTATCTTTGCTCTGTTTCGTAGGGATTATGGCTTCTAGAAAGACTATCCGAATCAACTTCATGAGTATACCTTCTCAGCTCAAAGAATTGGTTTCAATTCCGACCATGCCAGTTCATCAAAAGACATGGTTATCTCGCTTGATTTGGTTATCTCCGGTCTTGAAGAAGATATGATGCATGTCTATTCAGCTTCTTTGATCCAAACACCATTGCTTTACATTCCCATTATCGCTAGTTCCTACTTGAAGAGTTCTCTAAGCTACTTGGGATACCTATTCTTGACCAAATGCCATTCACGGTCTAGAAAAGGTCCCTAATCTGAAGACATTCGTCAAATTTTACACCTAAAGCGCTCGACATTGAAGCCAATTGGGAAACCATGGAGTTAAGGGTTTACTTACAAAGTTCTTAATTAAGAAAGCCCGAGAATTCCTCAAAGTTATGAGTTTCCATGCATTTGAAGACATTGTGGCCTTGCTAATCTATGGTTTGGTTTTATTCCCTAACTCAGATCAATTCATAGATGTCAACGCCATCAAGTTGTTTCTTACCCGTAATCCAGTGCCTACCTTACTTGGATACATCCTACATTCTCTCCACACTTGTACCATCAAAAGACAAGGAACTCTCATGTGTTTCATACCGTTACTTTCCAGGTGGTTTATTTCGCACCTTCCTCCATCAGTTTTGAAGAATGAACAAAGATTGAAGTGGTCTCAAAGGCTAATGTCACTCTCTCATTCAGATATCTGTTGGAACCTTTTCTCTCAAAAGTACTTCACATTCATTGAGCATTGTGGAGAATTCCCTAATGTACCACTCCTTGGTATAAGGGGAGGTATCACTTACAACCCTTCTCTAGCTCTACGTCAGTTTGGTTTTGCTCGAAGAGATGCTCCTCATGATATGCTTCTCCAAGATGTTGTGTTCGACTACAATCACGATCTCCAATTACCGATTTAAGGTTCATACACGCTGGGGCATGGTAAAGAAGACGATACAGACATTGGGGCACCGAACTCCATTCCTTGGGAACCTTACCTCAAATGGGTGCGAGCTCGAGCTCAAAACCTCATGATGCCATTCACGCTGTTCTACCAAGAATTATGGAACTCATATAGGTGACGAATCCTATACTATTCTCCATCCTGACATGCCTTCTAATTTTGAAGACTTGAAGAGATCCTGGATTCAGCTTAAAGAAGAAAGGGATACATTTGAAGCTCAGTGTTATGCAAGCGAGAAGAAAGTGCTAGAGTTGACAAAGCTACTTCATGAGGAGCGAAACATCAACGCCTACCTCGGCATCAAGAGGAAGCGCCCATGGGAGACTTAGAGCTTTAGAATTTTTTATGCTTCTCTTTTGTTTTGAACTATCTCTTGTACTTAAAAAGAAAAAGAATAAAAAGAGTGCTAATAAATGTTTGTTCTTGCTTGTTTAACAAATTTAAATCTCTAAGGTCCTTGAAATCATTGTATTGCATTCGCATAAACATTGCATATCATAACATAACATTGCATCACAGGTACATTGAAGATTAGTTTTCTCATTCTCTCGCTATTTATTTTAGCAGAAATGGCTCTTGAACAGTCTGTCAAAGATCTCTGTTCGCGTTAAAAAGTGACGTGCTAGGGAATCAAATCGGAATTTGGATCCTCTGGCTCGAAACAATTTACTCTATTGATTTGTTTATAAAGATGCCGTGAGCATCAAGCTTTATTATTTTCAACACAAGAAAAGATGATTTAATGATTATGAAAAAGGGGAAAGCTGCTAATACCCTCAATTGATTATGATATGCGTAACGACTAACGCAAACTAGACGCAACGCATTGGGGAGATTCCGGGTAAGGGGGTTTATTATATAAAGGGAATAGATGGAGCACCCTAAATATATATAGTTATCTATAGCTTTATATATGAATATGTTTGATATGTTTGTGTGTTTTAATTGCTATTTCTATGATTGGGAAAGTTTCTCCTTTGGGATTTTAAGAAAGATAGATTATGTGGGATCCTAGTGTTTGTTATTATTATGCTCGCAAAGATCTTTGGATCTTCTGCATACATATCCCTTAGTGGGAATCAGAGCATTTGTAGCTCGGATCTAAAGGGATCTATGGTTTGTTTGGTCTGAGGGAGAAAGAAATTTGCTCGGCAAGGATGAGACCTTTTGCCTACGTATTCTCAAAGGGATGTTGAGAAAGTCAGAGCAATCGTAGTTCCCACTTATGCTAGTGGAAGCAACGGGATGTTAGTAAGAGACACAGACAAATGTCATCTTAATGAAAAATGTATCTAATCTATTTCATCACATACATTTTGAAAAGGTTTGATTGATTAAAATCTTTCGTCGTAAGTTATAGGTGTTTTGCTCGAGTGTACAAGCGTTACCACTTACATGTTTAAGAAAGATGTTTGAAAAATGATTGAATCTTTTAATTGTAAGCATTGGGTGTTTTTCTTGAGTGTACAAGCGTTACCACTTACGATTAAAAGATGTTTTTGTTTGAAAAGAGTTTGAAAAGTATTTGATTGTATGTGATGTGATAGATGAGATACTTCTTCCATAGAGATGATAGACGTCTAAATCTCGAGGAGAAATTGATGGGATTAGAAGGGGATGCTTTTAAGAAGCCCATGGGTCCTTGTATTGTTAGCCCAAGAGGAGGCATTCCGAGGGTCAACGAGGGTCCTTGTATGAAGCTCAAGAGGAAGCTATAGGGTGTGGCTGGCTTTGGCTTTAAAAGGGATTTCACCGGGAAACCATCCTTTTGGAATTAAGAGCAATTTCACGGAAATTATACTGGTTCTATCTTAACGCGGTGATTCTTTGTATTGGAAGCCCAATAGGAGGTTAAGAGATTTCCGGTCTCTTTCTTTGTATGATGCCCAAGAGAAGGCTAAACTCAATGAGGAGTTCTTTTGAACGAAGCCAGAGGAGGTGACTCAGGGAGTATTGTCTTATATGAAGCCTAAGCGGAGGCTAAACTCAGATGAATGAGTTTTCTTATATGAAGCCTAAGAGGAGGCTAAACTCAGATGAATGAGTTTTCTTATATGAAGCCTAAGAGGAGGCTAAACTCAGATGAATGAGTTTTCTTATATGAAGCCTAAGAGGAGGCTGAACTCAGATGAAATGAGTTACCATGTACAAAGCCAAAGAGGAGGCTAATACTGTGGGGAGCCTATTGGTTAGACTAGTTGTTATGTTATAACTAGACAGTTATATAAACAAGTGTGTGTGTGATATGTATTCACAGGAGTTTATGAAGGAAATATAAACAGATGCATGATGTTTATTTACAAGAGTTTATGAAGTAAATATAAACAAGTGTCTGTGAAACGAACGCTTAAAACGAGCGTAACTTGATTATTTACAAGTTTGAATTGTGTACAAGAAAGTAAATATGTACACGAACGAGTATTTATGTACAGGAGGATGTGGATGTACATAGGAGAGTTGGGACTTACACCATGAGGGTGGCCCATTGGTTTAAAAGCAGTTTCACCGGGAATAATGCTCCTTTCAATACCAATGGTATTCAATGTATACACAAATGAAGTGTAAACAAACGATCGAAGTTTGTCTGTACTTGAGTATTTAAAAAGTATATGTATTATGTACAGGTAAAATAGATGTGTACATGAAAGAATTGGTTATGTACAAGGAGATAATTATGTACATAAAAGAATGTTGGGACTTACACCATAAGCGAGGCCCATGATCGGTTAAGAAATTTGAGAGAAAACGAATTCGGTTTTATCGTTTAATCGGATCGATCATGGAGAAAGATGTAAGTTTTGATGAAAAAGTTTTGAAGAATGATGTTGAAAGTGTTTTTGAAAGATGAAATTTACTTACAAGAAGTTTTGAAAAGAATCGGGTTTTGAAAGTTTGAAAAAATCACCTTAAAGGTGTTTTGAAAAGTACTCAAAAGTACCGTTTTCGGCTCGATAAAAATATAACCGGATGAAAGTTTTTGTGAAAATTTTTGACACTATCTTAAAATAGGCACATTAATTGACAAGTGTACAAAAAATCACCTCAAAATGAGGAGTTTTGATTGGGTTTTGAAAAAGTCAAAGTTTGTAAAAAAAATGAAGTGAAAAATTAAAAAGTTTAGCAAAATGGTCCCAAGGCTACTCGAACCCGGACCATTAGGCAAGGCATGGCATGAAAGTCTTAAGAGTGAGCTGGCAACCGCTGGGGCGGCAATACATCCGTGTATTGAAACCAAACCATGTTATAATATTATAAACAGATATTTGAATTTTCAAAAAAATGCGCGCAGCTTGTTCTTCCTCTCCAATCCTTCAATCAGCCATGGATTCCTTGTTTCTTGATGAAATTGAACGAAGTAAACATCAAACTTGATCATTTCAAGCCCAGGAACACAATGATGTCCTTTAATTTCATTTATTTTAAGCCTAACATGATTGAATTTCTCAAGAACACGAAGAACCCTAAAACTGAAAATCTTAATTGAAATCGTGTATGATGAATGATTTTGTCAATTGATTGAGGGTTATTGATCGTTGATAGTTCAGAAACAAAATGGCCAAGAGTTTTTTTGACTGGAATCAAAGAATCATAGAGTTTGAAGTTCGTGCTCTTACCTGTTCAAGCTGAGATCGAAATCTGTGTTGGAGCGTTTCCAGTTGAGTTTTGATGATTCCTATAGCACCAACGGCCTTCAAGGATCATGTATGAGTGGTCTGCTTGCTCTGGAATAGCTTGGAATGTTCTGACCAAGTCGACCTGCAGTTGGCTTAAAATGAAACTTGAAATCGTGGTTAGAGGTGTTACAGATTGATGTTAATGGTTTGGATCATTCATATGATGTATATTGATGATGTTTGGATGATCAAAACACCACTTGCTCGAGCCAATGTTCAAATTCGATAGTTATGGCAGTTTTCGCAAGCTTGTGAACATGGAATGCAAATTCTGATTTTTAGTGTTTCTTGTGTTGCTTTTAGGTTACAAACCAATTACATGTGATATTTACAACATGTTAGACACCAAACCTCTTATGTTTCTTCACAAATTTTCAAAAATGCAAGATTTCTCAATTTTCACTATGTTACTTGAAATTTAAGAAAGAAGAGAGAAAGCATGTTCTTGCATAGCTTTGGTGTGATTTGAAATTGCAAACAAGACCTCTATTTATAGGTCACAAGTTCTGAATGGTAAGTACAAGAGATTGGCTTTGGTATTTACAAGTTGCCTTAGAGGGCAAGGAAGTCATTTTTGCATTAAATGCAAAAGGAGGCTTCCTTTTAACCATGGTTAATATTCAACTCGATCTTATCCATCATAATTACATCCAACTGATTTTTATCAGCTCTAGCTTATCTTTGCAAGGTGGCATGTGTTCTAGAAGAAGAAAATGCAAAATGACCTATAATTTTGAAAGTTTGTACTTGAAAATCAAGGATTTTGGAGCTCTATGTTTCAAAATCAAAAGTATAACTAGACTCCATGGATTTGAGAGTTCTTGGATATTTTGGAAAGCTTGTTTCAAAGGCTACAACTTTCATGTTTTGAGTTTTTTCAAATTCAAAGTGGAACTATGTTAAAAAAAACCATGAAGTTTGGAAAAAGTATGAAATTTTAACACTTGAAAAGTTTTCTAAGTGTTGAAAATTTTGACTTTTTGTTGACTTTTCCAAATTTCTTGATTTCTTATGATCATGATGGATCATTTGAAGTATTTTGATGATTGAAAAAGTTTTGTCTTGAAAAAGTTGACCAAAAGTCAAAGTTTGACTTTTCAGTGCAGATGAAATTTCATCAAATGATCCAGAAATGGACTGATGAATTCTGTGAACTTCTGTGATGTTTTGAATCCATAAATTAGGTCAACATGTTGTATTTAGGATATGAAGATCAATCTCTAATCAAAAAAGTCATTCATTGATTAGAAAATCAGAAATTGCTCATCCTCGATGAAAACCCTAATTGGTCGATCCTTGATAGATCATGAGGAAAATTTGATATCTGAAGATCAGAGGTTGATAATTTGATCAAGATAGATCAAATGAGGTGAATAAAACTCAAACCCTAATTGAATGATGTTTGAATCAGATGAAAATTTGATGAAACCCTAATTTTGACCTGTGAAATCCACACCCGATTAATTCTGTTCTGGACTGTTAAAGATGAAATAATGAAAATGTGAGGTGGTATATTAGGTCAAAAATTGGGGTATGACAGATGCCCCTATTTAAGTTTCTTTAACCTGAGATATGAAGATGAATATCTTCGTCTTGATAGGTGTGAAGAGACTTAAATATCAGAATACGCAAATTTTGGACCGAAGATACCAAAAGTGTGGATGATGCAAAATGATTGTAAAAGGTTTCACCCAGATAATATCAAAGAAATGAAATGGTGGGGAAAAAATTGTGAGGATGACTCGATCAGTTTAAGAAAAGAGGATCCAGTTTGTTGGGAAACAAGCAATATGTCTCATTGAGGAAAAAGATTCACAAAACATGTGAATATCTTTCGCTTTGGGAAACAAAGAGATTACCTTACATGACCTTGTGACAATGTTTAAGGTAAATGAAGATGATATTACCAATTATCAGCCTTGTGATAGTTTATGGTAATGAGCTCTGAAGATATTACCAATTATCAGCGAAGTGATAACAATAACAAGGTAATTCTTGAGAAAATTTACTGAGTATCCAACCTTGTGAATAACAGACAAATGATGGAAATAGATCTCAAACGAGTTCTGAAGATATTACCAATTATTAGCGAAGTGATAACTATAACAAGGTAAATCTTGAGATATATTACCGAGTATTCAGCCTTGTGAATAACAGTTAATAATGGAAAAAGATCTCGAATGAGTTCTTATTTTCACGGATACAGTCTTGCCGAGGATCTCTCTCTTGAGAAGATGCAGGAATTTTGATTGAAAAGACACAGGTTTTCTTTTTAGACAGGAAGACAACTGTGGAGACTTTTGAACTGTCATGATTTGATCTTGTTGAGAAGAATAATTGTTATATGACAAGTTTCAAGATGAAAAGGAAATAAGCGGCTCGGATGACGAGGCTATTGCTTATTGTTTTGTTGGTTAGAGACAAAGTTCTATCCAGGAATGAACTGGAAAGAAAAGGTCAACCAAGACATTGTTCCCAATGAGGAATGTTCTCAGCTGGGGAATATGATAGAGAAAAGATGTATTTCTCTGCTTGGGGATAATCTGCTGGAGAGATGACACATCCACATGAGTAAATGTAATCTAAACCAGTGATATGGAAGCAAACATTGAGGAATGCATGAATGTATTAATGATGTTATGATGTAAGAATGATGAATGTCATATGCATGCTGACACTACTTGACAAGACAATAAAGAGGTATTTGGGGAAAAGGACCACGTCACAGTTCGAACAAATACTCAGCATAATCTGCATCAATGGCGTAGATGTTACTGTTGATGAACATGAGTTGCATACTTTAAACTTTCTCAAAAAGGAATTTCATTGGCAACCTTGTTGGGAATTCTTTTTGGATAAGAATACCGTCCTTTGATAACCTCTGCTGAGGAGAAGATGACTTTGTAGCAGTTGTTCTATCTTCCGGAGATCGAAACACTTGTGGAGAAAACTGTTGAAGTTTCTTCTGTGTTCATAGTTTGAA
The DNA here is from genome assembly GCA_021764765.1 of Vicia sativa. NCBI lineage: Eukaryota > Viridiplantae > Streptophyta > Magnoliopsida > Fabales > Fabaceae > Vicia > Vicia sativa. Next base: position 71,456,559 of record CM038794.1, on the reverse strand, counting down.
GGAAAATTTTGCTTTTATTTCAAAATTTTGAAGTAAAAATTCATTTAAAACTTTTTAGTTTCAAAAAGTGATTTTCACAAATAAAAAGCGTTATTTTGCAAAACTGAATAAAGCAAGAATTGCAAACAAAAAGGCACAAGGCTCAAATTTTATTGATAGAATGGTAATCAGCCAAAGGCGTGATTCCATGAGCTATTTACAAAAGTTGGGAAATGATAATTGTTAGTGTTTTAAGTTGGCATCAATTTTGGTAAAACTAGGCTTTAGAAATGTCTTGATAGATGTCATGACATTTAGAGATTGAAAATCCTCTTTGGACAAGGATGGTAAAAGTCTGTTCGGCAGGCTAAAGGGTAAAATTATGACGATGTCATAATGGATGTTATGACATTCAGATACATTCTGATCGATCGCTTTTTTCTAGATTTTTCGGAAGTTTGAGCATTTATTTATGATTTTATTATTAGAAAGCATGCTCACGTGGCTGCTAGGTTAATCTTAATTAAACCTAAATTGGTTGTTGAACAAACCATGTTTTAGGAAAAATTAAGTAAACCCTAGCTATCTTTATAGGAAGCTCAAGATTCGGGATGCTTCTATATAAAAATTCAACCCTTACTTCACGCCTCTGGATTTCATTGAAGACATTGAAGGCTTTTGTTTGTGTCTGTTAAGGTTAGTAGGATTGGTATTTGTAATTCTAGTTTCTCTTGTGAAGAAGCAACTATCAATTGATAAGTGCATTGGACTAGGATTTGTTGTAAGGTAATTTATCACTCAAAGCTTTAAAGCACAGTGTTTGTCTCTTGATTAAAGCTTTGAAGCAAGATCAAGATATTTTATTGAAGCGTGTCTTCACAATTCAATTAGTCAATAGGTTGATATCAACTGCGGTGATTGAGGGAGTGGTAGAACTCGGATCTAAGTAGGACTTAGGTTGAAGTGTCATTGGGTAGGGATTAAGTGAGGAGTTGTAAGCGGGTGAGTTTAACTCAATTGATACTAATAGTGAATTTCCTCCACGGCTTGGTAGCCTCAGACGTAGGTTTGTTAGAACCGAATTGGGTGAACAACTATTGTGTTATTTCACTTTATATTCTTTGTGTGAATTGTCAAAGCGATGTCGGAATCTTGTCATAACATTCTGTGACATTAAGTATCTGCTGCAGAATTTCAATTGGCATCGGGCAGACACCACCTTGTTATTTGGGTGAGATCTAGGGATAATAGTTTACGGCATAATGGATAAAGCGAGGATTTGGAGGTAGACCACCTATTGGATGGGTCTAATTATGAGTCTTGGAAGCCTCGTATGGTTGCCTTCTTAAGATCGATAGATATCAAGGCTTGGAGGCTCTTGATAAAGGATGGAAACATCCAACCAAGGTTGAGAAAGATGGGACTACTATCTTGAAACGAGGAAGAATGGAGCAAAGAGGAAGGAGCTTGCCACAGAATTCTAAAGCTTGAATGCTTTATTTAATGGTATTGCGATATCTTGTTGGTTCATCAATGTGAGCTGGCCAAGATGTGTGGGACACCCTCAAAACTACTCATGAGGGGACATCCAAGGTGAAGATGTCAGACTCTAGATGCTCACTACAGTTGAAAATTTGAAGATGAAGAAGATGAGACTATTCATGAGTTCCACATGAATATCTTGGAGATAGCCAACACCTTAGGAGCTACGGGTGAAAAGATGTCGAGGAGGAGAAGGCTGGTAAGGAAAATTCTCGGATCCTTGCCTAAGAGATTTGCAATGAAATAACGCAATAGAGGAGGCCTGGGACATGACACCTTGAAGGTTGAAGAACTTGTTGGATCTCTTATGACTTTTGAGATGGGAATCGGTGAGAATACTAATAAGAAGAATAAAAGCATAGCCACAGTATCCATCTTGAAGAGTGCAAGAAGGGTGATGAAGAAGATATACGAAGCCATAGCTATGCTTGGAAGCAGTTCAACAAGCTCGTCAAGAGGGGTGATCAAGGTCAAGGTCAAATGTCAAGGACATTCCCGACATCAACGGATCTTATGACTCCGTGAGAAGATCCAGTCGAGAAGAAAGGAAGTCAAAGCGAGAGGTCCAATGTCATGAATGTGAAGGATATGGACACATTAAAGTACAATGTCCCACCTTTCTTAGAAACAAAAGAAAGGAATACGTCCTTGGTGATTCGGGGAAGTGAGTAGAAGAAAGCGACTAATCTTGTCCTTGCACCTTACAGGTTGTAATTGAGATAATGACTCTAGTGATGAAGAAGTGACCTTTGAAGAACTTTGATACTTACAAGCGTATGTCGAGTGGTGAAATGTCGGTGAATGAAAAAGCAGAAAAAGCTAATTGAGAAGTTGGAGGCGAAATGTGAGTTTGGGCAGAAAGAGAGAATCTGACACTATAAGACATCTCAACGGTGAAATTACGTGTTAAATTCCAAGCTTGATCGAGATGACTAAATCATCAAAATCTTGACCTACGGAGCAGAAAAGTTGGAAGAAATCCTTGACTTGGGCAAAATCTGGAAACAAGCATGGTCAGGATATGTGGTACGCAAAGGAACACATTAGTGACAAGAAGAAGAAGTAGGAAACCAAAGTCAGGCAGATGTCACAACATTTAGGATCAACATCGGGATCGAGGCATATGAAGAAGTTTCAAAGATGGAGATGTCATCATTGTGGAAGGTTTGGACACATAAAACCATACATTATAGGGCTACATGGATACCCTAATCAGACTCCTATGTTAAGCTAAAAACATCAAAGTACCTTACACTCAAAAGTGGAAGAAAAGTGAAAACAATGATAGCTACACTTCTCTGAGAGTGTCGC
>CM038794.1:71418412-71453627 GCA_021764765.1 Vicia sativa | reverse complement strand
AAATTGGGAGAAACAATAAAATAAATGAGAAGTGAGAAACAAAGAAAAGAAGAAAATCTAAAACTTAAGGATTCAAAGAGATTGACAAGGTAAGGGGTGATTACTCTAATTATATTGTATTACGATTTTTGGGAATGATATAATAGAGTAAGAGATTAGAAACTCGGTAGGATTTTTAGATTTATGAGTTTTGACCCTAAATGCATGATTTTGACATTCTTGATGCAATTGGTGTTATAGAGTTGTTGTATGATATTGTGGTGTGTTTTATTATTGGAATCATGTATTAGGATGTGTTTTGGTGTGTATGGGTTTGTAATGAAACTATTGGATGGATTGGGAATGAAGAATAATCCAAAATAGTGATTTTCTAAATTCGTGGAACTTGGGATACGTAAGTATGTATTTTACTTGAAAAGCCGATTTTGGATCGAGAAGGTTCCCCTATAGGAGAACCTAGGTTCCCATACATTTTCCAACAACGTGTTTCATGGTTATGGGAACGGTTACCCCTGGAGGAACCCGTTCTACTATTACTTTGAAAAATACTAATTTTAAAAATTCATAACTTTCAAAGTAAGTCCATTTTAGTTGCCGTTTTGGGCGTTGCTTTTTAAATTAAATACTCTATTTTATAAAATGAATAAAATAATAGTAAATTGATTTTATTTTGAAAATCATTGATTTTACGATTATGTGGTTTATTCTTATTTTGAATACTGATGTAGAAGCAATGGTATGTTGATGTTGTGGGATGATGTATGAGTGCATATTGTGACTGTATTTATATGTGGTGAGTTACGATTGAATATATAATTGCTTGTGCATATTTATGCGATTGGATGTGTTCATGATATGATTGTATCATGTTTTGGTTGATGATTGCATGTTTGATGATGTGCATATTTATGCAATTGGATGATGTTCATGATAAATGATGGTTATCATGTTTTGGTAATGATGTTGCAGATATTTGCTTATACATTTTATGCTATTTGATTATGTTCATGATAAATGATGGTTATCATATTTTGGATTGATGATGGTTTATGATGTATGATGTTATCATAACTTTGTGTTGGTATGCTTTTATGATGTGTTATACATTCCGGTGGTAGCTAATTCCATTGTGTGGAATTAGTGAGTATTGCCAATAGTTCGGTGATTATGGGTGGTGAGCCGGATTCATGTCCGGATGATTATGGACGAATCGATGTAATAGAACGTGAAGCTATGCTATTTATTTTATCACGTGTCGGTGTCATGCTCCTGTCTAATAACCTTTGAGGCGTTTGTCTTTAGAGTTATTATTAAACTCTTAAATGGTTTAATTGTTTTAGTTGGATAATTATTTTGATGGGTTAAGGTGTTGACCTCTTGGTGGTATTTGGTATTTTAATTATCCGAGTTTTGAATAAATAATTCGCTGTGTTAAACATGTAATTCATTTTTATTGAGCTATGTTTCTCATGAAAGCATGACATTGTTTTGAAATATTACTTTTAATCAATTGTGACGCCCTTGTATGCATGTTAAACTCAAATTTAATATATTATTCGGGGGTATTTAGAAGGTGTTACAATCATCATCAAAAGATGATGAGCTATTTTGCTCTCTAGAAGAGTTTAACAACTTTGGAAGAATAGATGGAGGATGTTCAAAATTCAGACGATCTAGCAACTTCTGCGATCCATCTTCACACATGAAAGTCAAGAAGCAAAGAAGTTTATGCTACTACGAATGTAAGGAACCTCACTATAATAGTGATTTTCCTAAACTTAGAAAGAGAAGCCAAAGAAGAGGTTTGACAAAGAAAAGAAGAAAAGTCTTATGGCAACATGGGATGACTCAGATTCTTCTGAAGCTTCGTCAGACTCAGAAGATGAAAGAGCCAACATAGCTTTAATGGCCAACATAGGCGACAACTCGATTCCTAACTCGATTAAATCTTGAAAGAGGTATTTCCAAATTTTGCATTAATTTTCTAAAATGAGTTAGCGAAAGCTTATCGAAACACTTGAAAACTATCAAAAGCTTCAAATCAAATACAAGAATCTGAAACAAAATTTTGTATTGATTCGAAGATACTAGAAACTTAAACGAAAATTCGAGCTTAAGGAAATCATTTGAAACTTAAAATTAAAATCTATTTTTAAGGAAAATACAAAAGGCTCAAGAAAAATCATTTCGAAAGTTGAAAGTAATATTGATAATATTTTGAAAGAATATGATATTGGTTTTCAAGAATTTCTTTCTAAAGCATAAGCGAAGCAAAATAGCTTCAATAATCTATAAAGTAAGTAGAAATAGAAGGAAAGGTTTAGGATATATGCCTTCTAAAGATGAGAAACCATATTCTGAAGTAGATGATATGGTCATTAAATATACACCTCTGAAATTTCACTTCACTTATGGTCACCCACATGACATAAAATATACTAGCGAATCATATTATGCAAAATCTTTTGATAAACCTAAGTTCAAACAGAAATTTAGAAAATCTAACCAAAAGGACCAAAAAGATATGGGTACCTAAGGACAAAACAATATATATTGCAGATGTCTTTGGCAACAAAGTTGAAACACCAGTCTTGGTACCTGGACTCTGGATGCTCTCGACAAATGATGGGAAGAAAGCATATGTTCCAAAGTTTGGAACTTAAAGCTGGAGGTTACGTAGGTTTCGGAGGAACTTAAAGCTCTGGAACTATTGGTAACCGTTTTTTACCCTTTATTACAAATGTTCTATTAGTAGATGAATTAATGCATAATCTGTTATCCATAAGTCAATTAAGTGATAGCGGTTATGATATTATCTTTAACCAAAAGTCTTGTAAAGCTGTTAGTCAGAAAGATGGAACAATCCTCTTAAATGGTAAAAGGAAAAACAACATTTATAAAATCAAACTTTCTGAACTTAAAAGTCAGAATGTTAAATGTCTTGTGTCAGTGGACAATGAGCAATGGGCACAGCACGAGGCAATTAGGACATGTTAGTATGAGAAGAATATCTCAAATTAACAAACTCAATCTAGTCGAGGACTTCCTTACTTGAAGTTCACTTCCTGCACTGTGAAGCATGTCAAAAGGTAAATTTTCAAAACCTCATTTTAAATCAAAAATGTTGTTTCTCTCAGCCATTAGAACTTACGCATATTGATCTATTTGAACCCGATGAAAATTGCATCCATCGGTGGCAAGAAGTATGGGTTGAGTGATCATAGATGACTATAGAGATGGACATGGGTAAAATTCTTAAAACACAAGGATGAGTCACATTCTGTGTTTGCTAACTTCTATGTGTGGTATAGAATGAAAAGAGTTTAGAATAGTAAAAGTCAGAAGTGATCATGGTGGTGAATTTGAAAACAAAGACTATGAATTATTTTTTAATAAAAATGGTATTTCTCATGATTTTTCTTGTCCTAGAACTCCACAACAAAATGGAGTTGTAGAACGTAAAAACAGAACTTTACAAGAAATGGCTAGAACCATGATCAATGAGACTAGTATTGCTAAACATTTAAGGCAAAATCGAGAAACACAATGTTATATCCACAAGAATCTTTATAAGAACCATTTGGAAAAGACTCCTTATGAATTGTGGAAAATAGAAAAGACATTTCTTATTTTCATCCTTTTGGATGTACTTGTTTTATTCGAATACCAAAGATTATTTAAATAAATTTGATTCTAAGGCACAAAAGTGTTTAATGTTAGGATATTAACAGCTTTCAGGCTACAAAGTATATAACAACTGAAACACGTATTGTAGAAGAATCTATTAATATCAGATTTGATGACAAGCTTGTCCCTCAAAAGTCAAAGCAAAAAGATTCTCTTGCAGATATAGAAGTTCAATTTACAGGCTCAGAAGATAGTCCAGACAAAAGTTGAAGAAGCCACAAAAGCTTAGAAACCATCTAGAAAAAGCCTTCGACGACTTAGCTTATCTTGAAGAAGTGATTCTAGGAAAGAAAGATGATCAATTAGAACTAGATCTACATTCAAAAGTTCTAAAGAATCTCTCACGGGTATTGTGTCCTTGACCGAAGCAACTTTTGTAGATGAAGCTATTCAAGATAATAATTGGATCATTGGAATTCAAGAAGAACTAAATCAATTCACCAGAAATGACATATGGGATCTTGTGCCCAAACCAAAGGGTTTCAACGTTATTGGAACCAAGTGGGTCTTCAAAAAAGTCTGAGTGAACAAGGAGAAGTAGTCGAAACAAAGCTTATTGGTAGCACAAGGTTATAGTCGATGGAAGGAATAGACTATACATAAACCTTTGCTCGATCAGTCGCCAGGGTAGAATTCATCAGACTTTTAATTTTATATGATGTTAATCACAATATCACACTATATCAGATGGATGTAAAAGTACATTTCTAAATGGTTACATTGATGAAGAAGTATATGTCCATCAACCCCCTGGCTTTGAAAAATCAAAACATCCAGAATTTTTTTATAAACTCAAAAAATCTTTGTATGGTCTTAAACAAGCTCCCAGAGCTTGGTATGAAAGACTACGTAATTTCCTATTAGAAAAAGATTTTACTAGAGGAAAAGTGGACACAACCTTATTCTGTAAGACATATAAAATGATATTCTAATATGTCAAATTTATGTTAATGACATAATTTTGGTTTTACTAAATCCTCCTTGGGAAGAATTTGCTAAGTCATGCGGTGAGAGTTTGAAATGAGTCTCATAGGCGAACTCAAATTCTTTTGAATTCAAATACATCGGACCTCAAAAGCAACTTACATACATCGGAGTAAGTATGTTAAAGACTTATGAAGAAATTTGACATGTTAGATAGCATACCTTCTAAAACCCATATCATCCACGTGCATCTTGGAGAAGGAAGAGTAAGTAAGAAAGTAGATCGGAGATCTCAGAGGTATGATGGCTCTCTCTTATACTTAACTACTTGAAGACCTAATATTTTATACAATGTTTGTCTACGTGCTAGATTCAATCAGGATCCTAGAGAAACTCACTTGCTCTAACATTAGCGAATCCTCAAGTATCTAAAAGGTACTACTAATCTTGGTCTATGTTACGGAAAATCCGAGAATTTGCTGACTTTCTGAGAACACAATAGAAAAGCACTTGGAAGTTGCCAATTTACGGGAGAAAATTTGATATATTGGTCGAAAACACAAACCATTATTGCACTATCATTGCGAGCGAGATATATAACGATGAGCTGGATGCAATACTCGGATGCTTTGGATGAAAAGTCAACTTGAGGACTTTCGGATATTCGAGTAACATTCATATCCTCTGTGATAACACTACGCTATTTGTTTATCTAAAATCTATTTTACATTCTAGATCTAATCACATAGAAATTAAACATCATTTCATTAGGGACTATATTGGAAGGAATTCTTTATTTAAAATTTATTGATACGGACCATTAATGGGTGATATATTTAAAACCCTTGAAGATAAGTTCAATTTCATTCGAAACATCTCGATATGGAATTATGCCCGAATGAAAAGCTTAATTTTTTTGCTTGTTAGAATACTATTCTCTGTGAACTTGATCAATTGTCCTTGAGTGAGAGCAGTAAATGAATTAGAATCTTCGGAAGGTCGAGATGACTCAATCAAGATGCAATTCACCGAGAACAATACATCCAATCTTAATCGTTAAAGTCACTCGGAAGATGAACACATGTTCAAAATTTGATAGAGTGAAGCAGCTTGAGTTGCTACATTGAGGAGCTAGTCACATTGGTAACTGTTCACCATATTTTCACGCCATCTCTCTTGTCAAAAATCATAATATGTCTTAATTCATTTGCAATCCTATCTCTCTCTCTTGAATTTTTTTAAATTTATCTTCTACTGGTCTTATTAGCAAACTTTCTTTTCAACCCTCAAGTGATTTCATGTTCAAACCTTCATCTTCTGCACATTTCCTTCTATACTCTATTTTGCCCCTCCGTACAATTATCTTTTGTTCTGCACTATTATTTTTATATTAATTTCTTTTGATTTATGACAAAAGAAGGAGAACGTAAGATATTTTGAACATCATAATTCTTGATAGACTAAGTCTCGAACATTCTAATATCAACTTTGATTTCATTTCATCTAAAGATTAAAAGCGAAATACAACTTCTAGAAATCAACTTGGAATCTTCATCATACTACGGAAAAACTTGAGGAAGTACAATGTTCTCTAAATTAATATGAATATTAAATTCGGAGGAGACCTCTATTTGTCAATATATTTATGTTTTGTCACCATCGAAGAGGGAGATTGTTAGAAAATAGTTTGGTTCACACAATCTTAGAAGTTTTGATGATAACAAATAATGTTGATGACAATTATGTTCGACCTAATAAATAAATATTTTGTATGAAACATTGTTGTCTCTAATTTTGTTTAATAGAGTATCGATGAATTCGACCTTGAAAAGAAAAGAAGTTTTTGATCGAACTTACGAAGTTCGATAGAGAAGAAGATTTTGATGCGAACCTACGGAAGTTCGATGATAGAAGAAGACTCTATTCTAAGTAAAGTTACGATAATTTAGAAGACTACGATCTAGCGAAGTTACGATAAGTTAGAAGACTCGATCTAAGCGAGTTCTAATAAGTTAGAAGACTCGATCTAAGCGAAGTTCGATCGTTAGAAGATTCACTCTCTAAGTGAAGTTCTGATGAACTTTTAAAAGCACCAAAGGCTGCACCAAACTCTGATGTAAACCTTGTCAGCTGATCTAATAAATCTTAAAGCTCTACTACATCATACTATGATCAAGTCATCAAGGATTCAAGCCAAACTTAAAAGCACCAGTTGCTCTACAAACTCGGATATCCATTTACGGATGCAATATCTCAACGGATAAGTTTTGGCGCCTATATAAAGATCCATTCTTGAAGAAAACAATAGAGAACTCTTGCGCGTACAACAAAATGAAATATCTCAAATCATTCATATTCTCTAGTTCATAAGTACTTGATATTTTGTGTAAAAATGACAGTTGTGATATAGCTTTTTAGAAGCATCATTAAACACACATCGTTGTAATTTACTGTTAAGTTGAAATTCCTTGAGAAACCAAGTTGTGGTTGTTCTTGAGAGACTAAGACGAGTTGTGTTGGTGAATTGTAATCAAGTTACGATTAGTGGATTAAGACCTCGTTGAGAGGAAAATCACCTTGCGGGTGGAATGGAGTAGTTTGAGTTCAAACAAACCAGGATAAAATTAATCTTGTCAATTTAATTTTATTTCAAAACCCCCATTCAACCCCCCCCCCTTTCTTGTGTTTTTCATCCTTCACAACGAACAACAAAGAACTAATATAAAAACAAGTAACGAGGAACAACTCTTTGTGTTTTTGATCTTTTTCTTGCTTTTGATTTTGCAGCGCTACTATTCTTGTTCAACAGTATATTTCTTCAGTTTTCGTCGATTTGCAAATGAAGTGCTTGAAGCTTTATATATAGTATTTGAGGAAGTAGTGTTGTAGTAAATACACGTCACTTTTATCTTGCCAGCTGCCAACAGTAAGAAACGATTGTGGGATAAAAATAGTACACAATACATCCATTTTAGTGGAATGTGTAATTTTACTTTTGTACTAACTCTTCTAGCGCGCGTTTCTGATGATACTTGTCTTCGAGTGAATATTACTTCTGATGAAGTTAACTGGCTTGATAAGATATCATCTTTTGATCTTGTCTACGATTAGAAGCAACAACTTTTCGATGAACTAATCTTGACTTTTGATATTTCGTTAAAAGCTTATTTCTTGTGCAATCTTGATTTACGATCTTGAAGCAACAACTTATCGAGAAATTCTTTCTTCTTAGTACTTGTGACTTCAAAGCAACAAATTGTTGAAAAGTACACACGATATCCTCTTTATGACGACATTTAGCATTCTTGAACTCGAGTCTTTTTGAGCGAATGCGAAGAGTCTTCGATGTGTAGCGTGTTTATGAATCTTGGACAACAATTTTGAATCAATTAGAATTCTAATCTGCACACTCAAGAAATTATTAGAAACAAAATATTTACATATAAAATATATGTATTGTTATCATTAAAATCCAGAGATTAATTGTAGAATTTAAATCTTGTTCTAACACATGACAATTGTTATAGTAATTTGGATAGTTATATGAATGATGTGTTGTTGATGGATATGACTTAGGCATCTTGATTTAAATATGAAGATGGTGATTCCTAAATAACATATTACACTTCAAAATATATATATATATATATATATATATATATATATATATATATATATATATATATATATATATATATATATATATATATATAACTATTAATATATCATAGTCATCCACGTGGCACAATTTTAATAATTAAAAAACTTCTAACAATATTACAAAACAACAATTAACATAAAATACTAAATAAACTATTATAATAACTCTCTTTCAAAAAATAAACAAATACTAGGATAAATAACATGAGATCTCACAAGTTAGTTGTAAATATCGTTGTCTTGATATATTAGTAATGTTTTTGATTCAATAGCTAGCACTTTAAACATATAATAGTTACTCAAGAAAACTCAACAATATCAAATAGTTTATTTGTAACTAAATCAATAAAAACGAACATTTGCCTCGTCCATAGTTTTGTAAATATACTTAAGGAAAATGCTAACGATTGCATCCGGGATATTTGTTAAGAACCTAAAACATAATTGTTTGAAAACACTTGTATTTAATATAAAAAATATTTTATTTTATATATTAAAGTTGTTAAATCATAAGACCAATGCCACAATTTTGTCTTTATTTTTCTATTTAATTTGGATTTTATTCATTTAAAACAAATTAAATTAAAAATAAGGTATAAAATCAAAATTAAATGCAAAGTGGTTTTTCTCTCATTCTTGAGGTCCAAGCAACTCATAAAAGGCGGCAAATTTAAAATTTACATTGATTTGGCAAATTGATGAAAATTGGATCAAAAAGGAAGATTTGATTTCATACAAAATCAAATATTTTTACATTGATTGATCAATATTTGCTCTTGAATTCAGCCCAAAATCCATCCATTATAAATATACAATGCATACAACATGAGAAGAGCAAGAAAAATTGCTTGGAGGAACCTAACCTAAAGCCAAAAACCGTGTTCTTGAAGCAACTTGCGACCATTGTTTTGGATTCATAATTCAAGCATCCAAACACATTCCTTGAAGTCTCTGAATCATTCAGACCTTTACAACTCTCAAAACTATCAAGAATCACGAATACCGGTTTTGGTTTGTTCATACTTTTTCCAAATTTGAATTTTGTTATTCATGCATCTTTAACATGTTTTGACGTTTGTTTTGTGTTTAGATTGAAGTTTGCAAGCTTTCGGATAATTTAATTGCATTTAGATACCAAAACACAAGATGAACATATACGAATTGACACCTCTTTTCACATGCACCCATTAGGGTAATTCTCTTGTTGCCTTCACGAATACAAATGGTCAAGTCCCTCGAGCGTTAGAGGTATTCTAGCACCGGTGCCTACAAAACAAATCATCATAGTCCCGATACAAGATCATAGACCCACGATGTCGCCTACGAATACATGATCTTGACCCTCGATTGTCGCCTCGAAAATGATGATAGTCCTTGAATGTGCTAGGATACTTCCTACAAGTTGCCTTCATGACCATCGATGTCCCTTGAATGTCCTCTTACATCCAGCGAATAGGGTTACCTACCAACTAATGAGTACAGAGATAGCACTATTCTAAAGGAAACAAAACAACACAGCGACCAATTACGAGTAGGTAATAAGACTTTTAGTTGCTTGCTCTATCAAATACTTTTCACACCACACTTTTGTCAAAGTTCAAATTCTTTTCAAAAACAAAACATTTAGAACACTTTGTATACATTCCTACATGAATCATTACAAAGTCAAGCGAAATACCTTTTCAAAACATTTTTTCAAACACACGGAAGCACAATTTTCAAATGATCTAAGAGCAACTAAGAGCCGTAGATAACTATGGATGGAAAGGGTGCTAATACCTTCCTTTTATAACCTTCTCCCTTACTCGAGAATCTAACGAAGGTCTTTTCTTGTTTTTCACCTTCCCTTAATTGGATAAAAGAAAAGTCGGTGGCGACTCTTGCTATCCGCACATTTGCGATACAAAAATCTCAAGTCGGTTCACCATATTCAGAGCGGCGACTGGGAGATACTCTAAAGAGAGAATACCTTAGGGATTTTTAGATCATTTTTATTGCTTTTTGTTTGACTTGCTTGCTTTATCTTTAAGGGTTGCTTGGGTATTATACTTGTGGGGGATCCTATACCGGATCCGGGTTTCCTTTAGGTAAGTAGCATTAGATCGTCATGACCGTTAGGCGTATCGAAAGCAGTCAACATGATGGCTACATTAGTGTGACACTTTGGATGTCACGATACTCTTCATTTCCAGTTGAGGATAGTATTTGGCTTCTGCGTGGTGTCATCGGCACTAACTAAACTTTTAGAACCTTAATTGACCCATCTTGGCCATTAGAAGGTAGTGAGATGGTAGGCTTTGGTGTGACCAGGGTTGGGCGATGCTCGATGCTACGCTCATTAAGATCGATTTTTGGGATATTTTCGATTCGACCACTTGGTAGTCGTCTTGAAATAAATGCCCTGAGAAAGATCAATGAATTAAATGAAGGTTCATACGCTTGGGGCATGGTAAAGAGTCGATGCCAAGACTTTGGGGCGAAAACTCCATTCCTTGGGAACCTTACCTCGAATGGGTGCGAGCTCGAGCTCAAAACCTCATGATGCCATTCACGCTGTTTTACGGTAATTATGGAACTCTGTTGCTATAGGTGGCGTACCCTATCTTGTTCTCCATCCCGACATGCCTACGATTTTAAAGACTTGAAGAGATCTGGATTCGACTTAAAGAAGAAAGGGATACTTTGAGCTTCGGTGTTATGCAAGTGAGAAAAAGGTACTAGAGTTGACAAAGCTACTTCACGAGGAGCGAAACATCAATGCCTACCTCGGCACCAAGAGGAAGCGCCCATGGGAGACTTAGAGCTCTAGGATTTTTGTTCTTTTATCTTATCGTTTTGAACTATCTTTTGTACTCAAAAATAAAAAGAATAAAAAGAGAACTAATAAATGTTTGTTCGTGCTTATTTAAATTCTTAAGGTCCTTGAAAACATTGCATTACATTTGCATAAACATTGCATATCATAGCATAACATCTCATAACAGGTACATTGAAGGTTGGCTTTCTCATTTTCTCGCTATTTATTTTAGCAGAAATGACTCTTGAACAGACTGTCAAAGATCTTCAGGCTCAGAATGCTCAGTTCCAGGAGATGTTCACTAGCTTGGTCCAAGGCCAAGAAGATCTGAAGAAGCTCATCAGAAAGAAGAGGGTCGTTGGTGTTCTCAACATGGGTAGGCGTTACGGTGGTCCTAAAGTGGTCAGCGGGTAGAGCTCTCGAGAAAGTGTCAGGCGGGGGGTGTCAAGGGAAATGACGAAGGCAGTCGGTGGGGCACGAGAAAAAGGAGAAGACTATGAAGATCGGTACTCTGATGAAGATGACAAGTACAAGCAACTTGAAGACCGTCTGAATGCTGTGGAAAACTTGAAAATGTCAGGGCTGAATTTCGATGATGTGAGCCTTGTTCCTGGTGTGGTGATTCCTCCCAAATTCAAAGTTCGCACTTTTGCAAAATATGATGGCATTTCTTGTCCGAAGCCGCATTTGAAGTCCTATGTTTAGAAGATCAACCCCCACCGATGATGAAAGTTGTGGATGCATTATTTTCAAGAGGTTTGTCGGAACTCGATTGGAGTGGTATTATCGACTAGAGAATGGCCGTAGCCGTGCTTGGAGTGACTTAGCGGATGCTTTCTACAGGCTCAGTACAATCTTGAATTGCCACCCACTCGCATGCAACTCTGAGCATGTCTATGGGTCGTGATGAGAAGTTCAAGGGTATGCTCGAAATGGAGAGATTTAGATGAGTTCAACCATCCTTGTCCCATAGGGAGTTGGTTGATATGTTTATGGGAACAGCAGGGCCCATTCTTGATCATTTGATTGAAACTCTTCATCGATTCACCGGTGATATTGACGGGAGCGTATTGAAATTTGGTATCAAGAACGGAAAGATTCAGTAGAGTCATCTTGAATGTTGAAGAGATCTTTTGGTGGTAGAAAAAAGCCAATGTTGTGTATGGTCGGAAAAAGCGAGCCAAGACCCGAGCGCTCAATCAGTAGGCGGTTGTGATCTCGATCCTACATCGGCACAACCTCGGTGAGACAACGCTGCGTAGCAGCAGCGAAGACAATTCACGAATCAACATGCCATTGTCGCAAGACTTGCAACACATGTTGAAAGCGGTGATTACCTTGAGGATCCTACTCAAAACATCAACACTTCTTCTGCGAGATACAATCTAATGCTAAGTGTGCTTACCATTCCAACAGCCAGAGGCACGACAACGACAATTGTTGGGCTCACGAAGAACAAAATTTAAGACATGATTGAAGCTAAGCGATTGAGTTTGACCCTTTGTTGAGACTCGAGCGTGATCAGCTCCTATGCCTAACCATGACAAAAGTTCCAATGCTATTGGCGAGAATGCTTATGTTTTCAACATAGATGACTTGACCATTCCTTTGATGGTTTAAGAAGAATTTCTGCAAGCGGTGTCCATCAGGATGCCGAGAAAATTGTCGTTGGTGCCATCTGCAGCGGTTGTGCTTGGTTGAGAAGGCGTGTTCGGTGCATGATGGATAACGTGAAATACTATTCACGAAACACTTTGTGGAGAGTGTGCAAAGATATGTCCAAGAAACCGAAGATCGAAGAAGTGAATGAAACCGTACCGAATGTGTGGGATACCTTGGGGCAGCCAAGTGGAAAGTTTGATTACATGGTGAAGTATACTATTCCTGAGAGCTACAAGATTCCTATTGAAGATGTTAAGGCAACCGGATGGGGTGGCGATTTCCCGAAGACTATCTTGATGTTAACCTGATAAGGATTTCCTCTGCTGATCACGTGCCTAGAGTGGCACCTCTCATCATTACTTCTCCTAGAACAGTTCCATACTCCTCTGACAAAGCTATTCCTTGGGATTATGGATCTGAGGTTTACTATCATGGCGCCAAGCAAGACCCTCTGACCATTGAAGATCTTATTGAAGCTACTATTCGACATTGACAACCTCACGGATCAAGTAAGGTGACAGGCGAAAGTGTTCTCTCCAAATATCTCTCCTCCAAAGACATTGCGACTCCACTCGCATTCCGGCTATTCGATTCCGAGACTAGAGGAAAGAACGATAACTCATCGGCTCGACGGTACCAAAGGAAGTTCGAAGACACCTCAAGAGAAATGGAGAAATTCGAACATTATCAAGAAGAGTGACTACAATATTGTGGAGCAGTTAGGGCGAGACTCAGTCCAAGATCTCCATGCTTGCTTTGCTCTTGTGCTCGAGGCTCGTACTAAGGCCTTGGTGAAGTTTAGAAGAATGTTCACGTGCATAGAACACTACTCTTGATCAATTTGAAGTTTGTATTGCTAACTTTGGCTGCCACAACAGCCTAGGCTTCTCGATCTTGATTTGACTTCCTTTGAAAGAAACACAACAAAGCCTTTGCATCTACATTGAATGCAAGGGCATTACATTGTCTCATGTTTGGTGGATACCGATTCTTCTTTGAATATCCTACCGAAGATTGCTTTTGATCGACTTGATGTTGAAGGATTGGTTACGAAACCGGTGACATTATTGTGAGCTTTTGATGGTTCTAAGCGAGCAGTGCTTGGAGAGCTCATTCTACTGTTAAAGTCGGTTCCGGACTTTTGATTCCACTTTCTTTGTCATGGACATCCAGATGCGACTTACTCTTACCTACTTGGGCGCCCTTGGATACATGGGGCGGTCTTTATTACCTCTACATCGGAGGAAAGTACCCGGTGAAGGGAAGGTTGTTACGGTGTGGTGAAGAGAATATATTGGGTCATCTCGATCATTCCGATATCTCGAGATGGAAGGTGAATTCCTCGAGACTCCACAAGCTTTGAAGCAATCCAGAATCATGCTGTTGACTCTCCATCAATCCTGAAGCTACACGGTTTAAGCCTAAGATGGCCTCGCGAAGGATGCTCAGCTGCAGTTGAAGGAGGAGGTAGTACTATTTGGGGTCAACTCCCGATCTCCTTTCAAATCGTAAGGCTGGTTTAGGCTTCACCATCAAGGGTCATAAGATGATCGCCATGAGCGTGTCGACCAACTTCCTCTCGCATCGGCCCGAATGGAGTCCATGCTATGAAGGCGGCGACAACGACTTGACATCGAGGGTGGATCTTCGACTCGACAGCGGACTCGGCAATTGGAAGGCGAAGGCGTCATACCAATCTCCTTTGGACGGAGTAATTGCTCTTGTTTTTGTTTTGCTTTTCGTTTTCTATGTTTTGAACAATAAACTCTAAAGCCTAGTGCCTTGCCCGGGGCATCATGGCTCGTTTGTGAGGGTTATTATCTATCATTTGCATATTTTCATTCAATAAAATCATTGGACTTTTGCATTTATATGTTGTTTCTTTCTTTTAATTTATCACCCTTCAAAAGCTATATGTTTCTTACACACACCGTGATACCTGCAGAATCACTCTGAATCTCGTTGATAACAACTATGTTATTGCTAAATATGATTTCGATAATCCGATCTAGCAAGCCGAAGATGAAGGTGAGGAAGAGTGTGAAGTGCCAGGAGAACTTGTCGGTTACTCTGACAAGAAGATCGAGTTATCCACCACAAGTCGATTGAGATTGTGAATTTGGATCTTGATGAAGGCAGAAAAGATCAAGATAGGAGCGGGTCTTGAGCAGTGTTAAAGAAAGGTTGAGTACGGATGCTAGAGACTATATTGAGGTTTTGCTTGGTCATACGAAGACATGCGAGTTTAGACATTGATATTGTGGTACACGGTTACCGACAAAAGAAGGTTTCTCGGTGAAGCGAAGGTTAGTCGCATCGTCTGAGATGTCAGAGAAAATCAAAGTCGAAGTTATGAAGTAGTTCAATGCCGGTTTCTTAGCTGTCACTTCTTATCCACAATGGGTTGCAAACGTAGTGCCGGTACCTAAGAAGGATGGTAAAGTACGAATGTGTGTGGATTACAGAGATCTGAACAAAGCGAGTCCAAAAGACGTTTTTCCACTTCCTCATATTGATGTTCTGGTTGATAACACTGCCCAACATAAGGTTTTCTCCTTCATGGATGGTTTCTCCAATTACAATCAGATCAAAATGGCTCCTGAAGACATGGAGAACACTACTTTTGTTACACAGTGGGGCACTTTTTGTTACAAGGTCATGCCGTTCGGACTAAAGAACGCTGGCGCCACTTATCAGCGTGCTATGGTGGCATTATTTTATGACATGATTCATCACGAGATAGAGGTCTACGTCGACGACATGATAGCTCGGTCGCAGACTGAAGAAGAACATCTTGATCATCTGCGGAAATTGTTTGATAGGTTGAAGAAGTCGGTGGACTTAATCGACAAGTGCACCTTTGGAGTCAGATCCGGTAAACTCCTAGGGTTTGTTGTCAGTGGTAAAGGTATTGAAGTTGACCCCGCCAAGTTTAAAGCTATTCAAGAGATGCCAGCGCCCCGCACTGAGAAGGAAGTCAGAGGTTTC
Source organism: Vicia sativa (assembly GCA_021764765.1). Classification (NCBI taxonomy): domain Eukaryota; kingdom Viridiplantae; phylum Streptophyta; class Magnoliopsida; order Fabales; family Fabaceae; genus Vicia; species Vicia sativa. Next base: position 71,437,909 of record CM038794.1, on the reverse strand, counting down.
TTGGGCCGATTGAACTACATTGCCAGATTCATTGCACATCTAACTGCTACTTGTGAGCCAATCTTCAAGCTACTAAGAAAGATCAAGTAGTGGAATGGAGCGGCGATTGCCGGATCGCTTTTGACAAAATCAAGGAGTACCTCTGAATCCTCCTATCACGATGCACTTTGCCGAGAAGGAAGACCTCTTACCATGTACTTGACGGTGTTAGAGAGCTCAATGGGGTGTGTGTTGGGGCAACATGCCGAGTGCAGTCGAAAAGAGTATGCAACATACTACCTTAGCAAAAGTTTACCATTGAAACAAGATACTCTTGGCTCGAGAAAACTTACTGACTTTAACTTGCTTTCGCCGACTAAGACAATATATGTTGACTCACCCTACCTTATTGATTTCTAAGATGGATCCGATAAAATACATATTTGAGAAACCAGCTCTCTCGGAAGAATAGCAAGATGGCAAATGATCTTGACCGAATCGACATCGGTACACTTCTCGAAAGCAATCAAAGGAAGTGTAGTGGCCGATCATTTTCTCATCAATAGTAGATGACTATCGGTCTATGCGATTCAATTTCGAGACGAAGATGTTTTGTTAGTTCGATTGCGAAGAACCGGGACAGACGAAGGACACGAGCGAGGATCCGATGGACCATGGTCTTTGATGGGGCCTCAACGCGCTTGAATGGCATTGGCGCCATCATTACATCCCTGCGGTGGACACCGCCTTTCACCCGATTATGTTTGATTGCACCAACATGGCAAGCAGGCGTGCATCATGGGTATCAGCGCTATTGACTTAAGAATCAAGTTCTTGCAAGTGTCACGAAGACTCGACTTTAGTGATCGATGAGATTAAGGCGAGTGGGATCAAACATCCGAATCTCATTCGTATTGAGAGCATGTTTTGAGTTTGATCCCTACTTGAAGAGATCACTTTCAATCATATTCCACGAGAAGAATCATTTGGCGGGCGCATTGGCTACTATGTCATCTATGTTCAAGGTTAGATGGGACAACGAGGCTCCCGGATCATCATTGAGAAATTTGACAAACGTCTTGTTGTGAACATGATACTGAAGAGAAACCTTGGTTCTCTGAAGTGAAGAGGTATCTTGAGACTCGGGAGTATCCGCGGGGCATCATCAATGATAAAGTTCTTGAGAAGATTCGCATCTAAGTTTTCCTTAGCGCGACATCCTATACAAGCGCAACCACAACTTACTTACTCGTGTGACGGAAAACAGTGAGCGTATCATGGAGGTTACATGAAGGCGTTTGGTACCCTCCGGTGGGCATACGATAGCTAAGAAGATTTTGAGAGCAGATTACTATTGGTCCACCATGGAAGGCGATTGTCACCGTATGCTCGATCTTGTGACAAATGCGGTTATGCGGACAAAGTGCCGCGTACCTCGGTACCTCGAATGTTCTACTGACTCCTTGGCCTTTTGCAATGTGGGGCATTGACATGATCGAATCAAGCCCGCTTCTAACGGACATTGTTCCATCCTTGTGGCAATTGACTATTTCACCAAATGGGTAGAAGCGACCTCGTTTGCATCGTTACCAAGAATGTTGTGGCTCGATTCATCAAACATAATCTTATCTGTCGGTATGGCACTCCGAAAGGATTATCACGGATAACGGCTCTAATCTCAACAACAAGATGATCCTTTGAACTCACATGGTTCAAGATCAAGCATCACAACTCTTCTCCTTATCGACCTAAGATGAATGGCGCGATGGAAGCCGCCAACAAGAATAAGAAGATCATACGAAGATGGCGGTGACTTACAAAGATTGACATGAGATGTTACCGTTTTCTCTTCATGGTTATCGCCTTTCTGATCGAACATCAGGGCAACCCTTTTCTCTCGTGTCTGGTATGGGCGGTCCTACCAATCGAGGTTCGAGATACCATCAACGAGTCCTCGGGGCCTTGAGCTAAAGCGATTGGATCGAGACTACGCCTTGATCGGATCAACTTGATCGATGAGAAGCGACTCGCATCCATACGCCATGGGCGGATCTATCAGTGAATGATCGGAGCATTTAACAAAAGGTCAAGCAAAGTCCAAGTCGGTGATCTAGTAGTCAGCGCATCATTCTTCCAAAGGTGATCCGGGGCAAGTGGACTCCCACCTCTGAGGGACCATTTGTAGTCAAGGCGGTATTTTCGGGGGGCTATGATACTTAGCACCATGGATGGCGAAGACTTCCACACCACATGAGCAGACATAGTCAAAAATGCTACGCATAAATGAGACCCGCTAGGTCAAGTGACCTAGGAAAAATAAGGGCATCTGGCGAACCAAAGGGTTCGGGCAAAGTTAAGGATAAATACAAAACATGTACACGGCAGTCGAAAACACGAAAAGCGACTTGGGCAAAAAGGTATCGGTGGTAGCTTAGAAAAGGGTCTAGGCAAAAGTTAGGGATTTAAGCGTGCGACTATGTGTCCGGATCACCTATTTGCGGACTACTATCAACATTCAAGATTCAAATGGCGAAGATCGATTCACTCACTTTCTCACGACAACAAGGAGATGAGATAGTGAAATATATGAGTACTAGCATAGTTGAAACTTAACGAGATTGTTTCATAGCTTTTACTTTTCTTATGTACAAACTACTTGGCCATACGCCACATTTCAATACAAGTTCTTTCTCTTTACAAATTCCCACTATTGTTGTTTGCATAAAGTCCAACGTTTGCTTTGAATGATTATATGTATCTGACAATAAAAATCTATTTACAAACATGCGAAAAGTGAACGAACAAGGTTAATTACTACGAGCTCTAGGAATTGAGATGATGACGAAAGTCACCAAGCGTTCCCTAAGGTACAATCCCCCACAGAGATGTCACTCACTACACACCTTCCCCATTGGAGTACACATTTTTCTCCACTAGTCCAGACACCCCAGGCTTCATATCGTCAGTCCCCGAGCAATGATTCCACTCAACTGAACCATGTTGCATCAGTCTCGAAGCGATAGCAGTTCATCAGAGTATTTGTCCCAATGAATATCTCAACAATCATCGTCCCCCAGCAGCAGCAGTATCCAGACTCGAAACTTGGTCAGATAGTGCATCGGAGGAAGCCTACATCCTTTATTCCCCATCCGAGAGGTTTTGGGGGCTCGGGTCCTCCCACCTCTCAGCGACATTTAATTACTCCTCAGTAGGATCTACACACAAAGATCCCCAGCAGAGCTCCTTCTAAGAGTTTCCCGGCGAGTCGCCTGAATCCTCGACGGCCGCCTCTCGATTCCCACCATCCTCAACAATATCTAGGTTCAAGACTTGGTCAGATAGTGCATCGGAGGAATCAAGGTTATCTTTCTTCTCGGGATTTTCCATCCGTTTCATCCCAAAACAAAAGCAATGAATCCCCAAGCGGAGTATCCACATCTTCTTCAAGATGGATACATTTTGAAATACTGACATCTATCATTCATACATTATTCATAAAAGTCGTAGCTTATGCATAATGTCATTCATACAGATTGTCATGCATCATAATCTGCGTAAGACTAACGATATTCTATCAAAGTTTCTTTTCTTTTCCCCAAAACAGGTGAAAATCATTTCCGAAACAAACAGGTCCAGGATTAATACCCGAAGCCAGACGGGAAACCCTATCCGAACGACCATCGGTTGTCCTCAAGCAATAGATCCGGGATTAATACCGAAGCGGGCGGAAACCTGTCAAGCCGATCACAGGTTATCCTCGATAATAGGCATTGGATCAATACGAAAGAGGAAGCTATCCACATTTTGCGACTATTATCCTCTCGAGTAATCAAGACAAAATTTATTACGACTCTCTCTTATTATCAGCGGCAACTACTGTGCGGCGTGCGACTCGGTTGCCTCGGATGGCATCTTAAGCCCATCTCCGTTTGTCGATATCTCTCTACTGAGAATCTGCATATTTTGTTAAAACCAATAAAACCAATAACTTCATTCAAAAGGCGAGCGAGTCTAACATCGACTCTCTCGGATGGCATCTTAAGCCCATCTCAGTGCTCCCTTCTACTTTCGGGAACATCTCTGAGCCTATCGTACGGCTCACTCCCGGCATCGATCTTTCGGATGGCATCTTAAGCCCATTGAGTTCTTGAGTCTAGTGTCGACTCCTTCCCGATGAAGTCCCGGCTTCTCCAAATGGCATCTCAAGCCCATTTCGCATCATCGATCAGCAGGAGTGTAAATTTTCAAGTGTACTCGAGTGTTCAATCATCTTCTACCTCGAGTTCGAAGGCACGCATGCCAATCTAACCCTTCGATACAAGAAGATTGAGCAGGTCATATCATACCCCAAAATTTTCCCTCACATTCCTCGAGACCTCTATACATCCATACTCGAGGATTCCTCGAGGGTTGATCGGACAAACCCTCTCTAGACAATCAACCCAAACTAGGGTTTGGAATTCTCAAATCAAGATGGACTTCAACATCTCCAATGGTCATCATGCCTCCTCATATGCTTCAAGATTCTCCATGTCAAGTTTCAAGCCTTACAAGTCAGTTTCCTCGGACAATTGCTCGGATGGTTGAAAATCGGTTGTATTGGACAAAAAGTCAGCTGTGGTCAACATCTGATCAAACTTCATGATTTTTGGTCAACATCCTCATTTTGAAGTCACATTCATCATTTGATAAAGGGTTGATCATGATTCATCAACAAAGCTCAAGATTTGCTCAAAGTCGAACTTTCCAAATTAGGGTTTTCAATGAAAAGTCAATGAACTTTGTGAGCATAACTTCTTCATAATTTCTTAGAAATTTTTCACCACCTCTCACTTTGAAGGAAATTCAATTCTCTACAACTTCATGTCTCACAAGAATGTTCAAAAAATGCTTCATTTGGAAGGTATGGATCAAAACATTACAGGTCCTTTTCAAAGTCAACAAAAAGTCAACTTTTAGTAATGAAGTTTTATTGATCATGGAAACTCCAATTGAAATGAAACCAAAGAGGTTGTTTAGAGGACACCTAGAGCTTTCTAAAAAGTCTAAGAACACTAAAAGATGTGGAAAATGGAACAAAATACACCTTGCACAAGTTGGACATTTTTGGACAATTGCACAAAGAGAAGTGTTTGTCAAAATCCAAAATTTTGCAAATGGGCCTAGTTTTTCTTGGTTTAAACTTGTTTCTTATCTTATTTGGAACCTCCAAGCCCAATGCCACGAATTTTGTCTTTATTTTTCTATTTAATTTGGATTTTATTCATTTAAAAACAAATTAAATTAAAAAATAAGGTATAAAATCAAAATTAAATGCAAAGTGATTTTTTCTCTCATTCTTGAGTCCCAAGCAACTCATAAAAGCTGGAAAATTTCGAAATTTACATTGATTTGGCAGGAAATTGATGAAAATTGGATCAAAAAAGGAAGATTTGATTTCATACAAAATCAAATATTTTTTACATTGATTGATCAATAATTGCTCTTGAATTCAGCCCAAAATCCATCCATTATAAATATACAATGCATACAACATGAGAAAGAACAGAAAAATTGCTTGGAGGAACCCTAACCTAAAGCCAAAAAACCGTGTTCTTGAAGCAACTTGCAGCCATAGTTTTGCTTCGATTCAGCCAATTCCAAGCATCCAAACACATTCGTTGAAGTCTCCTGAATCATTCCAGACCTTTACAACTCTCAAAACTATCAAGAATCACAAAATCCAGTTTTGGTTTGTTCATACTTTTTCCAAATTCGAATTCTATTATTCATGCATCTTTAACATGTTTTGACGTTTGTTTTGTGTTTAGATTGAAGTTTGCAAGCTTTATGGATAATTTAATTGCATTTTAGGTACCAAAAACACAAGATGCCATGGCTAGGGTTTCCTGTTGCATTTTAGGGTTTCTCTAAATCCGTTAAGTTGGACAAAACCAATGCCACCAGTGTGTTTAGAATCTTTTTTGTGATCGATTCATGTACTCATGACTAATTTATATTGCTTGTATGAAGTTTTTGAAATTCGCAGGGGTTATAGCGTCGAACTCGGTGGCTAAGTTTTAAAAATTCAAGCGAAGAAGAAGGTGTTCTTCGCGCGTGATTTGAATGTCCATGAAGCTTTTTCGTACAAAAGCGTTTTGTTCCAATTTCTAAACACTAAACACGCTTTGGCTCAGTGGTAAAGGCAAGGGAGCGTGAGTTTTCACCAGAAGGTCACCAGTTCGATTCCTGGCAAGACCATTCCTTTTTACTCTTTTGAAAAACTAACTTATTTTTCTATTTTTTCTTAATATTTTTCATCTAATTTAATTTACCTTCAATATTTTTTATCATGCATCTAAAAACCACCAAAAATATTTGTCTTTTTTGCATTATCATCAGAAAATGTTTATTTAATTTTTAATATTAAAATTATTATTTTTGCATGCACATTTTATTTAATTATTAATTAATCATTTGAATGACTTTTAATTGTTTTAAATATAAATCGATTCGAAAATTACCAAAATTTATCTTATCATATTATTGTCATTACTAACATAAAACTTTTTTCCCCATTCAAAATTCTCATTTTTACTAACATTTTCTTCTTATGCAATTTCTCTCGTTTTTCGATTATGTATCTGTTCACAAGTTGTAACGTTTCAGACGATTTTTCTTGCTTTTCTTTTCATATTATGTAACTGCCTATGGGATGTAATAGTTTAATTAGAACTTTTATTTTCCGCACTCTTATTATATAGCGCCCCAAAGCCATGTAATAGCGTAGGACTTTATCTTTCCGCACTTTACATTTCCATGATTTACTACGCACCCTATAAACTGCTAGTAATTAGGCGTGTATGGCAAGATAAAATTGGACATAGATCACTCATAATGCCAAGATGAACATATCTGAATTGACACACTCTTTTCACACCTGCACCTTAGGGTAATTCTCTCGTTGCCTTCGAATACAAATGGTCAAGTCCACGGAGCGTAGGGTATTCTAGCACCGTTGCCTACAAAACAAATCATCATAGTCCCTTCGATACCAAGATCATAGACCCACGATGTCGCCTACGAATACATGATCTTGACCCTCGATTGTCGCCTACAAAAAATGATGATAGTCCATTCGAATGTTCTATGATACTTCCTACAAGTTGCCTTCTATGACCATCCGATGTCCCTTCGAATGTCCCTCTTACATCCAACGAATAGGGTTACCTACCAACTAATGGTACAGATAGCACGATTCTAAAGGAAACGAAAACAACAGCGAACAATTACGGTAGGTAATAAGACTTTTAGTTGCTTGCTCTATCAAATACTTTTCACACCACACACTTTTGTCAAAGTTCAAATTCTTATCAAAAACAAAACATTTCCGAACACTTTGTATACATTCCTACATGAATCATTATAAAGTCAAAGCGAAATGCCTTTTCAAAACATTTTTTTTCAAACACACAGAAAGCACAATTTTAAAATGATCTAAGAGCAACTAAGAGCCCGTAGATCACTACGGATGGAAAGGGTTGCTAATACCTTCCCTTTTCATAACCTTCTCCCTTACTCAGAATCTAACGAAGGTCTTTTCCTGTTCTTTTCACCTTCCCTTAATTGGATAATAGAAAAGTCGGTGGCGACTCTTGCTATCTGCACATTTGCGATACAAAAATCTCAAAGTCAGTTCACCGTATTACAGAGAGTTACTCCTACAACCGGCGTTGGGCGAGCATTGAAGTCGAAGAAGTTAACTCCTCGCTGTATTGGTCCTTACCAAATTACTAGTAAAGTGGGAAAAATGGCTTATAGGGTGGCGTTACCGCCAAATCTTTCGAATTTGCATGATGTATTCCACGTGTCACAACATCGAAAGTATGTTCCGGATTCTTCGCATGTGATTGAGATGGATGATATTCAAGTTCGAGACAATCTTACGGTGGAAACGATGCCTTTGAGGATTGAGGATCATGAGATAAAGTCTCTTCGTGGAAAAGAGATTTCATTGGTCAAAGTTGTTTGATAGTTATATTTTGGATTTGGGGAAAAATTAATAGGTTGATTCATGAGGTTTTGGTTGGTTGATTGTGGAAAATAACTTAGAAAGGTTGGATTAGGAGTATAGATTATTGGTATGTTATTGCTAGCATTGTAGGAAATGGAAGTTATAGAATGGAAATGAAAACTATAAACTATTAAAATAAAAACCAAAAAATACAAGTGCCATGGAAGAAGAAGAAGGATTGGAGGGTGGTGCAATGGGGGCGCCCACCTCACCATGAGTCCCGTCCCCTGAAGCGCGCGCCTCCTTTCATTTTCAAGCAAGGACGATCGTCCCTAGTGGTGGAGGATGAAGCAAAGCGTGTTTTGGTTTTACATCTGTGTGTTTTGGTTTTACGTAGAATAGTTTTCTGCATAATTCCTCAAGATAGCTTCTGTTTCTTTAATTTTTCAAATTTCACCTAGTAATAGTTTATATTAATAAAATATAATTAGGACATAAGTTAGCCGATTAAATTTAGAACCCGATTATGTTCTGATTTTCTGATTTTGGTAAATTCGACGACGGAGCAAGTTGCTCCAAATTCAACGAAACTTGACATGCTAGCTAAGTTTCGAAATTATGAGTTTCTGGCTTGACCGAAATAGGCCAAATTACGGTTAAATTGAATCGGATTGCGTTTTAGTCGATTTAAGACACGTATGGACAATCCGATTGCGATGTTGACGATCATGATTAATGCTGGTTATTAAGGATGGATTTTGCAACGATTATTGGTAATTTGATTATTTTCCGTATTTGGAATTTGGTGAGTTAATTGATAATGACGTGGTGTGATTAAACATGATGTTTTCGACGGTGTATTTATTATTGAATACTTGATGATATGCGATGCGATGATATGTTTATCTTGATGTGGATAAATATGGCGGCGTGGACTTTATGTCAATTTTATGGCGATGATGATGTGTTGTTGTGTTGTCTTTGTTGTCGAGTGACATACATTGCAATGGCGGCGAGGGCTTTTATGCCAACCGACGATGGGCTTTACGCCAAGTGTTCCTAATTATGGAAAAAGCGACGGGTACCACATGCATAACATAGTCGTGTCTCATGGAGTCGTTTATGTTTATGTTTGAGTTGTTTGACGTTGGGTTTTAATTAATGAATGATGTTGAATTGCGATGATATATGATACTTTGTATTGATGCGAGTATAATGATTATGTGACGAAGTTAAAGTGTTAATTTTGTACGCTGAATTCTAATTTAAAGTATGCAAGCTTTTAATACATGTTGACATACTCTTATTAACTTATATCAATTATAATTCCAAAACTACTTATATATGTTATCATGCCTTTAATTATATGTTTTGGAGTATCTCACCCTTTACTTGTTTCGCCATTGCCTTTGTATTGGTAACATGCAGGTGATCCACGAGGATGATGAGGATTAGCTCGAGTCTCTTTATTTTGAGTCGCTCTGCTCTGATCGTAGTAACACTCGGGATTTAGGCGACGTTATTATTTTGATAGAATAGTTTATGTATACTATCTTATGATGTTATAACTTTATGTATAGATGATAACATGATGTTATGTATATTTTGTGAACACATCCGCTGTGCTGTGAATAATCATATGTGTATATGATGAATTATGATATGAATCGGTATATCCGAATTTTGATTTTTGTGTTGTGCATTATAAAGCAAAGTGATGAAAATGCGAATATGTGATGCCTCAATTTTGTTGAATGAAAATTTTGAAACTCTGATTTTATTAATAATTACGAGGGGTAGAATTGGGGTTCTACAAAGAGCATATTAGGTTGTGAAAGAAACAATGTGCTTCGGCCAGTTCGGACTATTTTGAACCAGAAATTGATATTTCGGGTTTGTGTGCTTGATTCACGATCTTCTTGTCAGAAGGTTATCTAGAGTTGGTTCTACAGGTGTTGGAAGCATTTCAGTAATTTCTCCATTCTTTCTGTTTGGATTGAAAGTCAATTCATCAAGGAAGAACTCCGACAGTTCATTTCTTAATAAAGTGGAATTCGGTTTCTTTTGTGTTTTGGATGCTCCGAAATTCATAACTCTAAGCTCGTTGGGTATTTTTGGCTGATTTTTGACTAAAGAGTCCATCTCGATTCTATCTCCAACTTTCAAAGCGAATAATGAGTTTTGGTGAGCTGTGTTCTGGGACACTAAAAAATTCATAACTTCTGACTGCGATGTCGGAATTGAGTGGTTCTGGTGTCTAAAATTCCGTCTTCACGTCCTCTTCAACTTTCGTGTTGGAATGAAGGTGATTCATACGGATCAATACTAGAATGTTATTCTTCAAAGGTGTATTTGAAATTTGGCGGCATTATTTCATCGATGCACAATATTAAAAAATCCTATATCTCTCAATTTTTATCGGTTTGTGATGTGACTTGTGTCAAAGTTCACAAATTCCGTTGGCTTCAATTTTCGTGCACTTCGAGTTGGATTTTCATCGAAGATCCCGTTGAACATTATTCCCAAGTGGCGCCATTAAAATTTTGCATGTGTCGGATGCCCTTAAAGTGGTGAAACTTCAAAATTAATATCTCCTTAGCCGTTTGTCGGATCAAGAAATTTTGTCTCACGCTACACAATTTTTGTTCGAGAATTTTTCGTGTTGGGTCGATTTCAAATTGACCTGAGATCTAGAGGCGTCTTGTTAAAATTGGGCGGATAAAACCAATTTAGGCCCAATTTTGAGTCAATTCACTCAAGAAATTTCCAAATATAAATCAATTTTGCTCTCATAATTGAAGGAGAATTTCATTTGTCAAATTTGTAAGTGTTTTTGTGTTGGCTACAATTTTTGGTAAAACCAAATTGATGTGGCAATGTCGTTGATGTCATGACATTACGGTTTGAAGACAAATTCAGCAGTAGTGTTTTGAGTGCGACTCAAAATCTTTGCATAACGAGATGATGATGCTATAATCGAAATGCAGGTTACGCAGAATGCGATTATCGGGATGTGTGATGTCATGACCAATGTTAAGACATCCTGTATTGTATAAGTGGATTATGCAGGTTTATATTTCCTGAGAGTTTTCAGGATTCTGTTGGTTTATTCTCGGCTGGATTGTTTACTTTAGATCCTATGCACACATGGAAATTAGGTTATCTTTGTTTAACCCTAATTTGTGTTGTTGCAAGCCCAAGACTAAGGCCTCAGGTTAACTTTGGTTAACCCTAATTATTATTGTGGAAGCCCAAGACGAAGTCCTCTACTACTTCTATATTATCTCACAAATCCTGATTGTGAAAGTTGCGCGTTTTTGAAAGAAAATAAGAAGGCAGAAAGCAATGAGCTGTGAACGTGTCATTAGTATTACTTGTGAGCCAAGCAATTATCTTCTGATAAGTGCATTGGAGTAGGCTGTTTGTAAGGGTAGTTTTTATCACTCAAAGCTTTGAAGCACGAGTGTTATGTCTCTTGATTAAAAGCTTTGAAGCAAAATCAAGTATGTGTATTGAAGAATGTCTTCACAATTCTGTTAAGTGTTAGATTATTATCACTGTTGTGATTGAGGGGGAGTGAGTAGGTTCTCAGGTCTAAGTGGTTCTTAGATTGAAATTGCATTGGGTAGGTCTTAAGTGACGGATATAAACAGGTGGTTTAATCCTGAATTAATACCTCTTATAGCGGATTTCCTCCCTGGCTTAGTAGCCCCTAGATGTAGGTGTAATTACACACCGAACTGGGTTAACAATTGATTATCTTCTTTACTGCTTTTACTTTATTGTTAAGATTGTTAAATAGTTAGTCAGATACCAGTGTCATAACATTTTATTTGACATCAAGTATCTGTTGCCAGAATTTAAATTTTCAACACAAACACTCTTATATTGTCTCAATTCTCAAGAATCAAATCAAGCTTTTCATCAAGTTTTCTCAAGAATATTGAAGAACATTGAAGGCATCGAGGTGAAGAATTGAAGTTTTCCTCTTCTTTTTCCCCAAGCTTCGTGCGTCATCTTCTCTTATCATCTCCCCTCCGGTTTTCGATTCGACATCGGTGATCTCTTCTTCTCGTTCTCCTCTTCGTTTCGATGGTAAGACTTCTTGATTTAAGCACTTTAGCAATAATTGATTCTTGAATAAGCACTTTTCTAGAATTGATAATTAATCAAGATTTTAATTGAGGAATTGAATTGTGATTATGGATTAGGTTGAGAAATTTTGATTTGATGTGATCATAATGTTGAAATCCGAAATTGGATAATAAAAGCAGTTATTGATTAATTGATTTTCACGGAAAAGTGCTTATGCAAGTAGTTAATTGTTTATACTTTTGACTTGTTGATGTGAAGTCTTGAGTTTTCATGTGATTAGCCTTAGGATTGAAACTTGAATCACGTAGAAAAACATGTTGATAGGTGTAGGCTAGGTGTTTCTTCAAATACTAAAACCATGTTACTAAAGAAAAAATTGCCAAAACCAAGCTTCTGGCTTAGGTGTAACCGGTTACGGCATGCCCGGTAACTGGTTACTGTCATACCAAAATTTGCCTTCATACTTCTCAAGATATTTCATATATCCATGCTCAAGGATTCCTCAAGGGTTGATCAGACAAACCCTCTCCTAGACAATCAACCCAAACAAGGGTTTGGTATTTCTCAGATCAAGATGGACTTCTAACATCTCCAATGGTCTTCATGCCTCCTCATATGCTTCCAAGGTCCTCCATGTCAAGTTTCAAGCCTCACAAGTCAAGTTTCCTCAAACAATTGCTCAGATGGTTGAAAATTAGTTGTATTGGACAAAAAGTCAATTGTGGTCAACATACAGTCAAACTTCATGATTTTTGGTCAACATCCTCATTTTGAAGTTACATTCATAATTTGATCAAGGGTTGATCATGATTCATCAAGAAAACTCAAGATTTGCTCAAAAGTCAAACTATCCAAATTAGGGTTTCTCAGTGAAAATTCATGAACTTTGTTGAGCATAACTTCTCATACTTTCTCAGAAATTTTTCCACCACCTCTTGTTTTGAAGGAAATTCAATTCTCTACAACTTCATGTCTCACAAGAATGTTCAAAAAATGCTTCATTTGGAAGGTAAGGATCAAAAGATTACAGGTCCTTTTCAAAGTCAACAAAAAGTCAACTTTTTGTTTTGAAGATATATTAAGCATGGAAACTCCGATTGAGAGGAAACCAAAGAGGTTGGTTAGAGGACTCCTAGAGCTTTCTAAAAAGTCCAAGTACACTAAAAATGTGGAAAATTGAGCAAAATACACCTTGTGCAAGTTGGGCAATTTTGAAGAAGTGCCTGAGAGATACTTGTAAAAATCAAAGTTTTGCAAATGGGCATAGTTTTTCTTCATTCAAACTTGTTCCTTATACAATTTGGAACATCCAAGCCCAATGCCACGAATTTTTACTTTATTTTTCTATTGAATTTGTATTTTGTTCATTTAAATACAAATTAAATTCAAAAATAAGGTATAAAATCAAAATTAATTGCAAATTGATTTTTCTCTCATCCTTAGGATCAAGTATTTCATAAAAGTGGCAAATTTGAAATTATGATTGATTTGGCAAGAATTTGATTGAAATTGATCAAAAAGATAGATTTGATTTTGTACAAAATCAAATAATCTTTGCATTGATTAACCATTATTTGTTCCTCAAATCATTTCAATTTCCATCCATTATAAATATACAATGCATATCACATGAATTAGAAACGAGAAAAATTGCCTCGAGAACCCTATTCCAAAAGTCAAAAACCGTGTCCTTCAAAGTACTTGCAGCCCTAGTTCGATGGTTTCAATTGGTTTGAGCATTCAAACACACTCCTTGATACCCACAGGTGATTCGGACCTTTACATCATTCAAAAGCATCAAGAATCACAATCCGAATTTGGTTTGTTCATATTTTTTCAAAATCGATTTCCATTATTCATGCATTTTAACACTTTTGATTGTTTGTTCATGATCGACATCAAGTTTGCAAGCTATCTGGGTAGCCAATCGTGTTTTAATGGCCTAGAATGAAAATCACCTAGTTAGGGTTTTCGGTTTCAATTAGGGTTTCCTTGAAGCGGAAAAATTGGCGAGACCACCACCATCGTGTTCGAGCGATGTTTCCAATCGAACCATGCCTTTGAATGTCATTTATATTGCTTGTGTTTGATTTTGGGATTTCTTGAGGGACTATAGCGTCGGCCGGGAGCTATCTTTCAAAAATTCAAAGCGAAGAAGATGATGGTTGGCGTGATTTGCAATCGAGGGACACGGTTACAATCCATTCGCTCGGTTTTAAACACGTGTTAAGCGGCTCGTTGGTCAAGGCGTGTGGTTGTGAAGGCAAGGTCACCAGTTTGAATCCCAGCCATGGCATTTGATTTTTTACATGTTTGCAACCTTTTTCATATTTTTCTATTTTCTTTAATATTTTCATACTATTTAATTTATCTTTCATAATTTTTATCATGCATTTAAAAAATACCAAAAATATTTATTTTTTGCATACTCATCATAAAAATGTTTATTTAATTTATAAAATTAAAAATATCATTTTTGCATGCATATTTAATTTAATTTATATTTTATCATTTAAATCACTTTTAATTGATTTTTAATTATTAAATTAACTCCAAAAAATCCCAAAAAATTATTTTAGCATATTAATGTTATTTCTAGCATGAAAACTTTTTCTCATTCAAAATTTTTTATTTTTACTAACATTTTTCTCTTATGCATTTTCTTAGTTTCGATTTTTCATCATTTCAGGTTATCCGTTTAGGACAATTTTATCGCTTTCTTTTCATATAATGTAACGCCTATGGATGTAATAGTTTAATTAGGACTTTTATTTTCCGCACTTTTCAATTATATACGCCCAGCCATGTAATAGCGTAGGATTTATCTTTCCGCTTTATATTTCCGCAATTTACTTTCCACATCTTATAAACTGTTAGTAATTAGGCGTGTATGGCAAGATAAAATGGAACATAGCTCACTCTAGTTCCAAGATAAAATACCTGAAATTGACACACTCTTCACACATGCAACCCTTAGGGTAATTCTCTCGTTGCCTTCAATTCAAATATGGTCATGTCCCTCGAGCGTAGAGGTATTCTAGCACCGTTGCCTTCAAAAGAAAATCATCATAGTGTAATACGGTGAACTGACTTTGTAGATTTTTGTATCGCAAATGTGCGGATAGCAAGAGTCGCCACCGACTTTTCTTTTATCCAATTAAGGGAAGGTAAAAGTGAGAAAAGACCTTCGTTAGATTACGAGTAAGGGAGAAGGTTATGAAAGGGAAGGTATTAACACCCTTTCCATCCGTAGTTATCTCGGGCTCTTAGTTGCTCTTTAGATCACTTTAAAATTGTGCTTTCGTGTGTTTGACAAAAATATTTTGAAAATTTCGCTTTGACTTTGTAATGATTCATGTAGGAATGTATACAAAGTTTTTCGAAAATGTTTAGTTTTGAAAAGAGTTTGAACTTTGAAAAAAGTGAGGTGTGAAAAGTATTTTGATAGAGCAAGCAACTAAAGTCTTATTACCTACTCGAGAATTTGGTCGTTTTCGTGTTATTTACGTTCCTTTAGAATAGCGTATCCATACCATTAATTGGTAGGTAACCTATTCGTTGGATGTAGAAGGGACATTCGAAGGGACATCGGATGGTCATAGAAAGCAACTTGTAGGAAGTATCCTAGCACATTCGAAGGGACTATCATCATTTTTCGTAGGCGACAATCAAGGGTCAAGATCATGTATTCGTGGAGACATCGTGGGTCTATGATCTTTGTATCAAAGGGACTATGATGATTTATTTTGAAGGCAGCGGTGCTAGAATACCTCGTTCGGGGACATGACCATTAGTAATCGTAAAGGCAGAGAGAGATTACTAAGGTGCATGTGTGAAAAAGTGTGTTGATTCAGATATTTTATCTTGAAGTTAAGAGTGAGCTATGTCCAATCCAATTCATTGCGCCTACAGCGGTTTAGCGGTTAGCGGTGGTTAGATTGAAGGCGTGCATGGCTGGGCGGGCTAATGGAGTGGATAAGGCATCCATGTGAGGCGGGCAAGCGATGTGCTGGTCATAATGGAGGGGTCGCAAGGGAGGTGGTAAAATAAAAGTTTGAGATGCAAGAGTTTAAATACTGAAAGAACGTTGTGCTAAAATAACAAAGCGGGATTGGGTTAATGGTAAAATCAGTTAAGCTATTTAAATGCAAAAATTAAATTAAATATGCAAAAATATAATTTTAAAAAATTAAATAAACATTTTATGATATGCTAACAAAAATATTTTGGTATTTAAATGCATGATGAAATATTAAATATAGATGGAAAAATAAATAAAGAAAATAAATAAATAAGAAATTGTTGGTTTTCAAACTTGTGAAAATATTTGCCATGGTGGGACTCGAACGGTGACCTTGCCTTCCTGCCACCATGGACTGGCGGCACAAGGTGTTTAAAAGCAGGCGGCGAATGTTGGTTCCCAATTGCTGAAAGCAGCCCGGCCTCCGTCTTTTTGGTTTTGAAAGATGGCGTGACCTCGGTTCGGCAGCCTCAAGTCAAATCGACAATCAACGGCCGGCAAGCATGTTTGGGCTCGGCTGATGATGTTGGGTTTGAAACACGGTCGAGCGAAGCAACAATCGGTGATTTTGGTTCGGTCATTAAATGCGGTGGCTACCATTTTGCAACGGTGTTGATCGTGAACAGGCAATCAAAAGATGTTAAAATCGTCAGATATGGAGCGTTTGGCAAATGAGACAAACCAAATTCAGGACTTCGTGATTCTTGATGCTGATGTGGTGCAGGAATCACTCAGGGATCAGGATGCTGTGGTGTGGAATCCTGAACAGGGTTCTGCCAGGACTTGATTTTGGGATATTGAACAATTGTTCATGTGTGTGTTGTTGTGGATGGAGATGGTGATTTGAGGACAAATAATGGTTGTCTGAGATCATTTTGGCAAGGTCAAATCTTATCTTTGATCAATTTCAATCAATTGCTGCCAAATCAATGATGGGGGATTTTCCAGCCTTGTAATTGCTTGGATCCCAGAATGAGGTCGATTTAGTGATTTTATCTGCTTTTGCAATTTAATTGTCATTGGAAATGAAAAATCAAATTAAATGGAAAATGAAGTGAGTGAAATTCGTGACGTGAGCAGGATGGTGTGTTTAGAATGAGGAAAAACTGGGCAGCTGCAAAGTTTTGATTTTGCAGAGTGTCTCTGCGCTATCAAATGCCTGACACTGCTCGGTTTCCGTTTTAAGTAATTCTTGGACTTTTGAAACTCTGAAGTCTCTGACAACTAATTTCATCTCAGGGTTTCCATGCTCAATATCTTCAAGGAGCAAAGTTGAACTGTTTGAGAGGACTGTTGCGTCATGCCTTCAAGGCGGGCCCGCATTTTGATCTTGGACATGGCAGTGAGGCAATTTGAGCTGAAACGGATGACATGGTGGATTAGAGGCAGTGAGAGTTGATTTGTCTTCCGATCGATCAGACGGGATCGAGCCTTGAATGGCCATGATTTGGAATGTGGAAGTTTGACTTTTGACCGTCTTGATTTTCTTGATGGTGTGATCAACCCTTGAAGAAATTGGATGATGTGACTCAGAGGAGGAGATGACGCACCGTGAGGTGTTTGGGAGGTAGGAGGAAGATGATTGAACACTAAATACCTTTTGCATTGGTGGTGATGATCTTGGAATGGGCTTCTGAGATGCCATTTGGAGAAGGTGGAACTTGTTGGGGAATGAGTCGTGCGGTGAGCTCGAGATTCTTTGTCTAGATAGGAGAAGCGGATGGAGATGGGCTTAGATGCCATCCGGAAAGATCGATGTTGGGGAGGCGGAGTCGTGCATTGAGCTCTACGTAGATGTTTTTGAAAGTGAAGGGAGGCGAGGAGATGGGCTTAAGATGCCATCCGGAGGATCGTATGTTAGACTTTGTGCTCATCTTTGAATGAAGTTATTGGCTCGTGGTTTTTAACCAAATATACGACATTTGAAAGCGGAGAAATGTTGACAAGTAGTGGGAGATGGGCTTAAGATGCCATCCAAGGCAAGCGGGTAAATGCAGCTAGACTACATAGTTCTTTATTGATAATAAGAGAGAGTCGAGAATACATCTTCGTGATGATTACTACGAGGGATAGTTGTTGGCAAAATGTGGATAACTTCCTGTTGTGCTTGGTTATTGATCAATGCATTATCGGAGGATAACTTGTGATGTTCGAGATAGTTTTCGTACAACTTTGGGTGTTAATCACGGATCCGTTGTCGGAGGACAACTAGGCGATCGTTCGAGATAGTTTTCCGTGCGGCTTCGGGCATTAATCTTGGACCAGGTGTAGGAGGACAACTAGGTGGTCTTTCGGATAGTTTTCCGTCGCTGGGCATTAATCTTGGACCGGTGATGGGAGGACAACTTGGCGGTCTTTGAGATAGTTTTCCGTCGGCGGGCATTAATCCACTGGACTGTTTGTTTGAGTGATTTTCACTGTTTTTGGAGAAAACAAGAGAAACTTTGATAGAATATTGTTAGCCTTATGCAAAGTATGATGCATGACGATGCGTATGAATGATATATCATTATGACTTTTATGAGTAATGTATGAATGATAGATGTTGTGGTATTTCAAAACATATCCATCTTGAAGAAGATGCGGACGTTCAGCTTGAGGATTTCTGACTTCTGTTTGGGGATGAAACGGATGGAGACCCTGAGAAGAAAAATAACCCTGATTCCTCCGATGCACTATCTGACCAAGTCTTCAGCCTAGATATTGTTGAGGCTGGTGAGGGTCGAGAGACATGCTGTTAAAGATCTTGTAGATAGACCCTGTTGGGGAAAAATTTGGAGGCACTCTACTGGGGTTCTTGCGTGTAAATCCTGCTGGAGAGTATTTGGCTGTTGTTAGGAGACCGGGTTAGAAGAATCTGGAGCCCGTTGTACTCCCTGGCTGGGGAATAAAAGATATAGGTTTCCTCCGATGCACTATCTGACCAAGTTCAAGTCTGGATACTGCTGCTGGGAAAAGGGTAATTTCCTGAGAGATATTCTGTTGGGGAAAAATACCTCGGTTGGGGATGAAATGTTACCGCTTGAAGACGGGTGTAATCCGGTTAAGTTGAGTGGAATCACTGCTTGAGGACTAATATACACTCCGCTGGGGGAGGTTTGTAGTGAGTGACAACTCTGTGGGGATGTGCTCTGCAGGGGAACATCTTGGTGACTTTAAATCGTCATCTGGAGCTGTAATTACTTTTTATGCTCACTTTAGCATGTTTGTGATTAGATATTTATTGTCAAATGCATATAATCATTCAAAGCAAGCGTTGGACTTTATGCAATAGTGAAAATTTGTAAAGAGAAAGAAACTTGTATTTATTTGAAATGTGGCGTATGGCGGGTAGCTTGTACACAAGAAAAGTAAAAAGCTATCGCGAAACAATCTATTAAGTTCGACTATGCTAGTACTCATTTGAACC
>CM038794.1:71283666-71418312 GCA_021764765.1 Vicia sativa | reverse complement strand
CAAATGGCATGTAAGCCCATTTCCAAGAGTCATCGATTCCTTTCTCGATAAAGAGAAACTAAGGTGAAAAAAGCCGAGGAAAAACACCTTCGTTAGATTAAGTGCAAGGCAGTTATGTCAAGTTTCAAGCCTCACGAGTCAAGTTTCCTCAAACAATTGCTTAGATGGTTGAAAATCAGTTGTATTGGACAAAAAGTCAACTGTGGTCTACATACAGTCAAACTTCATAATTTTTGGTCAACATCTTCATTTTGAAGTTACATTCATCATTTGATCAAGGGTTGATCATGATTCATCAAGAAAACTCAAGACTCAAAGTCAAACTTTCCAAATTAGGTTTTCTAGAAAAGTCAACTGAACTAATGAGCATAACTTCTTCATACTTTCTCAAAATTTTCCACCACCTCTCATTTTGAAGAAATTCAATTCTCTACAACTTCATGTCTCACAAGAATGTTCAAAAAATGCTTCATTTGGAAGGTATGGATCAAAACATTACAGGTCCTTTTCAAAGTCAATAAAAAGTCAACTTTTTGTTTTGAAGATATATTGAGCATGGAAACTCCAGTTGAGATGAAACCAAATAGGTTGGTTAGAGGACTCTTAGAGCTTTCTAAAAAGTCCAAGAACACTTAAAAATGTGGAAAATTGAGCAAAATACACCTTGTGCAAGTTGGGCAATTTTGAAGAAGTGCACAAAGAGAGATACTTGTAAAAATCAAAAACTTTGCAAATGGGCCTAGTTTTTCTTCATTCAAACTTGTTCCTTATACAATTTGGAACATCCAAGCCCAATGCCACAATTTTACTTTATTTTTCTATTTAATTTGGATTTTATTCATTTAAATACAAATTAAATTCAAAAATAAGGTATAAAATCAAAATTAATTGCAAATTGATTTTTTCTCTCATTCTTGGGATCCAAGTAACCCATAAAGGCTGGAAAATTTCGACATTATCATTGATTTGGCAAGAATTTGATTGAAATTGATCAAAAAGATAAGATTTGATTTTGTACAAAATCAAATGATCTTTGCATTGAATAACCATTATTTGTTCCTCAAATCAGCTCAATCTCCATCCATTATAAATATACAATACATATCACATGAATTAGAACAGAAAAATTGCCTCAAGAACCCTATTCCAAAAGTCAAAAAAACCGTGTCCTTCAAGGTACTTGCAACCCTAGTTCCAGTGGATTTCAATTGGTTTTGAGCATTCAAACACATTCCTTGATGCCCACAGGTGATTCGGACCTTTACATCATTCAAAAGCATCAAGAATCAAATCCTAATTTGGTTTGTTCATATTGTTTTCAAAATCGATTTCCATTATTCATGCATTTTTAACACTTTTTGATTGTTTGTTCATGATCAACATCAAGTTTGCAAGCTATCTGGGTAGCCCAATCGTGTTTTAATGGCACGGGCAAAATCACCATTGTTAGGGTTTGGTTTGAATTAGGGTTTCCTTAAAAGCGAAACATTGGATCAAAGACCACCACCATCGTGTTCAGGTGATGTTTCCAATCGAACCATGCCTTTGAATGTCATTTATATTGCTTGTGTTTGATTTTGGGATTTCGAGGGACTATAGCGTCGGGCGGGGTCGGCGCTATCTTTCAAAAATTCAAAGCGAAGAAGGCGATGGTTGGTGGCGTGATTTCAGGCAATCGAGGAGCGACACCGTTGAAAAGCCATTCGCTCCGTTTTTAAACACTTGTGCAAGCCGGCTCGGTTGGTCAAGGCGTGTGGTTGTGAAAGGCAAGGTCATAGGTTCGAGTCGACCATGGCAAATATTTTCACAAGTTTGAAAACTAACAATTTCTTATATTTTCTATTTTATTTTCTTTTAATATTTTCCATCCATTTTAATTTATCTTTAATAATTTTTATCATGCATTTAAAAAATACCAAAAATATTTAGTTTTTTGCATACTCATCATAAAAATGTTTATTTAATTTTTAAAATTAAAATTATTATTTTTGCATGCATATTTAATTTAATTTCTATTTTTGCATTTAAATAGCTTTTAATTGATTTTTAATTATCAAATTAACTCCAAAAAATCCCAAAAAATTATTTTAGCATATTAATGTTATTTCTAGCATGAAAACTTTTTCTCATTCAAAAATTATTATTTTTACTAACATTTTCCTCTTATGCAATTTCCTCGTATTTCCCGATTTTCATCTGTTCAAAGGTTATCACCGTTTTGGACAATTTTTATCGCTTTCTTTTCATATTATGTAATTGCCTATGGGATGTAATAGTTTAATTAGGACTTTTATTTTCCTCACTTTTCAACTATGTATCTGCCCCAAAGCCATGTAATAGCGTAGGATTTATCTTTCCGCAATTTAATTTCCGCACCCTATAAACTGCTAGTAATTAGGCGTGTATGGCGAGATAAAAATTGGACATAGCTCACTCTTAACTTCAAGATAAAATATCTGAAATCAACACACTCTTTCACACATGCACTCCTTAGGGTAATTCTCTCTCGTTGCCTTTACGATTACTAATGGTCATGTCCCTCGAACGTAGAGGTATTCTAGCACCGTTGCCTTCAAAATAAATCATCATAGTCCCTTTGATACAAAGATCATAGACCCACGATGTCGTCCACGAATACATGATCTTGACCCTTGATTGTCGCCTACAAAATGATGATAGTCCTTGAATGTGCTAGGATACTTCCTACAAGTTGCTTTCTATGACCATCCGATGTCCTTGAATGTCCTTCTACATCCAGCGAATAGTTACCTACCAATTAATGGTATGGATAGCGCTATTCTAAAGAGCGTAAAATAACACAACGACCAAATTACGAGTAGGTAATAAGACTTTTAGTTGCTTGCTATCAAAATACTTTTCACACCTCACACTTTTTTCAAAGTTCAAACTCTTTTCAAAAACGAAACATTTTCGAAAACTTTGTATACATTCCTACATGAATCATTACAAAGTCAAAGCGAAATTCCTTTTCAAAATATTTTTGTCAAACACACAGAAAGCACAATTTTAAAGTGATCTAAAGAGCAACTAAGAGCCCGTAGATAACTACGGATGGAAAGGGGTGTTAATACCTTCCCTTTTCATAACCTTCTCACTTACTCGAGAATCTAACGAAGGTCTTTTTACGTACTTTTACCTTCCATAATGGATAAAAGAAAAGTCGGTGGCGACTCTTGCTATCCGCACATTTGCGATACAAAAATCTACAAAGTCAGTTCACCGTATTACACTATGATGATTTTCTTTTGAAGGCAACGGTGCTAGAATACCTCTACGTTCGAGGGACATGACCATATTTGAATTCGTAAAGGCAACGAGAGAGAATTACCCTAAGGGTTGCATGTGTGAAGAGTGTGTCAATTTCAGGTATTTTATCTTGGAACTAGAGTGAGCTATGTTCCATTTTATCTTGCCATACACGCCTAATTACTAACGGTTTATAAGATAATGGAAAGTAAATGCGGAAATAAAGTCTGGAAAGATAAATCCTCGCTATTACATGGCTTTGGGCAGGCTATAGTGGTGCGGAAAAGTCTAATTAAACTATTACATCCATGGCGAACACATGTAATGAAAGCGATAAAAATTGTAGAAGCAGGATAACATGGCAGATGAAAATCGGCGAAGAAAAATGCATGAGAAAATGTTAGTAAAAATAAAAATTTGAATGAGAAAAGTTTTCATGCTAAATAACATTAATGCTAAAATAATTTTTGGGATTTAATTAATGTAATAAAAAATCAATTAAAAGTGATTTAAATGATAAAATATAAATTAAATTAAATATGCGTCTGAAATATTTTAATTTTATAAATTAAATAACATTTTATGATGTCAAAAAATAAATATTTTGGTATTAAATGCATGATAAAATATGAAAGATAAATTAAATAGTATGAAAATATTAAAGAAAATAGAAAATATGAAAGGTTGCAAACATGTAAAAATCAAATGCCATGGCGGGTTCAACTGATGCCTTGCCCTTGCTCACACGCCGGACAACGAACTGGTTTAAAACCGGAGGCGAATGGATAACAGCGGTGTGGTTCTGAGCACAAATCAGGCGTATCCTTCTTCGGTTTTGAATTTTGAAAAGATGCGTCGGCCTCGGTTCGGCTGTCTGCAAATCAAAATCAAACACAAGCAATAAATGACATTCAAGCATGGTTCGATGAAACTGTCGTTCGAACTGCGATAGTGGTGCTGAGCAATTTTCGTTTCGAGAAACCTGATTGGCCGAAAACTAACTGGGGTGATTTTCATTCTGACCATTAAACACGGTTGGGCTACCAGATAGCTTGCAAACGATCGTGAACAAACAATCAAAATGTTAATGCATGAATGTCGTTTTGAAAAAATATGAACCAGACCGGTTCGTGATTCTTGATGCTGAATGATGTGGGCGGGTCACTGGGGAATGTGTGTTTGAATGCTCAAAACCAATTAATCAGCGGAACAGGCAATGCCTTGAGGACACGGTTTGACTGAATAGGGTTCTTGAGCAATTTTCTGATTCTAATTCATGTGATATGCATTGTATATTTATAATGGATGGAATGAGGCGATTTGAGAACAAATAATGGTTAATCAATGCAAAGATTATTTGTGCAAAATCAAATCTTCTTTGATCAATTTCAATCAAATTCTTGCCAAATCAATCATATCCGTTTGCCGACCTATGGTACCGGATCCCAAGATGAGAGAAAAATCAATTTGCAATTATTTGATTTTATACCTTATTTTAGAATTTAATTGTATTTAAATGAACAAAACAAATTCAATAGAAAAATAAAGTAAATTTGTGACGGATATTGGGTGTATGGAACAAGTTGAATGAAGAAACATGCTTGCAAAACTTTGATTTTTGGTCTCTTTTGCACTTCTTCAAAATGGCACAGGTGTATTTTGTCATTTTCCACGTGGACTTTTAGAAAGCTCAGGTCTCCAACCTCTTCCTCTCAATCGGTTTCCGTAATATCTTCAAACAAAAATGACTGTTGACTGAAAAGGACGTAATCTTTCGCCACCTTCAAATGAGCATTTTACATTCTTGTGGTTTGAAGTTGGTAATTTCCTTCAAAACGAAGGTGGTGGAAAAATTACGAGTATGAAGAAGTTATCTCGATCAAGACCGATTGAATTTTCACGAAAACCTAATTTGGATGGTTTGAGCAAATCAATTTCTTGATGATCATGATCACCCTTGATCAAATATGAATATAACTTCAAAATGAGGATTTGACCAAAATCATGAGTTGGTGTATGTTCCACATGACTTTGTCAATAACTCTTCAACCATCGAGCAATTATTTGACTTGAACAACTGACGACCTTGGAAGCATATGAGGAGGCATGAGACCATGGAATGTTAAGTCCATCTTGATGAAATACCAAACCCTTGTTTGGGTTGATTGTCTAGGAGAGGGTTTGTCTGATCAACCTTGAGAATCCTTAACATGGATATATGAAATATCTTGAGAAGTATGAAGAACAAATTTTGGGGTATGTGATGTGATTCTTACGGGCATGCATGTAGGTTACACCTAAGCGAGGCTTGGTTTTGGCAATTTTTCTTTAGTAACATGGTTTTAGTATTTGAAGAAACACCTAGCCTACACCTATCAACATGTTTTCTACGTGATTCAAGTTTCAATCCTAAGGCTAATCACATGAAACTCAAGACTTCACATCAACAAGTCAAAAGTATAAACAATTAACTACTTGCATAAGCACTTTTCCGTGAAAATCAATTAATCAATAACGCTTTTATTATCAATTTGGATTTCAACATTATGATCACATCAAATCAAAATTTCTCAACCTAATCCATAATCACAATTCAATTCCTCAATTAAAATCTTGATTAATTATCAATTCTAGAAAAGTGCTTATTCAAGAATCAATTATTGCTAAAGTGCTTAAATCAGAAGTCTTACCATCGAAGCGAAGAGGAGAGCGAGAAGAAGAGATCACCGATGTCGAATCGAAAACGGGAGGAGATGATAAGAGAAGATGACGCCTGACTTGGGGAAAAAGAAGAGGAAAACTTCTTCACCTCGATGCCTTCAATGTTCTTCAATATTCTTGAGAAAACTTGATGAAAAGCTTGATTTGATTCTTGAGAATTGAGACAATATAAGAGTGTTTGTGTTGAAAATTTAAATTCTGGCAACAGATACTTGATGTCAAATAAAATGTTATGACCTTTGTATCGACTAACTATTTAACAATCTTAACAATAAAGTAAAAGCGATAAAGATAATCAATTGTTAACCCAGTTCGGTGTGTAATTACACCTACATCTAGGGGCTACTAAGCCAGGGAGGAAATCCGCTATAAGAGGTATTAATTCAGGATTAAACCACCTGTTTATATCCGTCACTTAAGACCTACCAATGCAATTTCAATCTAAGAACCACTTAGACACGAGAACCTACTCACTCCCCTCGATCTAGATGATAATAATCTAACATAACAGAATTGTGAAGACATTCTTCAATACACATACTTGATTTTGCTTCAAAGCTTTTAATCAGAGACATAACACTTCGTGCTTCAAAGCTTTGAGTGATAAAACTACCCTTACAAACAGACCTCCAATGCACTTATCGGAAGATAATTGCTTGGCTCTAAATAATACTAATGACGTTCACAGCTCATTGCTACGCCTTCTTATTTTCTTTCAAAAGCAACTTTCACAATCGAGGTTGTGAGATAATATAAGTAGTAGAGGACTTATCTTGGGCTTCCACAATAATAATTAGGGTTAACCAAAGTTAACCTGAGGCCTTAGTCTTGGGCTTGCAACAACACAAATTAGGGTTAAACAAAGATAACCTAATTTCCATGTGTGCATAGGATCTAAAGTAAACAATCCAGCCGAGAATAAACCAACAGAATCCTGAAAACTCTCAGGAAATATAAACCTGCATAATCCACTTATACAATACAGGATGTCTTAACATTGGTCATGACATCACACACACATCTTGTGCTTGGAACTGTACTTGATTATAGCATCATCATCTGTTATGCAAAGATTTTGAGCTGCACCTGTAAAACACTACTTCTGCTGAATTTGTCTTCAAACCAGAATGTCATGACATCAGTCAGGACATTGCCACATCAATTTGGTTTTACCAAAAATTGTAGCCAACACAAAAACACTTACAAAATTTGACAAATGAAATTCCCCTCCTTCAATTATGAGAGCAAAAATTGATTTATATTTGGAAATTTCCTTGAGTGAATTGGACTCAAAATTGGGCCCAAATTGGTTTTATCCGGCCCAATTTTGCGAACAGTACCCGGCCTCGAGATCTGTGCTGAATTTGAAATCGGACCCAACACGAAAAAATTCTGGAACAAAAAATTGTGTAGCGTGAGACAAAATTTCAGCTTGATCCGACAAACGGCTAAGGAGATATTAATTTTTGAAGTTTCAGCTCACTTTAAGGGCATCTGACACATGCAAAATTTTAATGGCGCCACTTGGGAATAATGTTCCGAACGGGGATCTTCTGATGAAAATCCGAACTCGGGAAGTGCACGAAAATTGAAGCCAACGGAATTTGTGAACTTTTGACACAAGTCACATCACAAACTGATAAAAATTGAGAGATATAGGATTTTTTTAATATTGTGCATCAGATGAAATAATGCTCAGTTCAGCTCAAATACACCTTTGAAGAATAACATTCTAGTATTGATCCGTAAGGAATCAGCCTTCAGCCCGAACACGAAAGTTGAAGAGGACGTGAAGACGGAATTTTAGACACCAGAACCACTCAATTCCGACATCGCAGTCAGAAGTTATGAATTTTTTAGTGTCCCGTAAACACAGTTCAGCCAAAAACTCAGTTTATTGCGCTTGAAAGTTGGAGATAGAATCGAGATGGACTCTTTAGTCAAAAATCAGCCAAAAATACCCAACGAGCTTAGAGTTATGAATTTCGGAGCATCCAAAACACAAAAGAAACCGAATTCCACTTTATTAAGAAATGAACTGTCGGAGTTCTTCCTTGATGAATTGACTTTCAATCCAAACAGAAAGAATGGAGAAATTACTGAAATGCTTCCAACACCTGTAGAACCAACTCTAGATAACCTTCTGACAAGAAGATCGTGAATCAAGCACACAAACCCGAAATATCAATTTCTGGTTCAAAATAGTCCGAACTGGCCGAAGCACATTGTTTCTTTCACAACCTAATATGCTCTTTGTAGAACCCCAATTCTACCCCTCGTAATTATTAATAAAATCAGAGTTTCAAAATTTTCATTCAACAAAATTGAGGCATCACATATTCGCATTTTCATCACTTTGCTTTATAATGCACAACACAAAAATCAAAATTCGGATATACCGATTCATATCATAATTCATCATATACACATATGATTATTCACAGCACAGCGGATGTGTTCACAAAATATACATAACATCATGTTATCATCTATACATAAAGTTATAACATCATAAGATAGTATACATAAACTATTCTATCAAAATAATAACGTCGCCTAAATCCCGAGTGTTACTACGATCAGAGCAGAGCGACTCAAAATAAAGAGACTCGAGCTAATCCTCATCATCCTCGTGGATCACCTGCATGTTACCAATACAAAGGCAATGGCGAAACAAGTAAAGGGTGAGATACTCCAAAACATATAATTAAAGGCATGATAACATATATAAGTAGTTTTGGAATTATAATTGATATAAGTTAATAAGAGTATGTCAACATGTATTAAAAGCTTGCATACTTTAAATTAGAATTCAGCGTACAAAATTAACACTTTAACTTCGTCACATAATCATTATACTCGCATCAATACAAAGTATCATATATCATCGCAATTCAACATCATTCATTAATTAAAACCCAACGTCAAACAACTCAAACATAAACATAAACGACTCCATGAGACACGACTATGTTATGCATGTGGTACCCGTCGCTTTTTCCATAATTAGGAACACTTGGCATAAAGCCCATCGTCGGTTGGCATAAAAGCCCTCGTCGCCATTGCAATGTATGTCACTCGACAATAAAGACAACACAACAACACATCATCATCGCTCATAAAAATTGACATAAAGTCCACGTCGCCATATTTATCCACATCAAGATAAACATATCATCGCATCGCATATCATCAAGTATTCAATAATAAATACACCGTCGAAAACATCATGTTTAATCACACCACGTCATTATCAATTAACTCACCAAATTCCAAATACGGAAAATAATCAAATTACCAATAATCGTTGCAAAATCCATCCTTAATAACCAGCATTAATCATGATCGTCAACATCGCAATCGGATTGTCCATACGTGTCTTAAATCGACTAAAACGCAATCCGATTCAATTTAACCGTAATTTGGCCTATTTCGGGTCGTTTCGTAGAAACTCATAATTTCGAAACTTAGCTAGCATGTCAAGTTTCGTTGAATTTGGAGCAACTTGCTCCGTCGTCGAATTTACCAAAATCAGAAAATCAGAACATAATCGGGTTCTAAATTTAATCGGCTAACTTATGTCCTAATTATATTTTATTAATATAAACTATTACTAGGTGAAATTTGAAAAATTAAAGAAACAGAAGCTATCTTGAGGAATTATGCAGAAAACCATTCTACAGAAAACCAAAAACACAATAGACAGAAAACCAAAAACACAGTTTTTCGTTTCATCCCTCCAGCCACTAGGGACGATCGTCCCTTGCTTGAAAATGAAAGGAGGCGTGCGCCCTAGGGAGGGGGACGGCCGCCCCTCATGGTGAGGTGGGCGCCTCCCCCATTGCACCACCCTCCAATCCTTCTTCTTCTTCCATGGCACTTGTATTTTTTGGTTTTTATTTTAACAGTTTATAGTTTTCATTTCCATTCTATAACTTCCATTTCCTACAATGCTAGCAATAACATACCAATAATCTATACTCCTAATCCAACCTTTCTAAGTTATTTTCCACAATCAACCAACCAAAACCTCATGAATCAACCTATTAATTTTTCCCCAAATCCAAAATATAACTATCAAACAACTTTGACCAATGAAATCTCTTTTCCACGAAGAGACTTTATCTCATGATCCTCAATCCTCAAAGGCATCGTTTCCACCGTAAGATTGTCTCGAACTTGAATATCATCCATCTCAATCACATGCGAAGAATCCGGAACATACTTTCGATGTTGTGACACGTGGAATACATCATGCAAATTCGAAAGATTTGGCGGTAACGCCACCCTATAAGCCATTTTCCCACTTTACTAGTAATTTGGTAAGGACCATCTGAGGAGTTAACTTCTTCGACTTCAATGCTAGCGGTTGTGGAGTAACTCTACATGTCTACGGTGAACTGACTTTGAGATTTTGTATCGCAAATGCGAGATAGCAAAGTCGCCACCGACTTTTCTATTATCCAATTAAGGAAGGTGAAAGAACAGGAAAAAGACCTTCGTTAGATTAGAGTAAGGAGAAAGGTTATGAAAAGGTATTAGCAACCCTTTCCATCCGTAGTGATCTACGGGCTCTTAGTTGCTCTTAGATCATTTTAAAATTGTGCTTTCTGTGTGTTTGAAAAAAAATGTTTTGAAAAGGCATTTCGCTTTGACTTTATAATGATTCATGTAGGAATGTATACAAAGTGTTCGGAAATGTTTTGTTTTTGATAAGAATTTGAACTTTGACAAAAGTGTGTGGTGTGAAAAGTATTTGATAGAGCAAGCAACTAAAAGTCTTATTACCTACTCAGAATTGTTCGTTTTCGTGTTGTTTTCGTTTCCTTTAGAATCGTGCTATCTGTACCATTAGTTGGTAGGTAACCCTATTCGTTGGATGTAAGAGGGACATTCGAAGGGACATCGGATGGTCATAGAAGGCAACTTGTAGGAAGTATCATAGAACATTCGAATGGACTATCATCATTTTTTGTAGGCGACAATCGAGGGTCAAGATCATGTATTCGTAGGCGACATCGTGGGTCTATGATCTTGGTATCGAAGGGACTATGATGATTTGTTTTGTAGGCAACGGTGCTAGAATACCTCTACGTTCCAGGACTTGACCATTTGTATTCGTAAAGGCAGCGAGAGAATTACCTAAGAAGTGCGGTGTGAAAAGAGTGTGTCAATTCAGATATGTTCATCTTGGCATTATGAGTGATCTATGTCCAATTTTATCTTGCCATACGCCTAATTACTAGCAGTTTATAGGGTGCGAGAAAGTAAGTGCGGAAATGTAAAGTCTTGGAAAGATAAAGTCCTCGCTATTACATGGCTTTGGGCGATTACATAATAAGAGTGCGGAAAATAAAAGTTCTAATTAAACTATTACATCCCATGGCGGTTACATAATATGAAAAGAAAAGCAAAAAATCGTGCGAAGCGTTACAACTGTGAGCAGATACATAATCGGCGAGAGAAATTGCATAAGAAGAAAATGTTAGTAAAAATGAGAATTTTGAATGGGGAAAAAAGTTTTATGTTAGTAATGACAATAATATGATAAGATAAATTTTTGGTAATTTTCGGAATCGATTTCGATATTTAAAAACAATTAAAAGTCATTCAAATGATTAATTAATAATTAAATAAAATGTGCATGCAAAAATAATAATTTTAATATTAAAAATTAAATAAACATTTTCTGATGATAATGCAAAAAAGACAAATATTTTTGGTGGTTTTTAGATGCATGATAAAAAATATTGAAGGTAAATTAAATTAGATGAAAAATATTAAGAAAAAATAGAAAAATAAGTTAGTTTTTCAAAAGAGTAAAAAGGAATGGTCTTGCCAGGAATCGAACTGGTGACCTTCTGGTGAAAACTCACGCTCCCTTGCCTTTACCACTGAGCCAAAGCGTGTTTAGTGTTTAGAAATTGGAACAAAACGCTTTTGTACGAAAAAGCTTCATGGACATTCAAATCACGCGCGAAGAACACCTTCTTCTTCGTTTGAATTTTTTAAAACTTAGCGTCAGCTGAGTTCGACGCTATAACCCCTGCGAATTTCAAAAACTTCATACAAGCAATATAAATTAGTCATGAGTACATGAATCGATCACAAAGATTCTAAACACCTTTGGTGGCATTGGTTTTGTCAACAACGGTTTAGAGAAACCTAAAATGCAGCAAACCTAACCATGGCATCTTGTGTTTTGGTACCTAAATGCAATTAAATTATCCATAAAGCTTGCAAACTTCAATCTAAACACAAAACAAACGTCAAAACATGTTAAAGATGCATGAATAATAGAATTCGAATTTGGAAAAAGTATGAACAAACCAAAACTGGATTTTGTGATTCTTGATAGTTTTGAGAGTTGTAAAGGTCTGGAATGATTCAGGAGACTTCAACGAATGTGTTTGGATGCTTGGAATTGCTGAATCAAACAAAACTATGGCTGCAAGTTGCTTCAAGAACACGGTTTTTGGCTTTAGGTTAGGGTTCCTCCAAGCAATTTTATTCTTTCTCATGTTGTATGCATTGTATATTTATAATGGATGGATTTTGGTGAATTCAAGAGCAATTATTGATCAATCAATGTAAAAATATTTGATTTTGTATGAAATCAAATCTTCCTTTGATCCAATTTTCATCAATTTCACCAAATCAATGTAAATTTCGAAATTTTCGACTTTTATGAGTTGCTTGGGACTCAAGAATGAGAGAAAAAATCACTTTGCATTTAATTTTGATTTTATACCTTATTTTTAATTTAATTTGTTTTAAATGAATAAAATCAAATTAAATAGAAAATAAAGACAAAATTCGTGGCATTGGGCTTGGAGGTTCCAAATAAAGATAAACAAGTTTAAACCAAGAAAAACTAGGCCCATTTGCAAAATTTTGGATTTTGACAAACACTTCTCTTTGTGCAATTGTCCAAAAATGTCCAACTTGTGCAAGGTGTATTTTGTTCCATTTTCCACATCTTTTAGTGTTCTTAGACTTTTTAGAAAGCTCTAGGTGTCCTCTAAACAACCTCTTTGGTTTCATTTCAATTGGAGTTTCCATGATCAATAAAACTTCATTACTAAAAGTTGACTTTTTGTTGACTTTGAAAAGGACCTGTAATGTTTTGATCCATACCTTCCAAATGAAGCATTTTTTGAACATTCTTGTGAGACATGAAGTTGTAGAGAATTGAATTTCCTTCAAAGTGAGAGGTGGTGGAAAAATTTCTAAGAAATTATGAAGAAGTTATGCTCAGTCAAAGTTCAGTTGACTTTTCATTGGAAAACCCTAATTTGGAAAGTTTGACTTTTGAGCAAATCTTGAGCTTTGTTGATGAATCATGATCAACCCTTTATCAAATGATGAATGTGACTTCAAAATGAGGATGTTGACCAAAAATCATGAAGTTTGACTGTATGTTGACCGCAGTTGACTTTTGTCCAATAGTGATTTTCGACCATCGAGCAATTATGCGGAAACTTGACTTGTAAGGCTTGAAACTTGACATGGAGAATCTTTGAAGCATATGAGGAGGCATGATGACCATTGGAGATGTTGGAAGTCCATCTTGATTTGAGAATTTCCAAACCCTAGTTTGGGTTGATTGTCTAGGAGAGGGTTTGTCTGATCAACCCTTGAGGAATCCTTGAGTATGGATGTATAGGAGGTCTTGAGGAATAGGAGGGAAAATTTTGGGGTATGACAGCTGACCCTGTTCAATCTTCTTGTACTGGAAGGGTTAGATTGGCATGCGTGCCTTTCGTAACCTGGAGGTAGAAGATGATTGAACACTCGAGTACACTTGAAAATTTACACTCGCTGTTGACTGATGATGCGAAAATGGGCTTACAGATGCCATTTGGAGAAGCTGGGGACTTCACTGGGGAAGGAGTCGTACACTAGACTCAAGAACGTCGCCTGAAAAGGAGGATCGTCGGGGATGGGCTTAAGATGCCATCTGGAAAGATCGATGCTGGGGAGTGAGCCGTACGATAGGCTGTAGATGTTCCTGAAAGTAGAAGGGAGCACGGAGATGGGCTTAAGATGCCATCCGGAGAGAGTCGTATGTTAGACTCCGCGTTCGTCTTTGAATGAAGTTATTGGTTTGTATTGGTTTTTAACAAAATATGCGATTACGAAAGTAGAGATCTTGACAAGCGGTTGGAGATGGCTTAAGATGCCATCCGAAGCCCAGTGAGTCGTCGCCGAACTACTGTTCTTGATGATAATGAGAGAGTCGAGAATAAATTTTGTCTTGATTACTCGAGAGGATAATAGTCGGCAAAATGTGATAGCTTCTGTTGTGCTTGAATATTGATCCAATGCCTATTATCGGAGGATAACTTGTGTGATCGGTCGGATAGGGTTTCCAAATCGGTATTAATCTGGATCTATGTGAGGACAGCTGGGATGGTCGTTCGGATAGGGTTTCCGTCGCGGCGGGTAAATCCTGGACTGTTTGTTTGGAAATGATTTTCACTGTTTTGGGGAAAAGAAAGAAACTTTGATAGAATATCGTTAGTCTACATGATTATGATGCATGACAATCTGAATGACATTATGCATAAGCTACGACTTTTATGAATAATGTATGAATGATAGATGTCGATATTCAAAATATCCATCTTGAAGAAGATGTGGATACTCCGCTTGAGGATTCATTGCTTTTGTTTTGGGATGAAGCGGATGGAAAATCCGAGAAGAAAGATAACCTTGATTCCTCCGTGCATATCGACCAAGTCTTGAACCTAGATATTGTTGAGGATGGTGGGAATCGAGGCGTCTTGTCGAGGATCTTGTCGTAGACCACTGCCGTGGAAACTCTTAGAAGGAGCTCTGCTGGGGATCTTTGTGTGTAGATCCTACTGAGGAGTAATTAAATGTCGTTGGGAGGCAGTGGGAGGACACGGAGCTGCTGGCTGGATGGGGGAATAAAGGATGTAGGCTTCCTCCATGCACTCGACCAAGTTTCGAGTCGGATCTCTGCGCTGCTTGGGGGCGATGATTGTTGAGATATTCTGTGGGACAAATACCTCTGCTTGTTGATGAACGTTCTTGCGAGGCGATGCAACATGGTTGATTGGTGGAATCATTGCTCGGGGACTGACGATATGAAGCCTGGGGTGTCTGGACTAGTGGAGAAAAATGTGTACTCCAATGGGGAAGGTGTGTAGTGAGTGACATCTCTGTGGGGGATTGTACTCCATGAGAGGCAGCTTTAGTGACTTTGTCGTCATCTCAATTCCTAGAGCCTGTAGCAATTAACCTTGTTCGTTCACTTTTCGCATGTTTGTAAATAGATTTTTATTGTCAGATACATATAATCATTCAAAGCAAACGTTGGACTTTATGCAAACAACAATAGTGGGAATTTGTAAAGAGAAAGAACTTGTATTGAAATGTGGCGTATGGCCAAGTAGTTTGTACATAAGAAAAGTAAAAAGCTATGCGGAAACAATCTCGTTAAGTTTCAACTATGCTAGTACTCATATATTTCGACTATCTCATCTCCTTGTTGTCAGTAGAAAGTGAGTGAATTGATCTTCGCCATTTGAATCTTGAATGTTGATAGTAGTCTGCAAATAGGTGATCTGGACGAGACATAGTCGTACGCTTAAATCCCTAACTTTTGCCTAGACCGCCCTTCGGGTTTCGATCTCTGGGATACCTTTTTTGCCCAAGTCGCCTTTTCAGGTTTTCGACTTGCCGGGTGTACATGTTTTGTATTTATCCTTAACTTTTGCCCGAACCCTTTTGGTTCGCCAGGATGCCCTTATTTTTTCCTAGGTCAGTTGACCTAGCGGGTCTCATTTATGCGTAGCATTTTTTGACTATGTCTGCGTTCACAGGGTGTGGGAAGTCTTCGCCATCCATGGTGCTAAGTATCATAGCCCCTGAAATCTTGTCTTGACTACAAATGGTCCCTCGTGGGTGGGAGTCCACTTGCCCCGGATCACCTTTTGGAAGAATGATGCGCTTGACTACTAGATCACCGAGCTTGGTAGACTCGGTGCTTGACCTTTTGTTAAATGCTCGATCATTCACTTGATAGATACGCCCATGGCGAGATGGATCTGATCGTTCTCATCGATCAAGTTGATCGATCAAAGCGATCGGATCAATCGTCTTCGCCTAGCTCTGCGTCTGGAGGACTACGGTTGATGGTATCGAACCTCGATTGGTAGGGTTGCTTCCATACCGTATCTGAGAGAAAAAGGGTTGCCCTGTTGATGTTCGTCTTGTGGTGCGATAACCATGAAGAAAGCGGTAACATCTCATGTCAATCTTTGTAAGTCCTTTGTCATCTTACGTATGATCTTCTTAATATTCTTGTTGGCGGCTTCCTTGCGCCATTCATCTTAGGTCGATAAGGAGAAGAGTTGTGATGCTTGATCTTGAGCTGCGTGCGAGTTGATGATCATCTTGTTGTTGAGATTAGAGCCGTTATCTGTGATAATCCTTTGGGAGTGCCATACCGCGGATAAGATTATGTTTGATGAATCGAGCCACAACATTCTTGGTAACAGATGCAAACGAGGCTGCTTCTACCCATTTGGTGAAATAGTCAATTGCCACAAGGATGGAACAATGTCCGTTAGAAGCGGTGGGCTTGATTTCTCCGATCATGTCAATGCCCCACATTGCAAAAGGCCAAGGAGCTGTTAGAACATTCGGAGAGTCGGAGGTGCGTGCACTTTATGCATAAATCGGCATTTGTCACAAGATCGAGCATAGCGGTGACAATCAGCTTCCATGGTGGACCAATAGTAACCCGTTCTCAAAATCTTCTTAGCCATCGTATGCCCACTGGAGTGGGTACCAAACGCGCCTTCATGTAACTCCTCCATGATACGTTCATTTGTTTTACGGTCTACAGTAGATGGCACAAGTTGTGGTTCGCTTGTAGGATGTCGTTGCTAAGGAAAAACTTAGATGCGAATCTTCTCAAGAACTTCTTATCATTGACAGATGCCCCGGCGGGATACTCCTGAGTCTCAAGATACCTCTTCACTTCGTAGAACCAAGGTTTCTCTTCTGTATCATGTTCACAACAGTATGTCGGTTCGTCAAATTTCTCAATGATGATCTGGGGAGCCTCGTTGTCCCATCTAACCTTGAACATAGATGACATAGTAGCCAATGCGTCTGCCAAATGATTCTCTTCTCGTGGAATATGATTGAAAGTGATCTCTTCGAAGTAGGGGATCAAACTCAAAACATGCTCTCAATACGGAATGAGATTCGGATGCTTCGTATCCCACTCGCCCTTAATCTCACTGATCACTAAAGCTGAGTCTTCGTACACTTGCAAGAACTTGATTCTTAAGTCAATAGCAGCTTTGATACCCATGATGCACGCTTCGTTTTCGGCCATGTTGTTGGTGCAAGTGAAACATAATCTGGCGGTGAAAGCGTGTGTCCTAGGGGATGTAATGATGGCGCCAATGCCATTGCCAAGTGCGTTTGAGGCCCCATCAAAGACCATGGTCCATCGGGATCCTCGTTCGGGTCCTTATGCAGTCTGGTTCTTCATGTCGATAACTAACAAAACATCTTAAATCGGAAATTCGAACTGCATAGGTGATAGTCATCTACGACTTGAGGAAAAATGATCTACTACACTTCCTTTGATTGCTTTAGAAGTGTCTTGGATGTCGTATTCGGTCAAGATCATTTGCCATCTTGCTATTCTTAGGAGAGCTGGTTTCTCAAATATGTATTTTATGGATCCATCTTAGAAATCAATAAGGTAGGGTGAGTCAACATATATTGTCTTAGTCGTGACAGCAACCAATAGCGCAAGTTTTCTCATTGTGGTATCTTGTTTCGATCGGTGAAACTTTTGCTAAGGTAGTATGTTGCATACTCTTTTCGACCAGACTAAATCATGTTGCCCAACACACACCCCATTGAGCTCTCTTTATCAAGTACATGGTAAGAGGTCTTCCTTGATGACATCGGGATAGGAGGATTGTAGGTACTCCTTGATTTTGTCAAAAGCGATCGGCAATCGTCGTTCCATTCCACTACTTGATCTTTCTTTAGTAGCTTGAAGATTGGCTCAGTAGCGTTAGATGTGCAATAGATACGCAATGTAGTTCAATCGGCCCAAACCTCGACTTCCTTCTCGGTCTTGGGGCATCTCTGAATAGCTTTAAACTTGGCGGGTCAACTTCAATACCTTTACGACAACAAACCCTAGGAGTTTCTGGGATCGACTCCAAAGGTGCACTTGTTGGGATTAAGTCTCGATCTGTACTTCAACCTATCAAACAATTTCGGATGATCAAGATGTTCTTCTTGATCTGCGACCGAGCTATCATGTAGTCGGCGTAGACCTCTATCTCGTGATGAATCATGTCATAAAATAATGCCACCATAACCGATAAGTGGGCGTGACGTTCTTTAGTCGACGGCATGACCTTGTAACAAAAAGTGCCCCGCTGTAACAAAGTAGTGTTCTCCATGTCTTGAGGAGCCATTTTGATCATTGTAATTGGAGAAACCATCCATGAAGGAAAACCTTATGTTGGTGATGTTATCAACGAACATCAATATGAGGAAGTGGAAACGTCTTTTGGACTCGCTGTTCGGATCTACCTAATCCACACACATTCGTACTTTACCATCCTTCTTAGGTACCGGCACTCGTTTGCAACCCATTGTGGATAAGAAGTGACAGCTAAGAAACCGACATTGAACTACTTCATAACCCGACTTTGATTTTCTCGACATCTCGGGACGCATGCGGAACCTTACCTTCAACGGAGAAAACCTTCTTTTGTCGATGTAGGTGTACCACAATATCAATGTCTAAACTGCATGTCTTCGTATGACCAAGCAAAAACCTCAATATAGTCTCGTAGCATCTGTTCAACCTTTCTTTAACTTACATTCTCAAGACCGCTCCTATCTTGATCTCTTTTACATCTTCATCGATATCAAATTCACAATCTCAATGACTCTTCGTGTGGTGTATAACTCGATCTTCTTCTTTAGTAGCAATCGACAAGTTCTCTGGCACTTCACTCTTCCTCACCTTGACTTGCTAGATCGGATTATCGAAATCATATTTAGCAATAACATAGTTGTTATCAACGAGATTCAGAGTGATTCTGCAGTGTATCACGTGGGTGTGTGTAAGAAACATATAGCTTTTTGAAGGGGTGATAAATTAAAAGAAAGAAAACAACATATAAATGCAAAAGTCCAATGATTTTATTGAATGAAAATATGCAAATGATAGATAATAACCCTCACAAACGAGCCATGATGCCCCGGGCAAGGCACTAGGCTTTAGAGTTTATTGTTCAAAACATAGAAAACGAAAAGCAAAACAAAAACAAGAGCAATTACTCCTGTCCAAAGGAGATTGGTATGACGTCTTGATCTTCCATTCGAGTCCGTTATCGGGAGTTGGGAAGATCCACTCCCTGATGTCGAAGTCGTTGTCGTCGTCTTCTATAGCATGGACTCCATTCTGGCTGATGCGGAGAGGAAGTTGGTCGACACGTTCGCGGCGTATCATCTTATGACCCTTGATGGTGAAGCCTAAACCGGTCTTGTCAGTTTGAAAGGAGATCGGGAGTTGACCAAATAGTACTACCTCCTCCTTCAAGCTGCGACTTGAGCATCCTTGTGAGGCCATCTTAGGCGGCGGGTGTAGCTCGGGATTGACGGAGAGTCAGCGAGCATGATTAAGGATTGCTTGAAAGCTTGGCGGAGTCTCGAGGAATTCACCTTCCATCTCGAGATATCGGAATGAGATGACCCACATATATTCCTCTTCACCACATCGTAACAACCTTCCTTCTGGGTACTTGACTTGATGCAAGGTAGAGTATGACACCACCCCGTGTATCAGGCGTCCAAGTAGGCAAGAGTAAGCGCGGATGTCCATGACAAAGAAAGTGGAATCAAAGTCGGGAACCGACTTTAAGTAGAATGAGCTCTCCAAGCACTTTGTTCGCTTAGAACCATCAAAAGCTCTCACAATAATGTCACTGGGTTTCAGAACCAATCCTTCAACATCAAGTCGATCAAAAGCAATCTTCGGTAGGATATTCAAAGAAGAATCGGTATCCACCGAAACATGAGACAATGTAATGCCCTTGCATTCAACAGAGATGTGCAAAGGCTTTGTTGTGTTTCTTTCAGGCGGTAGTCAAGTCAAATCGGAGAAGCCTAGGCCGTTGTTGGCAGCCAGGCTAGCAATACAAACTTCAAATTGATCAGTAGTAGTGTCTTGCGGTACGTGAACATTCTTCAGAAACTTCACCAAGGCCTTAGCATGAGCCTCAGAGCACAAAAGCAAAGCAAGCATGGAGATCTTGGGCAGTCATCTAACTATTCCACAATATTGTAGTCACTCTTCTTGATAATGTTCGAATTTCCTCCATTTCTCGTTTGGAGGTGTCTTGATAACTTCCTTTGGTATACGGTTGGGCGGATGAGTTCTGGTTCTTTCCCTCTAGTCTGAGGCTGGTTGAATAGTGGAATCACGAGTTGGAGTCGCAATGTCTTTTGGAGGAGAGATATTTGGAGAGAACACTCTTTCGGTTCTGGTCACCTTACTTGATCCGGTGAGGTTGTCAATGTCAGGAATAGTAGCTTCAACTGTAAGATCTTCAATGGTCAGAGGGTCTTGCTTGGCG
Source organism: Vicia sativa (assembly GCA_021764765.1). NCBI lineage: Eukaryota > Viridiplantae > Streptophyta > Magnoliopsida > Fabales > Fabaceae > Vicia > Vicia sativa. The sequence goes on along the minus strand of CM038794.1, from coordinate 71,397,667 downwards.
CCATGATAGTAAACCTCAGATCCATAATCCCAAGGAATAGCTTTGTCAGAGGAGTATGGAACTGTTCTAGGAGAAGTAATGATGAGAGGTGCCACTCTAGGCACAGGATCAGCAGAGGAAATCCTTATTGTGTTAACATCAGCATAGTCTTCTGGGAAATCGTCACCCCATCCGGTTGCCTTAACATCTTCAATAGAATCTTGTAGCTCGAGAATAGTATACTTCACCATGTAATCAAACTTTCCACTTGCTGCCCCAAGGTATCCCACACATTCGGTACGGTTTCATTCACTTCTTCGATCTTCAGTTTCTTGGACATATCTTTGCACAGACTCTCCACAGGCGGTTTCAGGAATAGTATTTCACGGTTATCCATCATGCACTGAACACGTCTTCTCCAAACCTGGCCGTCAGCGCGAGATGGGCACCAACGACAATTTTGGGCATCTGGATGGACACCGGCTTGCAACAAATTCTTCTTAGATCATCAAAGGAATGGTCAGTCATCTATGTTGAAAACATAAGCATTCTCGAATAGCATTGGAACTTTTGTCATGGTTAGGCATAGGAGCGTTGATCACGTTGAGTCTCAGCAGGCGGGTCAAACTCAATGCTTGCTTCAATCATGTCTTAAATTTTGTTCTTGAGCCAGCGGTTGTCGATTGTAGTGCCAGGCTGTTGGAATGGTAACACACTTAGCATTAGGATTGTATCTCGGAGAAAGTGTTGATGTTTTGAGTAGGATCCTCAAGTAATCACTCTGCTTTCAACATGTGTTGCAAGTCTTGCGACAATGGCATGTTGATCTTAGTAAGTGTCTTGTCGCGGCGTTACGGCTCGTCGTTGTCTCGTGAGGTTGTCTTGATGTAGGATTGGAGATCACTGCCCCCACAGATTGAGCGTTCGGTCTTGGCTCGTCTTTTCGACCATACACAACATTGGCTTCTTTCTTGCCAAAAGATCTCTTGCAACATTCGAAGATGACTACTGAATCTTTCCGTTCTTGATACCGACCTCAATCGCTCTCTGTCAATATCATTTCGGTGAATCGGATGAAGAGTTTCAATCAAATGATTGAAGAATGGGCCTGTCAGTGTTCCCATAAACATATCAACCAACTCCCTATGGGACAAGGATGGTTGAACTCTGCCTGCTAAATCTCTCCATTTCTGAGCATACTCCTTGAACTTCTCATCACGACCCATAGACATGCTCAGTTGCATGCGGTGGGTGGCAATTCAACATTGTACTGCTTTGTAGAAAGCATCGCTAAGTCACTCCAATCGGCTACGGTCATTCTCTAGTGATAATACCACTCAATTGAGTTAGGACAAACTCTCTTGAAAATAATGCATCCTGACTTTACATCATCGGTGTGGGGTTGATCTTCTAAACATAGGACTTCAAATGCGACGGACAAGAAATGCCATCATATTTTGCAAAAGTCGAACTTTGAATTTGGGAGGAATCACCACACGAGAACAAGGCTCACATCATCGAAATTCAACGACATTTTCAAGTTTTCCTGACATTAGACGGTCTTCAGTTGCTTGTACTTGTCATCTTCATCAGTCTTGATCTTCATAGTCTTCTCCTTTTTCTCGGGCTCCGTGATCTTCGTCATTTCCCTTGACACTCCCCTCGGTCTTGACACTTTAAAGAGCTCTACCGGTGACCACTTTAGGACCACCCTGTGCGTCACCCATGTTGAGAACACCAGCGACCCTCTTCTTTACATTGATGAGCTTCTTGGATCTTCTTGGCCTTGGACCAAGCTAGTGAACATCTCCACCAGGCAGAGCACGAAGATCTTTGTGTCTGTTCAAGAGTCATTTCTGCTAAAATAAATAGCGAGAAAATGAGAAAGCCAACCTTCAATGTACCTGTTATGAGATGTTATGCTATGATATGCAATGTTTATGCAAATGTAATGCAATGTTTTCAAGGACCTTAAGAATTTAAATAAGCACGAACAAACATTTATTAGTTCTCTTTTTATTCTTTTTATTTTTGAGTACAAAAGATAGTTCAAAACGATAAGATAAAAGAACAAAAATCCTAGAGCTCTAAGTCTCCCATGGGCGCTTCCTCTTGGTGCCGAGGTAGGCATTGATGTTTCGCTCCTCGTGAAGTAGCTTTGTCAACTCTAGTACCTTTTTCTCACTTGCATAACACTGAGCTTCGAAAGTATCCCTTTCTTCTTTAAGCTGAATCCAGGATCTCTTCAAGTCTTTAAAATCGATGGGCATGTGGGATGGAGAGCGATATAAGTCGTCACCTATAGCAACAGGTTCCATAATTCTTGGTAAAGCAGTGAATGGCATCATGAGGTTTTGAGCTCGAGCTCGCACCCATTTGAGGTAAGGTTCCCAAGGAATGGAGTTTCTTGCCCCAAAGTCTTGGTATCGGACTTCTTTACCATGCCCCAGTGTATGAACCTTTCGGTAATTCATTGATCTTTCTCGTAGGCATTTATTTCACGACTACCAGTGGTCGTGAAAATATCCCAAAATCGATCTTAATGAGCGTAGCATCAGTATCGACCAACCTCGGTCTACACAAAGCCGCCATCTCACTACCTTCTAATGGCCAAGATGGGTCAATTAAGGTTCTAAAAGTTTAGTTAGTCTTGATGACACCAGAAGCCAAATACTATCCTCAACTTGGAAATGAAAGTATCAGGACATCCAAAGTGTCACACTAATGTAGCCATCATGTTGACCGTTTGGTATCGTCTACGATCGCGACGATCTAATGCTACTTACCTAAAGGAAACTGGATCGGGTATAGGATCCCCACAAGTATAATACCAAGCAACCCTTAAAGATAAAGCAAGCAAGTCAAACAAAAGCAATAAAATGATCTAAAAATCCCTAAGGTATTCTCTCTTTAGAGTATCTCCCCAGAGTGATTACGTAATATGGTGAACCGACTTTGAGATTTTGTATCATAAATGTGCGGATAGCAAGAGCCACCGACTTTTCTTTTATCCAATTAAGGGAAGGTGAAAAAAACGACAAAAGACCTTCGTTAGATTACGAGTAAGGGAGAAGGTTATGAAAAGGGAAGGTATTAGCACCCCTTTCCATCCATAGTTATCTACGGGCTCTTAGTTGCTCTTAGATCATTTGAAAATTGTGCTTTCTGTGTGTTTGAAAAAAAAATGTTTTGAAAAGGCATTTCGCTTTGACTTTGTAATGATTCATGTAGGAATGTATACAAAGTGTTCGGAAATGTTTTGTTTTTGAAAAGAATTTGAACTTTGACAAAAGTGTGTGGTGTGAAAAGTATTTGATAGAGCAAGCAACTAAAAGTCTTATTACCTACTCAGAATTGGTCGTTTTCGTGTTGTTTTTGTTTCCTTTAGAATAGTGCTATCTGTACCATTAGTTGGTAGGTAACCCTATTCGTTGGATGTAAGAGGGACATTCGAAGGGACATCAGATGGTCATAGAAGGCAACTTGTAGGAAGTATCCTAGCACATTCGAAGGGACTATCATCATTTTCGTGGCGACAATCGAGGTCAAGATCATGTATTCGTGGCGACATTGGGTCTATGATCTTTGTATCGAAGGACTATGATGATTTGTTTTGTAGGCAACGGTGCTAGAATACCTCTACGTTCGAGGGACTTGACCATTTGTATTCGTAAAGGCAACAAGAGAGAATTACCCTAATGGGTGCATGTGTGAAAAGAGTGTGTCAATTCAGATATGTTCATCTTGTGTTTTTGGTATCTAAAATGCAATTAAATTATCCAGAAAGCTTGCAAACTTCAATCTAAACACAAAACAAACGTCAAAACATGTTAAAGATGCATGAATAACAAAATTCAAATTTGGAAAAAGTATGAACAAACCAAAACTGGTATTCGTGATTCTTGATAGTTTTGAGAGTTGTAAAGGTCTGGAATGATTCAGGAGACTTCAAGGAATGTGTTTGGATGCTTGGAATTGGCTGAATCGAAGCAAAACAATGGCTGCAAGTTGCTTCAAGAACACGGTTTTTTGGCTTTAGGTTAGGGTTCCTCCAAGCAATTTTTCTGTTCTTTCTCATGTTGTATGCATTGTATATTTATAATGGATGGATTTTGAAATGAATTCAAGAGCAAATATTGATCAATCAATGTAAAAAATATTTGATTTTGTATGAAATCAAATCTTCCTTTTTGATCAATTTTCATCAATTTCTTGCCAAATCAATGTAAATTTGAAATTTGACTTTTATGAGTTGCTTGGACCTCAAGAATGAGAGAAAAAACCACTTTGCATTTAATTTTGATTTTATACCTTATTTTTTAATTTAATTTGTTTTTAAATGAATAAAATCCAAATTAAATAGAAAAATAAAGACAAAATTCGTGGCATTGGTCTTAAGTGATTTAACAACTTTAATATATAAAATAAAATATTTTTTATATTAAATACAAGTGTTTTCAAACAATTATGTTTTAGGTTCTTAACAAATATCCCGGATGCAATCGTTAGCATTTTCCTTAAGTATATTTACAAAACTATGGACGAGGCAAATGTTCGTTTTTATTGATTTAGTTACAAATAAACTATTTGATATTGTTGAGTTTTCTTGAGTAACTATTATATGTTTAAAGTGCTAGCTATTGAATCAAAAACATTACTAATATATCAAGACAACGATATTTACAACTAACTTGTGAGATCTCATGTTATTTATCCTAGTATTTGTTTATTTTTTGAAAGAGAGTTATTATAATAGTTTATTTAGTATTTTATGTTAATTGTTGTTTTGTAATATTGTTAGAAGTTTTTAATTATTAAAATTGTGCCACGTGGATGACTATGATATATTAACAGTATATATATATATATATATATATATATATATATATATATATATATATATATATATATATATATATATATATATATATATATATTTTGAAGTGTAATATGTTATTTAGGAATCACCATCTTCATATTTAAATCAAGATGCCTAAGTCATATCCATCAACAACACATCATTCATATAACTATCCAAATTACTATAACAATTGTCATGTGTTAGAACAAGATTTAAATTCTACAATTAATCTCTGGATTTTAATGATAACAATACATATATTTTATATGTAAATATTTTGTTTCTAATAATTTCTTGAGTGTGCAGATTAGAATTCTAATTGATTCAAAATTGTTGTCTGAAGATTCATAAATACGCTAAGCACATCAGAAAGACTCTTCGCATTCGCTTCTGAAAAAAGATCAGTAGTTCAGAAGAATGCTAAATGTTCGTCATAAAGAGGATATCGTGTGTACTTTTCAACAATTTGTTGCTTTAGAAGTCACAAGTACTCAAGAAGAAAGAATTTCTGATAAGTTGTTGCTTCAAGATCAGAAATCAAGATTGCACAAGAAATAAGCTTTTAACGCAAATATCAAAAGTCAAGATTAGTTCATCAGAAAAGTTGTTGCTTCTAATCAGAGACAAGATCAAAAGATGATATCTTATCAAGCCAGTTAACTTCATCAGAAGTAATATTCACTCGAAGACAAGTATCATCAGAAACGCGCGCTAGAAGAGTTAGTACAAAAGTAAAATTACACATTCCACTAAAATGGATGTATTGTGTACTATTTTTATCCCACAATCGTTTCTTACTGTTGGCAGCTGGCAAGATAAAAGTGACGTGTGTACGACTACAACAGTCTACTTCCCCAGCGCCTATATAAAGCTTCAAGCACTTCATTTGCAAATCGACGAAAACTGAAAACTGAAGAAATATACTGTTGAACAAGAATAGTAGCGCTGCAAAATCAAAAGCAAGAAAAAGATCAAAAACACAAAGAGTTGTTCCTCGTTACTTGTTTTTATATTAGTTCTTTGTTGTTCGTTGTGAAGGATGAAAAACACAAGAAAGGGGGGGGGGTTGAATGGGGGTTTTGAAATAAAATTAAATTGACAAGATTAATTTTATCCTGGTTTGTTTGAACTCAAACTACTCCATTCCACCCGTCAAGGTGATTTTCCTCTCTCAACGAGGTCTTAATCCACTAATCAGAACTTGATTACAATTCACTAACACAACTGTCTTAGTCTTCTCAAGAACAACCACAACTTGGTTTCTCAAGGAATTTCAACTTAACAGTAAATTACAACGATGTGTGTTTAATGATGCTTCTAAAAAGCTATATCACAACTGTCATTTTTACACAAAATATCAAGTACTTATGAACTAGAGAATATGAATGATTTGAGATATTTCATTTTGTTGTACGCGCAAGAGTTCTCTATTGTTTTCTTCAAGAATGGATCTTTATATAGGCGTCAAAAACTTATCCGTTGAGATATTGCATCCAGAACATGGATATCTGAGTTTGTAGAGCAATCTGGTGCTTTCAGAAGTTTGGCTTGAATCCTTGATGACTTGATCATAGTATGATGTAGTAGAGCTTTAAGATTTATTAGATCAGCTGACAAGGTTTACATCAGAGTTTGGTGCAGCCTTTGGTGCTTTTAAAAGTTCATCAGAACTTCACTTAGAGAGTGAATCTTCTAACGTATCAGAACTTCGCTTAGATCAGAGTCTTCTAACTTATTAGAACTTCGCTTAGATCAGAGTCTTCTAACTTATCAGAACTTCGCTTAGATCAGAGTCTTCTAAATTATCAGAACTTTACTTAGAATAGAGTCTTCTTCTACTATCAGAACTTCTGTAGGTTCAGATCAAAATCTTCTTCTGTTATCAGAACTTCTGTAAGTTCAGATCAAAAACTTCTTTTCTTTTCAAGGTCAGAAATTCGCCTGCATACTCTATTAAACAAAATTAGGAGACAACAATGTTTCATACAAAATATTTATTTATTAGGGTCAGAACATAATTGTCATCAACATTATTTGTTATCATCAAAACTTCTAAGATTGGTGTAGAACCAAACTATTTTCTAACAATCTCCCCCTTTCTGATGGTGACAAAACATAAATATATTGACAAATAGAGGTCTCCCTCTGAATTTAATATTCATATTAATTTAGAGAACATTGTACTTCCCTGAAGTTTTTTCCAGAGTATGATGAAGATTCCAAGTTGATTTCTAGAAGTTGTATTTCCTGTTTTAATCTTTAGATAGAAATGAAATCAAAGTTGATATTAGAATGTTCGAGACTTAGTCTATCAGTAACTATGATGTTCAAAATATCTTACGTTCTCCTTCTTTTTGTCATAAATCAAAAAGAAATTAATATAAAAATAATAGTGCAGAACAAAAGATAATTGTACGGAGGGGCAAAATAGAGTATAGAAGGAAATGTGCAGAAGATGAAGGTTTGAACATGAAATCACTTGAGGGTTGAAAAAGAAAGTTTGCTGAATAAGACCAGTAGAAGATAAATTTAAAAAAATTCAAGAGAGAGAGATAGGATTGCAAATGAATTAAGACATATTATGATTTTTGACAAGAGAGATGGCGTGAAAATATGGTGAACAGTTACCAATGTGACTAGCTCCTCAATGTAGCAACTCAAGCGTTTTCACTCTATCAAATTTTGAACATGTGTTCATCTTCTGAGAGTGACTTTAACGATTAAGATTGACAGGTATTGTTCTGGTGAATTGCATGCTTCTATCTTGATTTGAGTCATCTCTCAGACCTTCTGAAAGATTCTAATTCATTTACCGTTCTCACTTCTGAAGGACAATTGATCAGAAGTTCACAGAGAATAGTATTCTAACAGTTAAGCAAAAAAAAATTAAGCTTTTCATTCTGGGCATAATTCCATATCGAGATGTTTCAGAATGAAATTGAACTTATCTTCAGCAAGGGGTTTTGTAAATATATCAGCCCATTAATGGTCTGTATCAATAAATTTTAAATAAAGAATTCCCTTCTGAATATAGTCCCTAATGAAATGATGTTTAATTTCTATGTGATTAGATCTAGAATGTAAAATAGGATTTTTAGATAAACAAATAGCAGAAGTGTTATCACAGAGGATATGAATGTTACTCTCGAATATCTGAAAGTCCTCAAGTTGACTTTTCATCCAAAGCATCTGAGTATTGCATCCAGCTACTGTTATATATTCTGCTTCTGCAGTCGATAGTGCAATAATGGTTTGTGTTTTGCTGGACCAATATATCAAATTTTCTCCCAGAAATTGGCAACTTCCAGAAGTGCTTTTCCTTTCTATTGTGTCTCCAGCAAAGTCAGCAAATTCTCTGGATTTTCTGTAACATAGACCAAGATTAGTAGTACCTTTTTAGATACTTGAGGATTCGCTTAACAGCAGATAAGTGAGTTTCTCTAGGATCTGATTGGAATCTAGCACAGAGACAAACATTGTATAAAATATTAGGTCTTGAAGTAGTTAAGTATAAGAGAGAGCCAATCATACCTCTGTAGATCTTCTGATCTACTTTCTTACTTACCTCTTCCTTCTCCAAGATGCACGTGGGATGCATATGGGTTTTAGAAGGTATGCTATCTAACATGTCAAATTTCTTCATAAGTTCTTTAACATACTTACTCTGATGTATGTAAGTTGCTTTTGAGGTCTGATGTATTTGAATTCCCAAAAAGAATTTGAGTTCGCCCATGAGACTCATTTCAAACTCTGCCTGCATAGACTTAGCAAATTCTCTCCCAAGGGAGGATTTAGTAAAACCAAAAATTATGTCATTAACATAAATTTGACATATTAGAATATCATTTTTATATGTCTTACAGAATAAGGTTGTGTCCACTTTTCCTCTAGTAAAATCTTTTTCTAATAGGAAATTACGTAGTCTTTCATACCAAGCTCTGGGAGCTTGTTTAAGACCATACAAAGATTTTTTGAGTTTATAAAAAAATTCTGGATGTTTTGATTTTTCAAAGCCAGGGGGTTGATGGACATATACTTCTTCATCAATGTAACCATTTAGAAATGTACTTTTACATCCATCTGATATAGTGTGATATTGTGATTAACATCATATAAAATTAAAAGTCTGATGAATTCTACCCTGGCGACTGGAGCAAAGGTTTATGTATAGTCTATTCCTTCTTACTGACTATAACCTTGTGCTACCAGTCAAGCTTTGTTTCTGACTACTTCTCCTTGTTCACTCAGCTTTTTTCTGAAGACCCACTTGGTTCCAATAACGTTGAAACCCTTTTGGTTTGGGCACAAGATCCCATATGTCATTTCTGGTGAATTGATTTAGTTCTTCTTGAATTCCAATGATCCAATTATTATCTTGAATAGCTTCATCTACAAAAGTTGCTTCGGTCAAGGACACAATACCCGTGAGAGATTCTTTAGAACTTTTGAATGTAGATCTAGTTCTAATTGGATCATCTTTCTTTCCTAGAATCACTTCTTCAAGATAAGCTAAGCTGCTTCTGGAAGGCTTTTTCTAGATGGTTTCTTTAGAAGTTCTGTCTTTTGTGGCTTCTTCAGAACTTTTGTCTGGACTATCTTCTGAGCCTGTAAATTGAACTTCTATATCTGCAAGAGAATCTTTTTGCTTTGACTTTTGAGGGACAAGCTTGTCATCAAATCTGATATTAATAGATTCTTCTACAATACGTGTTTCAGTGTTATATACTTTGTAGCCTTTTGAGCGTTCAGAATATCCTAACATTAAACACTTTTGTGCCTTAGAATCAAATTTATTTAAATAATCTTTGGTATTCAGAATAAAACAAGTACATCCAAAAGGATGAAAATAAGAAATGTTGGGCTTTCTATTTTTCCACAATTCATAAGGAGTCTTTTCCAAAATGGTTCTTATAAAGATTCTATTGTGGATATAACACGTTGTGTTTACTGATTTTGCCCAGAAATGTTTAGCAATACTAGTCTCATTGATCATGGTTCTAGCCATTTCTTGTAAAGTTCTGTTTTTACGTTCTACAACTCCATTTTGTTGTGGAGTTCTAGGACAAGAAAAATCATGAGAAATACCATTTTTATTAAAAAATAATTCATAGTCTTTGTTTTCAAATTCACCACCATGATCACTTCTGACTTTTACTATTCTAAACTCTTTTTCATTCTATACCACATTACAGAAGTTAGCAAACACAGAATGTGACTCATCCTTGTGTTTTAAGAATTTTACCCATGTCCATCTGCTATAGTCATCTATGATCACCAACCCATACTTCTTGCCACTGATGGATGCAATTTTCACTGGTTCAAATAGATCAATATGCAGAAGTTCTAATGGCCTAGAGGTAGAAACAACATTTTTTGATTTAAAATGAGGTTTTGAAAATTTACCTTTTTGACATGCTTCACACAGAGCATCTGAGTTGAACTTCAAGTAAGGAAGTCCTCTGACTAGATTGAGTTTGTTAATTTGAGATATTCTTCTCATACTAACATGTCCCAATCGTCTGTGCCAGGCCCATTGCTCATTGTCCACTGACACAAGACATTTAACATTCTGACTTTTAAGTTCAGAAAGTTTGATTTTATAAATGTTGTTTTTCCTTTTACCATTTAAGAGGATTGTTCCATCTTTCTGACTAACAGCTTTACAAGACTTTTGGTTAAAGATAATATCATAACCGCTATCACTTAATTGACTTATGGATAACAGATTATGCATTAATTCATCTACTAATAGAACATTTGTAATAAAGGGTAAAAAACGGTTACCAATAGTTCCAGAGCTTTAAGTTCCTCCGAAACCTACGTAACCTCCAGCTTTAAGTTCCAAACTTTGGAACATATGCTTTCTTCCCATCATTTGTCGAGAGCATCCAGAGTCCAGGTACCAAGACTGGTGTTTCAACTTTGTTGCCAAAGACATCTGCAATATATATTGTTTTGTCCTTAGGTACCCATATCTTTTTTGGTCCTTTTTGGTTAGATTTTCTAAATTTCTGTTTGAACTTAGGTTTATCAAAAGATTTTGCATAATATGATTCGCTAGTATATTTTATGTCATGTGGGTGACCATAAGTGAAGTGAAATTTCAGAGGTGTATATTTAATGACCATATCATCTACTTCAGAATATGGTTTCTCATCTTTAGAAGGCATATATCCTAAACCTTTCCTTCTATTTCTACTTACTTTATAGATTATTGAAGCTATTTTGCTTCTGCCTATGCTTTTAGAAAGAAATTCTTGAAAACCAATATCATATTCTTTCAAAATATTATCAATATTACTCAGAACTTCTGAAACAGATTTTTCTTGAGCCTTTTGTAAATTTTCCTTAAAAATAGATTTTAATTTTAAGTTCTGAAATGATTTCCTTAAGCTCAGAATTTTCTGTTTCAAGTTTCTTAGTATCTTCAGAATCAAATACAAAATTTTGTTTCAGATTCTTGTATTTGATTTGAAGCTTTTGATAGTTTTCAAGTGTTTCAGATAAGCTTTCTGCTAACTCAGCTTTAGAAAAATTAACAGCAAAATTTGGAAATACCTCTTCAGTATCAGAATCAGAGTTAGAGGAATCTGAGTTGTCAGCTATGTTGGCCATTAAAGCTATGTTGGCTCTTTCATCTTCTTATTCAGATGAAGCTTCAAAAGAATCTGAGTCATCCCATGTTGCCATAAGACTTTTCTTCTTTTCTTTGTCAAACCTCTTCTTTGGCTTCTCTTTCAGAAGTTTAGGAAAATCACTATTATAGTGACAAGGTTCCTTACATTCGTAGCAGACAACTTCTTTGCTTCTTGACTTTCTATGTGTAGAAGATGGATCAGAGAAGTTGCTAGATCGTCTGGAATTTTTGAACATCCTCTGTCTATTCTTCCAAAGTTGTTAAACTCTTCTAGAGAGCAAAAATAGCTCATCATCTTTTGATGATGATTGTAACACCCTTCTAAATACCCCGCGAATAATATATTAAATTCAGAGTTTAACATGCATACAAGGGCGTCACAATTGATTAAAAGTAATATTTCAAAACAATGTCATGCTTTCATGAGAAACATAGCTCAATTAAAAATGAATTACATGTTTAACACAGCAGAATTATTTATTCAAAACTCGGATAATTCAAAATACCAAATACCACCAAGAGGTCAACACCTTAACCCATCAAAATAATTATCCAACTAAAACAATTAAACCATTTAAGAGTTTAATAATAACTCTAAAGACAAACGTTCCCCAGTGTTATAAGACCAGAGCATGACACCGACACGTGATAAAATAAATAGCATAGCTCTACGAGTTCTACAGTTACATCGATTCGTCCATAATCATCCGGACATGAATCCAGCCTCACCACCCATAATCACCCGGGAACGGTTATTGGCAATACTCACTAATTCCACACAATGGGAATTAGCTACCACCGGAATGTATATGCACACACATCATAAAAGCATGCAACATTCAACACAGGTTATGATAACATCATACATCATAAACCATCATCAATCCAAAATATGATAACCATCATTTATCATGAACATAATCAAATAGCATAAAAATGTATAAGCAATTACTGCAACATCATTACCAAAACATGATAACCATCATTTATCATGAACATCATCCAATTGCATAAATATGCACATCATCAAACATGCAACATCATCAACCAAAACATGATACAATCATTTATCATGAACACATCCAATCGCATAAATATGCACAAGCAATTATATATTCAATCGTAATACTGTCACCAACATATAAATACAGCCGTCAATATGCACTCATACATCATCCCACAACATCAACATACCATTGCTTCTACATCAAGTATTCAAAATAAGAATAAACCACATAATCGTAAAATCAATGATTTTCAAAATAAAATCAATTTACTATTATTTTATTCATTTTATAAAATAGAGTATTTAATTTAAAAAGCAACGTCCAAAACGGCAACTAAAATGGACTTACGGTTTGAAAGTTATGAATTTTTAAAAATTAGTATTTTTCAAAAAGTAATAGTAGGAACGGGTTCCTCCAGGGGGTAACCGGTTCCCATAACCATGTGAAAACACGTTGCTGGAAAATGTATGGGGAACCTAGGTTCTCCTATAGGGGAACCGGTTCTCAGATCCAAAAATCAGTTTTTCAAGTAAAATACACAGTGGTAATCGGTTCCCCCCACAGGGTAACCGGGTTCCACGACCCCTGTAGCAGAAAATCACTATTTTGACAGTATTCTTCATTCCCAATCCATCCAATAGTTTCAATTACAAACCCATACACAAATAACACCAAAACACATCCTAATACATGATTCCAATGCCATAAAAACACACCACAATATCATACAACAACTCTATAACACCAATTGCATCAAGAATGTCAAAATCATGCATTTAGGGTCAAAACTCATAAATCTAAAAATCCTAAACTGGGATTTCTAATCTCTTACTCTATTATATCATTCCCAAAATCTGTAATACAATATAATTAGAGTAATCACCCCTTACCTTGGTCAATCTCTTGAATCCTTAAGTTTTAGATTTTCTTCTTTCTTTGCTCTTCTCACTTCTCGTACGATTCTATTGTTTCTCCCAATTTGGTTTCCAATTCCCTTGTTCTTTATTTATTTTCCATTAATTCTAATATTTCAATAATTCCCAAAAATCAAATTTTAATCAATTAAATAATTAAAATTCCAATTTAGTAATAATTGAAAATATGGGGTGTTACAACTCTCCCCCACTTAGAATATTTTCGTCCTCGAAAATTCACTTGATACTAATAACTGATGATACGACTCTTGCATCCTTCCTTCTAACTCTCACGTCATGGTTGGAATCATTTCAAATACCACTAACCAATATCCTTCCTAGTCAACCACCAAAATCCTACACGATTCATTGCTACCGGGTTAAGAATGCACCTGTTCATCTTACTTCTTGCCCTATAACTCTAGGATATATAATCTATCACTTCATTACACCGCAACACAGTTATAAGAACCCCCACATAACCACAATATCAACAACATTTATACACAACGCTAGTACCACAAGGCTACGCTCCAACAATCGAGCTTGCAATTTAATACATATATTAAAATGGCTGTAACACCAATAATACATATAACCCTTCACCTAACAATTCCATTTTGGAATTTCTAATAGTTGCATAAACTCCACAACTTCTAACGTTTAATTTGTGACTTCAAAAGTGATACCCGCTGTTTACTTTGGAAAATGGTAAACAAGCGTTGGTCCTCCCTAGGTCCTAAAACTAAGGGTTACTTGCAAGATCGACCAATTGATCTTAAGATGCGTTATAAGATTTAGTATGTTATACTGACTCTGTTGAAATATACCTCGGCCAAGAAACGGTTTTCAAAGACCAAGGGAAGCAATACAATGGCTTTCCACACAAAATTTAGACTACTTGCCTAACCGACAACAGGTTCTGGATAAAACAAGACTCAACTAATTACTAATTGGTGACTCGTGACCAACAAGTGATGTTGAAGTCTTCATGTAAAAGTTGTTTGAAACGAAACAAAAATGAAAATAAAAACAACAAAGATAAAAATTTATATGTAAACTGATTGCATTGAAAATAAAGATGGTGATTCACGTACATCAAAAGCTTAATGACTCTTTCTTCCTTTAGCGCAGAATGGTGCAGAATTTTGGTAAGAAATTTGAGAATACAAGTGAACACACCGAAATTACAATGAAGTAACTTATTTATAGTTTTTACAATATAACCGCTGGAACTAATCAACGGATGAAATGAAACTAAGACATAACCGCTACATAAGATCTCGCCAACAAAGTGTGTCACCTTACGCTTGTGCTAAGACATATTCCTAAATTCCTATAATAGAGTTCCTTTAGAAATCGTGCTCGAAGTCACCCAAGCACCATGGTCCAATAATATTCTTTTAAGGTTTACAACTTCCTTCACAATTCTTTCTCATTTGATCTCGGCGATGAAATACCATGGATCGAACAAATTATATAATCTTCTTCACACTCACTTAGCATCACACACATGTTAAGTATTTTCCCACTCATGAAATGCTAACATAACAAATACACCATAACTCATTTTGTTTCCATTTGAAGTCCTTATCCATGCAGAGAACTTTAACAACATTCACAGTTCTTAGTCTTCCTTTAAATCTCATAACATAGAGGATCCACATATTTTCAATTGAATCTTATTCCAAACATAATATCAAAAATACATCTTATCATATGATTGGTAAAAGAAACTCCCAAAATTTTCTGGACACATGTCAATATTTTGACGTCTTAAACATGATTCAATTTCCTCTCGAATTTATTTTTCCTCTAGCATTACTTATCTTTTCCTCAAAAGCTAATGTCACTCTTTTCATCCTTAACCGACATAAGTTGCATCTCTAATACTTTCACATTCTTACTAATACCAACATCTCATTTATTAACAATATATCATTCTTGACCTCGTCTCAAATAAACTGCGACCATTACTAGTTGTATCTCAAACAATCTTCTAATACCCATAACTAATTTTGGATTTTCCACTACAACACTGCATCAATCTTAGATAGGTCTACCGCAATACCTTCACTTGAAATAACATGATAAGGAAAACTCATATCCTCATACCGTAATCTACAACTTGAAAACTTAACAAAATTCTACTCCCTTTCGAAGCTGAAATTCACATTGCAACATTCAACATGCCTATACCGAGTTCTAGAAGCTTCTCTCTAACTATCTTCATCCTTAACTTGACTACGACGGTAAGTTAACCTCAATTCGACTTTACTGAAGACATACTCTCCTACCAATTGATCCATCAAATCACCAATCATTTAAAATGGATATTTAATCTCAATCACCACTTTAATCAATTATCAGAAATCCACACGCAATTTGTACTACATTCTTTCTCCTTGACTAATGAAGTTAGAGCTCCCAAAATGATACACTTGATTTTACAATCTATTTCTCCATGCATCTTCCAATATCTTCTTCAATTTTACTACCTCTGAAGTTGACATCTTGTATGGTGTCATAGAAACAATTTTGGTACCAAGAACGACATCAACAACAACTCCGATTCTCCTCCAACATCACTACATGTTAAATAAATTACTTCCAGGTGCTGGAACCATTTTTAATACAAAGTTCATCACATTAGCTCTCCAACGCTTCAAACGAAACTCAAATCAGACGTCCAGATTTCAAGTTATAAATTTTACAAGTTTTCGAAAAATGTTGTTAGCTTCAGGAAATCAATTTCCCGTAATAGGTAATCGATTTCCACCTTGTGAAAGTGAAAAATTTGCTGCTTTGAGTACAAAATCACTTTTTTAACCCATCCAAACAACCCCGAACATCATAGAGTACACAATTTGAGATCCTAACTTCAACATACCACAATACACATCATTCACCATGATTAATTGCGTCAAGTTACAATTCTAATAACCAATTCACACATTTGCATACTTTATAGCAACCATTGACACTAACACAATCCTTCTTTTCAAGAACACAAAGAGGTAACTCACACTAATAACTTCACGATCAACCGGAAGTGTTGCAACATTCCAACCACACGAGCTTCATCTTCTAAGAGTTATCTTTCTTACTTACCAAATATCTTCTAGCACAAGAATATGCATCGGCTCATCAAAACAATTCATAATCGCTTAGTTTAACTTCAAACATCCAACCCAAAGATAAACTCAAGCTAATCCAGCATCTTTCCCGAACGACGAGTCGTTGTTATTCCCAGGAAAACATCCGAACTCACACCCGACTGGAACATCATTATCCATTACATCATCCTCCACTCCCAGAGATGCGAACAACACAAGTACGTAATTGTTACCCCTTAAGAGCAATCTATATGACCGCTAGACAGAATTCTTTAATTCCTACTTCCTTCGAATTTGGGAAACAACACGGTCTAGCGAACATTTGCACTCATGTAATCAATATCACATCGATCCAACTCTTCACACCAGAACATCTCGGAGAAGGTAAACTTCTTCCCCACTTGCTTCTAAACCACTCCTCCAACCAAGTAGTTAGAAAAACAAGCAAGTACCGACAGTGTTTCATACACATGTCGCATATAACAGGAATAATGACATTAAGACACTGGTCACAACGACCAACTATGATCTGATACCACTATTGTAACACCCTTCTAAATACCCCGCGGATAATATATTAAATTCAGAGTTTAACATGCATACAAGGGCGTCACAATTGATTAAAATTAAAACTTCAATACAATGTCATGCTTTCATGGAAAACATAGCTCAATTAAAAATGAATTACATGTTTAACACAGCGGAATTATTTATTCAAAACTCGGATAATTCAAAATATCAAATACCACCAAGAGGTCAACACCTTAACCCATCAAAATAATTATCCAACTAAAACAATTAAAAAATTTAAGAGTTTAATAGTAACTCTAAAGACAAACTTTCCCCAGTGTTACAAGACCAGAGCATGACACCGACACGTGACAAAATAAATAGCATAGCTCTACGAGTCATCCTCACCAACGCCTAAGCCGCTATAGCTTCAATCTGAAATCATCAAAGTAAGGGTGAGACTACATCATAATTAAAATGTATTATAAATTCATAAAACAACAGAATTTCATAAGCTATTATTCCACCCTATTAAGCATAATCAGAATTATTCATTCATTCCGCAACACAAATCATAAACATACATCACACACAACAACTAGATTATAACACTGGAAACCATCCTATCATGTTATAATCCATACAAAATGCAATGCAAGACTGTATGCATGTGGTACCAAAAGTGAACTAAGTCACACACTGGTCCATATTCACCCAGATACAGTTACATCGATTCGTCTATAATCACCCGGAAATGAATCCAGCCTCACCACCCATAATCACTCGGGAACGGTTATTGGCAATACTCACTAATTCCACACAATGAGAATTAGCTACCACCGGAATGTATATGCATGCACATCATAAAAGCATGCAACATTCAACACAGGTTATAATAACATCATACATCATAAACCATCATGAATCCAAAACATGATAACCATAAATTATCATGAACATAATCAAACAACATAAACATGCATAAGCAATTACTTCAACATCATCACCAAAACATGATAACCATTGTTTATCATGAACATCATCCAATCGCATAAATATGCACATCATCAAGCATGCAACATCATCAACCAAAGCACGATGCAATCATTTATCATGAACATATAAAATCGCATAAATATGCACTCATACATCATCCCACAATATCAACATACCATTGCTTCTACATCAAGTATTCAAATAAGAATAAACCACATAATCGTAAAATCAATGATTTTCAAAATAAAATCTTACTGTTATTTCTTCATTTTATAAAATAGAGTATTTAATTTAAGAAACAACGTCCAAAATGGCGACTAAAACGGACTTATGGATTGAAAGTTATGAATTTTTAAAGTTTAGTATTTTTCAAAAAGTAACAGTGGGAACGGGTTCCTCCAGGGGGGTAACCGGTTCCCACAACCATGTGAAAACACGTTGCTGGAAAATGTATGGGAAACCCGGGTTCTCCTATAGGGGAACCGGGTCCCACACCCAATAATTAGTTTTTTAAGTAAAATACACAGTGGTAACCTGTTCCCCCCACAGGGTAACCGGGTTCCACGACCCCTGTAGCAGAAAATCACTATTTTGACAATATTCTTCATTCCCAATCCATTCAATAGTTCCAATTACGAACTCATACACAAATAACACCAAAACACATCCTAATACATGATTCCAATGCCATAACAACACACCACAACATCATACAACAACTCTATAACACCAATTGCATCAAGAACGTCAAAATCATGCATTTAGGGTCAAAACTCATAAATCTAAAAATCCTAAATTGGGATTCCTAATCTCTTACTCTATTCTATCATTCCCAAAATCTATAATACAATATAATTAGAGTGATCACCCATACCTTGGTCAATCTCTTGAATCCTTGAGTTTTAGGTTTTCCTCTTTCTTTGCTTTTCTCACTTCTCGTACGATTCCTTTGTTTCTCCCAATTTGGTTTCCAATTCCTTTTTTCTTTATTTATTTTCCAATAATTCTAATATTCCAATAATTTCCAAAAATTAAATTTTAATTAATTAAATAATTAAAATTCCAATTTAGTAATAATTGAAAATATGGGGTGTTACAATGATCCTCCAGAGTTTTCTTCTTCTTCCTGAAAAGCTTTGGAGTCATATTTTTTGTTAGATTTAAGAGCAATAGACTTACTTTTCTATTGGGGTTCATCTTCTTCTAATTCAATCTCGTGCCTTCTTAATGAGATGATGAGTTCTTCCAAAGAGATTTTGTTGAGATCTTTTGCAAGCTTGAGAGCTGTCACCATAGGTCTCCATTTCTTGGGAAGACTTCTGATGACTTTCTTTACATGATCAGCAATAGAGTATCCTTTATCCAGAACCTTTAAGCCAACTACTAGAATTTGAAACCTTGAGAACATTGCTTCAACGGTTTCATCTTCTTCCACTTTGAATGCTTCGTACTTCTGACTGAGAGTAAGGGCTTTTGTTTCTTTGACCTGTGTGTTGCCTTCATGTTTCATTCTTAAGGAGTCAAAGATGTTCTTAGCTGAATCTCTGTTTGTGATCTTCTCATACTCTGTGTATGAGATGGAACTTAGAAGGATGGTTCTGGGCTTGTGGTGATTTTTTAATTCCTTCTTCTGCTGATCTGACATTTTCTTTCTTTCAATCTTCTGACCACTTGCGTCAGAAGGATGAGTATAGCCATCTGTTACCATGTCCCAGAGGTCACCGTCATGGGCCAGAAAGAAACTTTCAATTTTGTCCTTCCAGTGATAAACGTTTTCTCCATCAAACATTGGGGGTCTGCCGCTGATTCTGTCTTTGTCATCACACTGATCATGGTTGTTTTGAACATGTTCTGCCATAGTGTTTTTCAAGATGGATCTTTTATCTGACACGGTTAAGTGTTAGCACCCAGAACCAGGCGCTCTGATGCCAGTTGAAGGATGAAAAACACAAGAAAATGGGGTTTGAATTGGGGTTTTGAAATAAAATTAAATTGACAAGATTATTTTTATCCTGGTTCGTTTGAACTCAAACTACTCCAGTCTACCCGTCAAGGTGATTTGCCTCTCTCAATGAGGTCTTAATCCACTAATCCGAACTTGATTACAATTCACTAACACAACTGTCTTAGTCTTCTCAAGAACAACCACAACATGGTTTCTCAAGGAATTTCAACTTAATAGTAAATTACAACGATGTGTGTTTAATGATGCTTCTAAAAAGCTATATCACAACTGTCATTTTTACACAAAATAACAAGTACTTATGAACTATAGAATATGAATGATTTGAGATATTTCTTTTTGTTGTACGTGCAGGAGTTATCTGTTGTTTTCTTCAAGAATGGATCTTTATATAGGCGTCAAAAACTTATCCGTTGGAGACATATAATCTGTATATGGAATGATGATAATTTGACTTAATTGTTCTTTCCATAAAAATGAGATCTTGTTGGAAATCAGTCGTTGCATCAAATCTTTATTTAATGAATAACAACGCATTAGAACATTGCAGCCAGGACATGGATATCAGAGTTTGTAGAGAAGTCTGGTGCTTTCAGAAGTTTGGCTTGAATCCTTGATGACTTGCTCAGAAGATAATGTATCAGAGCTTTAAGATTTCTTAGATCAACTTACAAGGTTTACATCAGAGTTTGGTGCAGCCTTTGGTGCTTTTAAAAGTTTATCAGGACTTCTCTTAGAGCGTGAATCTTCTAACTTTTCAGAACTTCGCTTAGATCACAGTCTTCTAACTTATCCGAACTTCGCTTAGATCAGAGTCTTCTAACTTATCAGAACTTCGCTTAGATCATAGTATTCTAACTTATCAGAACTTTGCTTGGATCAGAGTCTTCTTCTGCTATTAGAACTTTGGTAGGTTCAGATCAAAATCTTCTTCTGTTATCAAAACTTCTGTAAGTTCAGATCAAAAACTTGTTTTCTTTTCAAGGTCAGAACATCGTTTACATACTCTATTAAACAAAATTAGGAGACAACAATGTTTCATACAAAATATTTATTTATTAGGGTCAGAACATAATTGTCATCAACAATATTTGTTATCATCAAAACTTCTAAGATTGGTGTAGAACCAAACTATGTTCTAACACATTCAAGAAAGAAGAGAAAGACACAAGAGTTGTTTCTCAATAATTGTTCTTTATTTGTTAAAACACAAGAGCTTTTGCTCATTATTGTGTTGATATTATTTGATTAGAACACAATAGTTGTTTCGCATTATTGTGTTATTATTGTAAATTGTTTAAACACAAGAGTTTTTGTGCATATTTGTGTTAAACAATCTATTCTTAAACATTTTGCAATCCACTTATTATAAGAAAAATTATAAACACAACATTCAACCGATAGTTTATTAAAGTCCTTTTCTAAGGCAAAGATAAATCTCCTTCAACACACCTGGTAGTTTAGAATCCTTAGGAAGTGAATGATCGTTATATCGCTTAGAGGACCAGGTAGGTTAGCATTCTTAAGGGATCACTAATAGGTTATCATTATATTTTTGTTAGTCATCAACGGGTAGCCCATACAGTTGTAATATTTCAAGATTAGTGGATCAAGTCATTTTCTAAGGAGAAATCACCTTGGAGGGTGGACAAGAGTACTGATGACTTTTTCTGCATTGGTCTTGGTTTCTAAGATTTTAGCTTCAGAAGATCTGTCTTCAATACTTGTATTTTGAACTTCTATATTTGCAAAATTTTCAATTTGATTTGACTTTTGAAGGCCAAGCTTATCATCAAATATGACATTAATGGATTCTTCCACAATTCATGTTTTTGTGTTGTATACTCTATATCCTTTTGAGCGTTCAGAGTATCCTAACATGAAACACTTTTGTGCCTTAGAATCAAACTTTTTTGGATGATCTTTAGTGTTTAGAATAAAACAAGTACATCTAAATGGATGAAAATATGAAATGTTGGGCTTTCTGTTTTTCCATAATTCATAAGGAGTCTTTTCGAGAAGAGGTCTTATGGAGATTCTATTATGAATGTAGCATGATGTGTTAGCTACATCTTCCCAGAAGTGTTTAGAAATGTTAGTCTCATTGATCATGGTTCTGGTTATTTCTTGTAAAGTTCTATTCTATCGTTCTACAACTCCATCTTGTTGAGGAGTTCTAAGATAATAGAAGTTATGGGAAATTCCATTTTCATTAAAAAAATTCAAAAAGTTTGTTTTCGAATTCCCAACCATGATCACTTCTGACTTTTACATTTCTAAACTCCTTTTCATTTTGAACTTGGTTACAGAAAGTAGAGAACAAAAAATGTGACTCATCCTTGTGTCTTAAAAACTTTACCCACGTTCATCTGCTATAATCATCTATGATCACCAATCCATACTTCTTTCCACTGATTGATGTAGTTTTCACTGGTCCAAACAGATCTATATGGAGAAATTATAATGGTCTACAGGTGGAAACAACATTTTTATATTTAAAATAGGGTTTTGAAAATTTTCCTTTTTGGCATGCTTCACACAGAGCATCTGAGCTGAACTTCAGGTTTGAAAGTCATTTGATTAGATTGAGTTTGTTAATATGAAATATTCTTCTCATACTAACATGTCCCAATCTTCTGTGCCAGACCCATTGCTCATCGTTACCAAACATAAGGCATTTTACATTTTGACTTTTTAGTTCAGAAAGTTTAATCTTATAAATGTTGTTATTTCTCTTACCATTAAAAAATATTGTTCCATCTTTCTGACTAACTGCTCTGCATGACTTTTGATTAAAGATTATACCATAATCGTTGTCACTTAATTGAGTTATAGAAACCATATTATGAATTAATCCATCTACTAAGATAACATTAGTTATAGAGGAAAGTGTATTGTTACCAATAGTTCCAGAGCCAATGATTTTTCATTTATGATTGCCTCTGAAACCTACACAACCTCCAAATTTAAGTTCTAGGCTTTGGAACAGATACTTTCTTCCTGTCATGTGTTGAGAGCATACAGAGTCTAAGTACCATGAATGGTGTTTCAACTTTGCTGCTAAGGACATCTACGACATAGATAATTTTATCCTTAGGTACCCATATCTTTTTGGGTCATGGTTGGTTAGAGTTTTCAAAATTCTGATCAAATTTTGATTTTCCACATGAGTTCATGGAATATGATTCACTAGTGTATTTTATATCATGTGTGTGCCCATATGAAAAATGTGAGTTCAGAGGTGTGTATTTTATGTCCATGTCATCAACTTGTTTTGGGTGATGTGGTTCTTCCACTCTTGGTTTCACATGTCCTATACATTTTCTACCATTTCTACTAACCCCATAAATCACAGAGGCCATTTTTCTTCTGTAAATGTTTCTAGCTAGAAATTTCTGAAAGCTGTAATCATATTCTTTTATGGTTTCATCAGAACTAGTTGGAACTTCTAAATTATATTCTCTCTGATCGTTTTGTAATTCATTTTCAATAAGATATTTTTTTTATTGTAAGTTTATAATTGGTTTCTTTTAGCTAAGAATTTTCTATTTTCAATTTCCTAGTTTCTTCAGTTTTAGATACTAGACAATGTTTTAGGTTTTTGTATTTGATTTGAAGTTTCTGATATATTTCAATGATTTCAGACAGACTGTCTTCAAATTGAGATCTGGAAAATTTAGAGAATACATGTTTTGTATCCGAGTCTGACTCAAATTCTGATGAATCTACGTCATTTGATATGTTATCCATTAGTGTTATATTTGCTTGTTCATCTTTTGACTCAGATTCAGCTTCAGAAGATCTTGAGTCATCCCACATTGTCATGAGACTTTTCTTCTTTTGTTTAAAGAACTTCTTTCTCGACTTTACTTTATGAATTTTGGGGCAGTCACTTTTGTCATGAACTGGTTCTTTGCTTTTGTAGTTGACCACGTCTTTGTTGCTTGACTTTCTGTGTCCAGAGGATGATTCATCACGATTACATGATCTCTTAGATTTTCTAAAATTTCTTTGTCTATGCTTCCACAACTATTGGACTCTTCAGGAGAAAAGTGATAGTTTGTCTTCTTCTGATGAGGATCCACCAGAACTTTCTTCTTCTGCCTGAAAACTTTAGTTTCATATTTTTTATTAGATTTAAGAGCAAGAGACTTGCCTTTCTTCTGGGGCTGATCTTCTTCTAGTTCTATGTCATGACTTCTCAGGGAACTAATTAGCTCCTCTAGAGATATTTTGTTCAGGTCTTTGGCTAGCTTTAAGAATGTGACCATAGGTCTCCACTTCTTGGGTAAGCTTCTGATGATTTTGTTTACATGATCTGCTGTAGTGTACCCTTTGTCCATAACATTCAGTCCAACCCCCAGAATTTGAAACCTTGAGAAAATTGTTTCAACTTTTTCATATTCTTCCATCCTGAAGGCTTCGTACTTCTGAATGAGTGCAAGGGCTTTGGTTTCTTTGAATTGTGTGTTGTTGATAACAATGAAACACGTTGCATTATTGACTCAGATTGCACATGATTAACTGTAATTTTTATTGTCTTTTTCCGCTTTATGTTTTCTTTTTCTTTCATTTACATATGTCCAGCTATTTCGGAGCCTTCCTGCGCAAATCGAAGCAAATCAGCCAAGAAATCAAGTTTTTGATCCATTTGTACACGTGGCGGTCAGCATGGCAGCCACCATAGAGGATGCTATGACGTGTCAAGGACTCAACCTCCATCAACTACCATCTACCCATGATCTTTCCACATTTGCACTTGTGGCAGGCACCATGGCTTGATGGCGGGCGCCGCCTTTGTTATGTTTTCCCGCCCAAAAGGGAGTTGAGGGGCGGCTCCGTAATTCCATCATTTTCTGTTTTTCTATAAATAGGAGTTTTCAGTTTAGTTTATTTTCATCCAAGATTAGTTACAAACTTAAGCCATATACTGTCAATCTTGTAAAGCGATAAACTCCTCACATTGAAGGGTTATTGCACTAGTGATCGAGTCTGTAATCGAGTTTGGAGCACTTTGGTAGCGGTTAATCCTACCGCCATTTACATTCCAGCATTTAATTCCAGTTATTTAAGAATTAAAGTCTTTGTTTGGAACAGGTTTCTATTTATAAATTCCGCATTTTTATTATTTACTTTATTTCATCTGCTTTTATTTTCTTGTATTGAACTTGTCTTACTTTATTTATTTGCTTGCCTTTATCTGCTTGTCTATTTTCCGCATCACTTTATTTTCTTTAAAAGTTTTAACAAGTCTAAGTTTAATAAGATTAATTTAATTTCCATGCTTGGATGATTTCTAAAGCAAGAATGTAAGGACCAATGTTAGGATAACATTTTGTGTTGAATCTATATAAACACTTTAAGGGCTGTTTTGACTTTAATGCATGTTTTCTGAACTTAAATTTTGGTTGGGTAGGATCGAAAGTCGTCCAAACCCGAAGATAAACTTGGTTACTTTCAACCGATCAAAGAAGAGCGAAAGCTCTTTTCTCGGTTGATTGAGGATTTTTATTCGTTAGAAAATTGATTTTAAAACTATTTTCGAACGCGCTTATGGGTTTGACATCTGGTTCTAAAGCGAAATCCACAAACATCTCTAGTTAATTTTCCTAAGTTAAAAACACTTTTAATCTGAGTCAAGAAGTCACATTTCTTAAAAATAAGTTTATTACTTTAACGCAACGTGCGCCTTTTTATTGGTGACAATAAAAGGGATTAATTAAAGAACGAACTCGGTTGTGAATACGCAAAAGCGACAGTTCCCGTTAAATTTATTTCTTTCAAAGTAGAAAATATTTCCCTGTAAGTATGTTATCCAGAAGTTGTTAAGAATAGATCCTATCATTGCGAATTACATTCGAGCCTGTCCTTTTATCTATATTTCTTTACTTCTAATCATTTATTTTCTCTGCATGCTCCCAAACAAACTTTAATTTGATCTTACTTAGATAAACAATGTGACAATAGACTATGATAGATTGACACTTGGTCTTTGTAGATTCGATAATATGTTATATTACTCTGATGCGATTCGTACACTTGCAAAACAACGCATCAAGTTTTTGGCTCCGTTGCCGGCGACCAATTTCGCCAAATTTTGTATCCCGTTGTTACACCTTCTAAACTAAGGCTTTATTAGCTGGTAAATGTGAAGAACTCGCAGTACCTGAAGTTTACTAGACCAAATAGTGGAACCCGAACATTACGCTCGTGCGCACCTTTTTCTCTAACGAATTAGGAGAGCTATGGTCGAAGAACGTGACCGAATACCACTCATGGACTTCGCCCAACCATCCAACAAGGAACATAGTTATAGTATAGTTAACCAAACCATTCCCGCTAATAACTTTGAACTGAAACCCTCGCTACTTCAGATAGTAAAACAAAACCAATTCGCAGGTCTCGTAACAGAGAACCCAAACCAACATTTAAAAGTTTGTATCCAAATAGCCGACACTTTAAAAACCAATGGTGCTATGTTTTAGGCCATACATTTAAGATTATTCCCTTTCTCCCTCAGAGACAAAGCTCATTCCTGGTTAGACTCACGTCCATACAACTCAATAATAACTTGGGAAGACCTTAGAAGAGTATTCCTTGCTAGATATTATCCCCCAAGTAAGACCACGGTCCTTAGAAACCAAATCACCAGATTTACTCAGAATCAAGGTGAATCTCTTTCCGAAGATTGGGAGAGATATAAAGAACTTTTGAGAGCTCGCCCACATCATTGCCTAGAACAATGGTTAATCATTCATACTTTCTACAATGGACTCCATTACAATACAAAGATGACCATAGACACCGCTGCTGGTGGCGCACTAATGAAAAAACCTTACCCCGAAGCTTGTGCCCTCATCAAAGACATGGCCCAAAACCATTATCAGTGGGGAGCAGAACGAACCATAGTGGAGAAGGTGGAGAAAAAGGAGACCCAGGGAGGAGTACATGAGGTAAACTTTCTAGACATAATGCAAGCCAAAATGGAAGATCTAGCATTGAAGGTTGAGAACATATCTACAAACCCACCAACTGCTGCTCATGTCCACCTAGAATGTGAAATTTGTGGAACCAAAGGACATCAAGAGGAAGAGTGTAATTTGTTGAATGAACCCAACACAGATCATGTCAACTACACCCAAGGAAACCCTTTTTCAAATACTTACAATCTTGAATGGAAGAGCCATCCAAATATTTCCTATAGAAATAATAACCCCAATCCAAAACTTTTTGCCTCAGAGACCTCAAGGTTTCCAAGCTAATAAACCAAACCAACCTATGCAAGTTGTACCCCCAAAGCCAAATCTTGATAAGATCATGGAAGGATTCATTTCTGCCCATACACAGCAAAAAAGGAGTTCCTGAACCAAAATGTTCATGTAAATGAACTAATCATATAGTTAGGAACAAAGGTTGATCAAATAATTACCCACAACAAGATGCTTGAGACCCAGATCTCGCAGGTAGCCCAAAATTAAGCACCCCAGACTACACCTGGAGGACAATTTCCTGGAAAACCTCAACCCAACCCCTGAGGACAAGCTAACACCATCACCTTACGAAGTAAGACTACTTATAATGAACCTGTTAACCTAGCATCAGAATAATCTATAATTTCTAAGAAAGATGTTACACCTGCAGACCAGGTAGAAAAACCAGTAGAACCAGAGAAACAAGATGGTCAAGAAGTGAAAGTTAAGAAGTGAGACTACTTATAATGAACTTGTTAACCTAGAATCATATGTCTTTGATATGAGCAAGTTGACCATTCCCCTGATGATTGTCAAGAACTATTTGTTGCAATCCGGTTTATTTCAAGGATGTCCAGACAACTGCATTTGGTGCGCATCAGAATCCAATGGATGTGCTTGGTTGAAAAGACGTGATCAACGCATCGAGAAGTGTTATTCCTAAAAGCTCCGTCTGTAGAGATTTTGTGCGAGAATGTTTCTAAAAGTTTGAAGATCGAAGACATAAGGGAAGCCATACCAGAAAGCTGGGATACCTTGGAGCAGACAAGTGGGAAATTTGATTTCATGGTGAAATATACTGTCCTGGAAAGCTACGAGATTGCAATCGGAGACATCAAGGAAACCGGATGGGGAGATGACTACGCCAAAGAGTATGCTGATCTGAACACAATAAGGATCACCTCTATCGATCCTACACCAAGAGTGGCACCTCTCATTATTACATCACCCAAATCAATTCCATATTCCTATAACAAAGCTATACCTTGGAATTATAGAGCCTAATTTTACAATTATGGCGTCAAGCAAGATCCATTAACCATTAAAGACAATATAGTTAAAGTTGCAAGTCCTGATGTCGACAATATCACCTGATCAAGCAAAGTAACCAAAATCGGAAGAGTGTTTTCTCCAGATATCTCTCCTCCAAAGGATACTACTACACCAGTTCGCATTCCTGTTATTGAACCAACTCCCAAGGCTCAAGGGAAAGAGAAAGTGACTCAACCTGCTCAGATGGCAGTACCAAAAGAAGTTGTTGAAGATACCTCCAAATAAGAAATGGAGGAAATTCTAAAGATCATTAAAAAGAGCGACTGCAATGTTGTGGAGCAGTTAGGACAGGCTCCATCCAAGATTTCCATGCTAGCTCTGCTGTTGAGCTTCGAGGCTCATGCTAGAGTCTTGGTGAAGTTTCTGAAGAATGCTCATATACCGCAAGACACCTTTATAGAGTGTAAGGGCACTATACTGTCCCATGTATTGGTGGATACTGACTCTACCCTGAATGTCCTACCAAAGAGTGCTATCGGCCAACTTAATGCTAAAGAAACCCAGTGACATAATCGTAAGAGCTTTTGATGGTTCAAAGAGATTAGTAATTGGAGAACTCAACCTGCCGATCAAAGTAGGTTCCCAGAATTTTATTCTTGCTTGCTCGGACGCCCTTGGATACATGGGGCGGATGCTGTTACCTCTACCCTACATCAGAAGCTTAAATACCCAGTGAAATGGAAGATTGTTACAGTATACGAAGAAGAAGAATACATGGTAAGTCATCTGCAGTCATTTCGATATATTGAAATGGAAGGCGAATTCGTCGAAACTCCCTGTCAAGCTTTTGAAGTAGTTCCACGAGCTATGCCTATCAACTCTCCTGTCACTCCTAAAGTTACTAGAGTTCTGCCGAAGATGGCCTTACTAAAAGATGCCAGAGCTGTAGTTGAAGAAGGAGGATGTACTATTTGGGATCAACTACCCGATTTTCCGTTCAAATCTCACAAGACTAGTTTAGGCTTCACTACCAAAGGTCAAAAGATTATACGCCACAAACGTGATGGTGGATCTCTTTTCCGCTTCAACAAGAATGGAGTTCATGCTATAAAAGACGATGATGGTGACTTCGACATCAACAATTGGATCTTCCAAACTCCTAGCGATGGACTCATCAATTGGATGGCTAAGGATGTTATGCCAGTCTCCTTTAGACGGGAGTAATTATTTTTCTGTTTTACGCTTTTTTCTTTTACGCTTCGAACAATAAAACTTTAAGCCCCGTGCCTTGCCCGGGGCACCACGGCTCGTTTATGAGGGTTATTATTTGTCATTCACATATTTTCATTCGATAAGTCATTGGACTTTTGCATTCAAATATTGTGCTCCCTGTCTTTCTTTTTACTTTATCACCTATTCAAAAGCTATATGTTCTTACACACACCCTCATAATAAACTGCAGATCCATATTCACTTCGGATCTCGTAGATAACGACTCTGCTATTGCTAAATATGATTTCAATAATCCGATCTACCAAGCCGAAGACGAAGGTGAGGAATATTGTGAAGTTCTAGGAGAACTTGCAATACTACTAAAACAAGAAGAAAGGGCTATACAACCACATGAAGAACCGGTCGAGGTTGTGAATCTAGGTACCGACAAAGACAGAAAAGAAATCAAGATAGGAGCAGGTCTTGAGAGAAGTGTCAAAGAATGATTGGTCCAGATGCTGCGAGAAGATCGAGATTTTTGCTTGGTCCTACGAAGACATGCCACGTCTAGATATTGACATTGTGGTACACCGACTAGCAACGAAAGAAGGTTTTCTACCAGTGAAGTAGAAGGTCCGTCTTATGCGTCCTGAGATGTCTGATAAAATTAAGGCCGAAGTTATGAAGCAGTTCAATTCTAGTTTCTTAGCCGATACTTCTTATCCACAGTGGGTTGCGAACTTGGTGCCCGTACCTAAGATGGATGGCAAGGTGCGCATGTGTAAGGACTACCGAGATCTGAATAAAGCGAGCCCGAAAGACGATTTTCTGCTACCACATATTGATGTTCTGGTTGACAACACCGCTCAACATAAAGGTTTCTCTTTCATGGATGATTTCTCCAACTATAATCAGATCAAGATGGCTCCCGAAGACATGGAAAACTACTTTCGTTACACAGTGGGGCACCTTCTGTTACAAGGTCATGCCATTTGGGTTAAAGAATGTTGGCGCCGTATATCAGCGTGCTATGGTGGCTTTATTCCATGATATGATCCATCACGAGATAGAGGTCTACGTCAACGACATGATAGCTAGATCGCAAACCAAAGAAGAACATCTCGGTCATTTGCATAACCTATTTGATAGATTCAAGAAATACAGGTTGAGACTTAATCCAAGCAAACGCACCTTCGGAGTCAGATCCGACAAACTTATGGGATTTGTTGTCAGTGGTAAAGGTATTGAAGTTGATCCCGGCAAGGTCAAAGCTATTCAATAAATTCCATCTCCCCGTACCGAGAAGGAAGTCAGAGGTTTCTTAGGACGACTAAATTACCTTGCCAGATTCATTGCACATCTAACTGCTACTTGTGAGCCAATTTTCAAATTAGTGAAGAAAGATCAAGTAGTGGAATGGAACGACGATTGCCAGAAAACTTTTGACAAAATAAAGGAGTACCTACAAGCACTTTCTATCCTGATGCCACCAGTTGAAGGAAGACCTTTAATCATGTACTTAACAGTAATAGAGAAATCAATGGGGTGTGTGTTAGGGCAATAAGATGAGTCTAGTCGAAAAGAGTATGCAATATACTACCTTAGCAAAAAGTTTACCGACTGTGAAACAAGATACTCACAGCTCGAGAAAACTTGCAGCGCTTTGGCTTGGGTTGCTCGCCGACTAAGACAGTGTATGTTGACTCACACTAGCTTGTTGATCTCTAAAATGGATTCGATAAAATACATATTCGAGAAACCTGCTCTCTCCGAAAGAATAGCAAGATGAAAAATGATCTTGACCGAATATGACATCCAGTATACTACTCAGAAGGTCGTCAAAGGAAGTGTGGTAGTTGATCATTTGGCTCATCAAGCTGTAGATGACTACCAGTCTGTGCATTTCTAGTTCCCAGACGAAAATATTATGTTAGTCACTAATTACGAAGAGCCTGGACCAGACAAAGGACCTGAGCCAGGATCCTGATGGACCATGGTCTTCGATGGAGCTTCTAACGCACTTGGAAATGGTATTGTCGCCATAATTACATTTCCTAAAGGCGGCCATACACCTTTCACCTCCAGATTATGTTTCGAACGCACCAATAATATAGATGAATACGAAGCGTGCATCATGGGTATCAAATCTGCTATTAACTTGAGGATAAAATTCTTGCAAGTATATGAAGACTCAGCTTTTGTGATTAGTCAGATAAAAGGAGAATGCGTCACGAAACATCCAAATCTCATGTTGTATCGATAACATGTGTTGAATCTGATCCCCTACTTCAAAGAAATCACTTTTGAACATATCCCACGAGAAGAGAATCATCTAGCAGATGTGTTAGCTACCATGTCATCTATGTTTAAAGTCAGATGGGACAACGAAGCTCCTCAAATCACTATTGAAAGACTAGACGAACCGGCGTACTATTTCAAACTTGATACCGAGAGAATAGAAGAGAAACCTTGGTTCTACGAAGTGAAGAGGTACCTCGAGGCTCAAGAATACCCTGAAGGGGAATCTATCAATGATAAGAAGTTCCTAAGAAGATTCGCCGCCAAGTTCTTTCTTAGTAATGACGTCTTATACAAACGCAATCTCGAGTCAAACTTACTCTGATGTGTAGATCAGAAAACAGCTGAATGAATTATGGAAGAGTTACATGAAGGCGCATTGGGTACTCACTCCAGTGGAAATGCAATGGCTAAGAAGATTCTAAGAGCGGGTTACTATTGGTCCACTATGGAGGCTGATTTTTATCGATATTCCCAATCTTGCCACAAATGCCAGATATACACAAACAAAGTACACATCCCTCCAGTTCCATTGAATGTTCTGACCGCCCCGAGGCCTTTCGCAATGTGGGGCATTGACATGATCGGAGAAATCAAAACTACCGCTTCTAATGGACATCGTTTCATCCTCATCGATATTGATTACTTTACCAAGTGGATATAAGCAGCCTCGTTCGCATCTGTTACCAAGAATGTCATGGCTCGATTCATCAAACATAATTTCATTTGCCGATACGGCATCCCCGAGAGGATTATCACAGACAATGGTACCAATATCAACAACAAAATGATCACCGAACTCTACACGTAGTTCAAGATTAAACATCACAACTCTTCTCTATACAGGCCAAAGATGAATGGCGCAATGGAAGCCACCTGCAAGAATCTTAAGAAGATTATACAAAAAATGACAGTGACATAAAGATTGGCATGATATGTTTCCATTTGCTCTCCACAGCTATCGCACTTCAGTACGAAAATCTACAGGGGCAACCCCTTTCTCTCTCGTGTATGGTATGGAAGCAGTTCTACCTATCGAGGTTCAGATACCCTCACCTAGAGTATTGAAGGACGCAAAGTTAGACGAAGACGAATGAGTCCATACTCAGCTTGACCAAATCAACTTGATCGATGAGAAATGACTCACAACCATATGCCATGGACATGTATATCAAAAATGCATGATCAAAGCCTTTAACAAGAAAGTCAAGCACCGAGTGTACCTAATTGGTGATCTAGTAGTCAAGCGCATCATCCTACCACAAGGTGATCCCAGGGGCAAATGGACTCCTACCTACGAGGGACCATTTGTAGTCAAGACAGTATTTTCCCGCGGAACCATGATACTAAGCACCATGGATGGAGAAGACTTCCTGTACCCTATGAATGCAGACATAGTCATAAAATACTACGCATAAACGAGATCCGCTAGGTTGACTGGCCTAGACAAAAATAAGGGTATCCTGGCGAACCAAAAGGGTTCGGGCAAAAGTTAGGGACATATATATAAAAAATGTACAACCAACAAGTCAAAAACCTATAAAGGCATCTTAGGCAAAAAAGGGTATCCCGATAGACTGAAAACCCGATAGGGTGGTCTAGGAAAAAGTTTGGGATTAAAGCGTACAACTATGTCCCGTTAAGATCATCTACTTAAAAATTTAAGATTCAAATGGCGCAGATCAGTTCAATCACCTTCTTCTGGCATCAAGGAGATGAGATAGTCGAAAATATATGAGCAATAGTAGAGTTGAAACTCGACGAGATTGTTCACACATAACTTTTACTATTTTCTAAATTTTTCCGATAATTTCCTCTTACTAGGATATTTGTCTTTCTGTATACGAACTGCCTGTCTATAGGCCACTTTTCAAAATTAATAAAATTCCCCTTTTTTCCAATTACAAACTTTTACTCTTGTCTGTTTTGTTTGCATAAAGTCCAATGATTGCTATGAATGATTATATGCCGCTGACAATAAATATCTGTTCACAAATATACGAAAAGTGAACAGAAACAACAATTACTACAAAATCTAAGAATTGAAATGACAACTAAAGTCACCAACACATCCCCACAAAGTCATTTTCACAAAGGTATATTCTCACAAGAATAATATCCATAATCCCCACAGAGCCATCGCTCCCCCGACCGAGACAAATTTCCCAACAAGACTACTACTCTATCATCTCTTTTCAACAATGTCCAACACTTCTATTCATCACATTAGTCCCCGAGCAGTGATCGTATCAACATCACCACATTAGTCCCTGAGTAGTGATGTTATCAACATCATCACATTAGTCCCCGAGTAGTGATCCTATCAACATCATTACATTAGTCCCCGAGCAGTGATCCTATCAACCTCATCAAATTAGTCCTAGAGCAGTGATCCCATCAACGTCATCACATTAGTCCCGGAGAAGTGATCCTATCAATGTCATCACGTTAATCCCTGAGCATTGATCGTCTACATTATCACCGAGCAGTGATCATATCAACTCAACACGTTAGTCCCCGAGCAGTGATTATATACATTGTCACATCAGTCCCCGCACAGTGATCTACATTGCCACATCATTCCCCGCATAGTGAAATTCTTGTTACATTGGTCCCCAAGCACTAACCAACCATCAATCAACTTGTTATGCCAGTCTTCGAGCAGTAATAGGTTATACAAGACCACATTATTCCCCGTCCAAACTCGTACACGAGATATTCATCCCCAACTGAGTGTCTCTGAAGGATTATCATTCTCCAACAACATCAATATCTTGACTCGAAACTTGGTCAGATAGTGCATCGGAGGAATCTACTTCTCTTTTATCCTTAGTCAGGATCCTCATCCCCGAGCAGAAATCAAAGATCCCCAGCAGAACGTTCCTATCTTCTTCAAGATGGATACCACAACATCTACATTCATATATTATTCATAACATGTGCATATATCATTCACGAGCATTATCACATACTCGCGTGCATCATAATCTGCATAAAACTAACCATATCCTTTCAAGTTAAATTTCCCCGATAGGTGAAATTTATTTTCCAGCCAGAAGGTCAAGGATTAATACCCGAAATAAGACGAGAAAACTATCTGAAAGACCAGACGGGTTTACCAACAGACAACAGGATACAAATTATTACCCGAAACAAGACGAGAAAGCTATCTACAGCCTGACGAATACTCATTTCAGATACATCCAAGACAAAGTTTTATTTTGAGTCTCTCTTACTCCAGATGGAATCTTTAAGCCCATCTCCAACTACACGTTGATATCTCTCCACCTGCAGAATGCTGCATATATGGTTAAAAAATTAATGCATACCGGTAATTTCATTCAAAGAGCTGCATATATCCCCAGCATCAGCTTCTCCATATAGTATCTATAAGCCCATTCCATTACATCGTCAACCGACAATCTCATTTTATACACCAGCGAGTGCAAATTTTCAGGTGTACGCGAGTGTTCAATCATCTGCTACCTTCAGGTAATGAAAGGCAAGCATACCAATCTAACCCTTCAGGTACAAGAAGAATGAAAAGGGGCAACTGTTATACCCCAAAGTTTTCCCTCCTATTTCTCAAAACAATCCACATCTCTGTACTCAAGAACTTCTCAAGGGTTGACCAGATGAACACTCTCCTTCGAAATCAACCCACAACAAGGGTTTTGATTCTCTCAAGTCAAAATGAGCTATAATTCCTAAAGTGGTCATCATATCTCCCCATATGTCTCAAGGGATCATCATGTCAATTTTCAAGCCTCACCGCTCAAGTTTTCTCAGTCAATTACTCAGATGGTTGAAAATCAGTTGTATTAAACAAAAAGTCAATTATGGTCAACATACAGTCAAACTTCATCATTTTTGGTCAACATAAATATTTTGAAGTCACATTCATCATTTGATTAACGGTAGATCATGATTCATCATGAAAACTCAATATTTGATCAAAATTCAAAGTTTCCAAATTAGGTTTTTTTGGACAAAAGTCAACTGAACTTTGACCAGGCATAACTTTCACATAGTTTATAAGAAATTTTTCCACCAAATCTCATTTTAAAGAGAATTAAATTCTCTACAACTTCATGTCTCCCAAGCTTTGTCCAAAAATGATTCATTTGAGGGTTATGGATCAATACATTATAGGTCCTTCTAAAAGTCAACAAAAGTCATCTTTTTGCAAAGACGTGTACATGAGCATGGAAATTTCAACGAAGATGAAACCAAAAGGAGTATTTAGAGGATATCTTGAGCTTTCTAAAAAGTCTAAGAACACACCAAAATGTTGAAAATTGAGCAAGATACAACTTTTGAAAGTTTTTTCATTTTTGAGGAAGTGCATGAAGAAAAATACTTAGAAAAATCAAATTTCTTCTAAATGGGTTTGAGTTTTTGTGATCCAAACTTATTCCTAACATTAGCAAGAGCCTCTAAGCCCATTGGTGTATGGCCATAATTTTTATTTCATTTATTTTTTTTATTCATTTAAATTCAAAATAAATCAGGTAAAAGATCAAATAAATGATAAGAGGCGCATGGGATTTGATTTGCAATCAGAAATCAATCATATATCATCCTTGAATCTCAAGATATTAATTTAAACATGATTGGAAGAATATTGATACCAAAATAGAAACATTTGATCAAATTTTCAATCAAGTTTCAATCATCATAATTGGCATATATTTGATTGCAATTCTTGACCTAATTCCTTCTACTATATATGCACAACATATTCAGATCACAAGGAGACGAAAATTTGCAGCCAAGAATCCTAAAAAAATTCGTGACTTGCAAGCAACAAGAAACCAAGGTTTTGCATCGTTTCAAGCCGTTCCAAGCATTCCATCACATTCCTCAGTGTCCTCTGATCGATTCCAACCATTCACATGCAATCAAAACCTCTTGAAACACGATTTCAGAATCACGGTTTGCTCTTCAAATTTTAAAATTGGTTTCAATGATTCATGCATATTCAATATAATTTGATTGCATATTTGTCTTCATGATGTTGTTTCGAAGCTACCTGGATTGTTTGATTAAGTTTTAAGTGCAGGAAAGCCATGATGCCATTGTTTGGGTTCACGAGCTTCAATTGGGGATTTCCGATTTAGGTAAAATTGGACGAAACCAATGGCACCATCATGTCCAGGGGATCAGACCAGATCGATTCATGGTCTCCTAACAAATTTATATTGCTTGTATTGAATTTTACAAATAAGCAGGTGCTATAGCTATAGACGTGTCTGTCGGTATAGCCTTTACCGATGGAAGGCCGTGGATAATTTCCCAGGAAAATTCAAATGGGGACGATGACTCCTTGGCGCGTTTTTGGTTTGAATGGATTTCCGGAAAATATTTTCTGTTATATTATATTTGTTCCGTTTTACTAACACCCGTGACACATGGCACAGTGGCTAGGTTTTATGCCTGCAATCCCAAGGGCATGGGTTCAAACCCTGGCAGGACCAAACCTTGTTTTTTTAACACTAATCCTCTTAACATTTTTTCTATTTATTTTAATTTTTAACTTATTTTAATTTTCTTTCAAAATTAATTCAAACTATTTTCAAAAACCCAAAAAATAATTTATTTTCAGAGTTAGGTTAATTAAACATTTAATTAATTTTTGACATAAAAATAATTTATTTTTCTCACAATTTAAATTAATTTTCATAATTAAGTTTTAATTAACTTAGAATTAGGTTTTATTAACTAAAATCGATTTCAAAAAATATCAAAGAATATTTTTCTTTCACACTTAGGGTTTAGATGTTCTTTCTTATCATTAAAACATTTTACTAACATTTTTTTCTATTATTTATTTACTATTTCGCACTTTAAATTCTAGAAAACGATGTATAGGGCGCAAGGTTTATTCTGTAATAACGTGGATTTACTTTTTTCTGCCTTTACTTTCCGCACCTATATTATGTATCTTCACCAAAGCCGTGTAATAGCGTAGGACATTTACTTTCCGCACTTTTACATTCCGCGCTTTACTTTTCTGTACATATTAAATGTATAGTAACTAGGGTTTGTATTGCAAGAATAAAATCAATCTTAGAATAATCCTAATTCAAGACTAAAATATCTGAATTGAACACACCTTTCAAACTTGCACCCCCTTAGGGTACCCTCTCATGTTGCCTTTCGAATACAATGGTCATGTCCCTTGAACATAGGGATACCATTAGCAAATACACTTACGAATAACATCATCATAGTCCCTTCGTTACAAAGATCATAGTCCCTCGATGACCCTCGATATTACCTACGAATAAGTGATGATCATCCCTACGAAATTGCTAAGGAATCCTTACATGTTTTCTTCTATGACCATACGATGACCCTTCGACTATCCCTTCACATCCAAATGAATAGAGTTACCTTCCAACTAATGGTAAGGGTAGCCTTATTCTAAAGGAGAAGGAAAAATAACATGGAAACAACCATTCTGAGTAGGTAAATAAGACTCTATTACTTGCTCCAATAAAATACTTTTCAAACTACACAAACACAGAAAGCAATTTTTCAAAAGTGAGCTAAGCAACTAAGAGCCCGTAGATAACTACGGATGGAAAGGGTGTTAATACATTCCATTTTCATAATTGCCTCCCGTACTCAGAATCTAACGAAGGTCTTTTCCTGTTCTTTTCACCTTCCCTTTATTGAATAAAAGAAAAGTCGACGACGACTCTTGCTATCCGCAACATTTGCGATAAAACGCAAAACAAACAAGTCAGTTCTCTCACCGTGTTACAGGTATGCTTGCCTTTCGTGACCTGAAGGTAAAAGA
Organism: Vicia sativa; assembly: GCA_021764765.1. Classification (NCBI taxonomy): domain Eukaryota; kingdom Viridiplantae; phylum Streptophyta; class Magnoliopsida; order Fabales; family Fabaceae; genus Vicia; species Vicia sativa. Next base: position 71,359,126 of record CM038794.1, on the reverse strand, counting down.
TGATTGAAAACTCGAGTGCCGCTAAAATTTGCACTCGCTGGTGTTCATTATGAAGTCGTGGGCTGTTTGATGTACTAAAATGGGCTTAGAGATGCCATTTGGAGAGAGACACAATTGATGTGCAGATGGAGATGGGCTTAAAGATGCCATCCGAAGGAGCTGATGCTGGGGGGTGAGTCGTATGTTAGAATCCATGTTAGTCTTTGAATGAAGTTATTAGTACGCATTGATTTTTAACCAAATATACAGCATTCTGCAAGTGGAGAGATAACAATGTGTAGTCAGATATGGGATTAAAGATGCCATCTAGAGATACTGATGCTAGGAAAGTCAGAATGAACCTTTGTCTTGGTTTTATCTGAGATGAGTATTCGTCAAGACGTAGATAATTTCTATAGTGTGCTGTTTATTGGTAAACCCGTCTAGTTTCGGGACTTTATATCGTTTGATTGTGTAGATTAGTCACCCCGTCTTGTTTCGGGAATTGATCTATAAGTTGCTTTGTTTGATACACCCGTCTGGTCTCGGGCCTTCAAGCCGTTATGGTCGTACAAATAGTTTCATGTCTTGTTTAGGACATTAATCTTTTCACCTTCTATCTAGAAGTTTGTGAATAATTTTCTCATGTCTAAGAATTTAATAGTGGTTAGTTTTATGCACATTATGATGCATGCGCGTATGTAATGATGCTCGAGAATGATATATGCATATGGTATAATGTATGAATGTAGATGTTGTGGTATTTCAAAACATATCCATCTTGAAGAAGATGAGGATGTTTTGATGGGGATCTTTGACTTTTGCTTGGGGATATAATTGTTGGAGATCGTGATTGGGGAACAAGAGAAATATGGATTCCTTCGATGCACTATCTAACCAAGTTTCGGGTCTGGATATTAAAGTTGTTGAAGATGGCAATCCTTGAGTGATACTCAGCTAAGGATGAATATCTTGCGTATTGCTTTTGAAGAAATATCCCTTGATGGGGAATGATGTGGTTTTGAATAACTTATTACTACTTAGAGACTGACATAATAAGTTGGTTGATGATTTGTTACTGCTCGGGGACCAATGTAACAAAGTTGACGTTCATTGCACGGGGACTGACGTGACAATGTAGACGATCACTGCTCGGGGACTAATGTGATGAGTTGAGACGATCATTGCTCGGGGACTAACGTGATGAGTTGAGACGATCACTGCTCGGGGACTAACGTGATGAGTTGGAAATTGTCTTGCTACCGCTCGGGGACTAATGTAACAAGAAGAAATATGGATACTGCTAAAGGGAATGATCTTTCTGAGGATATAATAGAGTAGTAATCTTGTTGAAAAATCTGTCTCTGTCGAGGGAACGATGGCACTGTGGGGATACTTCTGACTCTGCGGGGATGTGTTGGTGATAGACTGTCATCTCAATTCCTAGAGCCTATAGTAATTGCTATTTCTCTTCACTTTTGGTGTATTGGTGAACAGTTATTTATTGTCATATGCATATAATCATTCGAAGAAAACATTGGACTGATACAACCAAAACAGATAAAAGTAAAAGTGTTAAACTGGAAAAGAGTTTTATATTAATTTTGAAAATTAGGCCTATAGACAGGAAATTCGTGTACAAAGAGACAAATATACTAGTAAGAGGAAATCGTCGGTAACATTTGGAAAGTAGTAAAAGCTATGTGGAAACACTCTCTTCAAGTTTCACCTCTACTATTGCTCATATATTTTCAACTATATCATCTCCTTGCTGCCAGAAGAAGGTGATTGGGTTGATCTGCAACATTTGAACTTGGAACTGATAGTAGTGTAGTCTGTAAGTAGATGATCTTTGACGAGACATAGTCATGCGCTTTAATCCTTAACTTTTTCCTAGACACCTTTTGGGTTTTTAGTCTATCGAGATACCCCTTTTTGCCCATGCCACCTTTGCAGGTTTTCGACTTGTCGGGTGTATATTTTTATATATATATCCCTAATGTTTGCCCGAACCCTTTTGGTTCGCCGGGACGCCCTTATTTTTTCCTAGGCCAGTCGACCTAGCGGGTCTCATTTATGCGTAGTATTTTTTAACTATGTTCGCGTTCACGCGGTGCGGGAAGTCTTCTCTATCCATAGTGCTTAGTATCATGGCTCCGCCAGAAAATACTGTCTTGACTACAAATGGTCCTTCATAGGTGGGGGTCCAATTTCCCTTGGGATCACCTTGTGGTAGGATGATGCACTTGACTACTAGATCACCAACTTGGTACACCCGGTGCTTGACTTTCATATTGAAGGCTTTGATCATGCGTTTCTGATATATCTGTCCATGGCAGATGGTTGCGAGTTGCTTCTCATCGATCAAGTTTATCTGATTAAGTCGATTCTGGACCCATTTGTCTTTGTCTAAATCCGCATCTCTCAAAACCCTAAGTGAAGGAATATGAGCCTCGATGGGTAGAACTGCTTCCATACCGTACACAAGATAAAATAGGGTTACCCCTGTAGATGTTCATACTGAAGTGAGATAACCGTGGAGAGCAAATTCAAACATATCATGCCAATCTTTATATGTCACTGTCATCTTCTATATAATCTTCTTAAGATTCTTATTGGAAGCTTCCACTGCGCCATTCATCTTTGGCCGATATAGAGAAGAGTTGTGATGCTTTATCTTGAACTACGTGCAGAGTTCGGTGATCATTTTGTTGTTGAGATTGGTAACATTGTCTGGTATAAAACTTTCAGGGATGCTGTACTGGCAGATAAGATTATGCTTGATGAATTGAGCCACAAAATTCTTGGTAACAAATGCGAACAAGGCTGCTTCTACCCACTTGGTAAAGTAATTGATAGCAATAAGGATGAAATGGTGTCTGTTAGAAGCGGTCGGCTTGATTTCTCCAATCATATCAATTTCCCTCATCGCGAAAGGCCAAGGAGTTTTTAGGACTTTCAACAAAACTGGAGGCACACGTATTTTATCTGCATATATCTGACATTTGTGAAAAGATTGGAAGTATCGATAACAATCAGCTTCCATAGTGGACCAGTAGTAACCTGCTCTCAGAATCTTCTTAGCCATTGTATGTCCATTGGAGTAAGTACCAAAAGAGCCTTTGTGCAACTCTTCCATGATTCCTTCGTGTGTCTTCTTGTCTAGACACTGAAGTAAGGTTAGATCGTGGTTGAGTTTGTATAGAATGTTGTTACTTGGAATTAACTTGGCAGCGAATCTTCTTAAAAACTTCTTGTCATTGACAGACGCCCCCTCGGGGTATTCTTGAGTCTCGAGATACCTCTTCACTTTGTAGAACATAGGTTTCTCTTCTACTTCTTTAGTATCAAGTTTGCAGCAGTATGTCAATTCGTCTAGTCTTTCGATAGTAATCTAAGGAGCTTCATTGTCTCATCTGACTTTAAACATAGATGACATGGTAGATAACGCGTCTTCCAACTAATTCTCTTCTCGTGGAATATGCTCAAAAGTGATTTCTTCGAAGTAGGGGATCAGATTCAACACATGTTCTGGATATGGAATGAGATTCGGATGCTTCGTGTCCCACTCCCCTTTAATCTGACTAATCACCAAGGATGAGTCTTTGTATACTTGCAAGAATTTGATCGTCAAGTCAATAGAAGCTTTGATACCCATGATGCACACTTCGTATTCAGCCATATCATTGGTGCAATCGAAACATAACCTGGCGGTGAAAGGTGTAGGAAACAATCGAGGGGCGAGATCATGTATTCGTAGGCCATATCGAGGGACTATGATATTTGTATCGATGGGACTATGATGATATGTTTGTAGACAACGGTGCTAGGATACCTCTACGTTCGAGGGACTTGACCATTTATTCGAAAGGCAACGAGAGAGAATACTCTAGGGGGTACATAATAATCGGAAAAGAAAAGAAATTCACATAATAGAAAAGGTGTTAGTAAAAAGGATTTTTGAGTTAGAAAAAAGTCTTTAGGTTAGTAATCCTAATTAGATGATAAAACATTTTTTTTTAATTTTCTGGATTGGTTTTAGTGAAGAAAAATAATTAGAAGTCAAATTTATGGTTAATTAACAATTAATTAAAATATGCACGCAAAAATATAATCCTTTTTATATCAAAAATTAAATAATTATTTTTCTGACCTAAATGCAAAAAGAAAATATTTTTTTGTGATTTTTTAATGCATTAGAAAATTATTTGAAAAGAAATTAAATTAAAAAAAGGAAAATATGAAGAAAATAAGAAAAAGGGACATAGTGCTTCTAGATGGAATTCTCCCAGAAGCTGGAGCTTTTAGGAGACCTCTCGTCGACGGTGCCTGTAAGTGAGCACTGGGGATCTTGTTGAAGGTGCCTGTAATCTTGGAATTTGGGGCTCGGTCTGAGATGCCAGTATGCCCTTCCGAGGCTTTAGTGCGCCCCGGAGCTTGGGCATAGCGCGTGGCATTGAGGACCAGAAGTTGTGGCTTCTGGGAAAGTCTTCTGGAGAACCTGAAATTCAGCAAAATAAGAATGGAAATTATGGCAAAAAGCAGGGTTCGAACCCATGCCCTTAGAAACAAGTGACTTAATGCGCGCAAGGTTAATCAACAAGCGTAGATACATCCATGAATTAAATTACATGAATTAACACATATGCAAGGTTTTCTCTTCTGGTTCAAGCCAGAAAAACCCCAGATCGGACCTCTGGTCATCTTCTCCGGTTGGGGGATTTTTCAAACCTGCAAAATAGAGAGAATTCAAAGAAGATATCAAGGCTACCCCCCCTAAATCGACCCCTGCGAGTCCAATGGTGGTATCAGCTTGCCCTAAAAGTCCCTATATTACGAGCTCAAGCTCTCAGCTTTGCCCTAACAATGGCAAATCATGCTCCAGTCGTTAGGAGCTTCATGTAACCATCCAGATCTGTTCTATGATGTCTCAGGAACACATTGCAATGGTTAGTTTCATACAAAACACAATGAATATTAAAAAATGAATTTTAAAAAGATATGTAAATGTATGTTCATGTATGGCATGATTCAGGCATGGCTGGTGTCATACCCCAATTTTTGACCTAAGATACCACCTTACATTTGCATCACTGCATCACTAACAGTTTCAGAATAGAATTGATCGTGCGTGGCTTCTAAAAGTCAAAATTAGGGTTTCTTCAAAATTTCATCTATTCAAGATATAATCACTTAGGGTTTGAGTTTCCACTCACCTCAATTGATCTATTTTAACCAATCATCAACATTTGATCTTCAAATTCCCAACTTTTTCTCATGATCTACCTTGAATCGACCAATTAGGGTTTTGATCGAAGATAGTGAATCATTGACTTTCTGCTTAATGGATGACCTATTTGCTTGAAGATTGATCTTAACATCTTCAATACAACATATTGACCTAATTTCTTGATTCAAAACATTGCAAAAGTCCATGTTTCTTCATCTGACAAATTCTGAACCATCTGATGAAAATTCATCTGCTCAAAAAAGTCAAACTTTGACTTTTGGTCAACTTTTTCAAGACTAAACTTTTTCCATCATAAAAACATTTCAAATAATCCATCATGATCATAAAAAATCAAGAAATGTGAAAAAGTCAACAAAAAGTCAAGATTTGAAATTTTTCTAACACTTAGAAAATTTTTCAAGTGTTAAGAAACATGGTTTTTCCTCACTTTCTTGGCCATTTTTCACCTAGATCCATTTGGATTCATAAAAAATTCAAAACATGAAAGTTGTAGCCCTTGTTACAAGCTTTCCAAAATGTCGAAGAACTTGCAAAAACACTTTTTCTAGCTATGCTTTTGATTTTGAAAAATAGAGCTCCAAAACCACGGAATTCCAAGTTCATGCTTCAGAATTATAAGTCATTTTTCATAAATCTCCCTTTCTAGAAGCCTTGTCATCAGCTAGGGGTAGATTATAACTGATAAATATCAGTTTTGAATGATTGAGAAGAGGATTGAATCAAAGAGAAATTTCTAACCATGGTTAGAAAGTAACTTTTGCATTAAATGCAAAAGATTCCTTCTTACCACTTAAGCAAGTTGCAAAGCTCTCTCAATGATAGCCATGCCTTGTCATTCAGATTTCTTGGCCTATAAATAGAGGTCATTTCTTCATTTTCAAACCACACCAAAGCTATCATAATCAAGCTTTCCTTCTTTCTTTCTTAAACTCCAAGTTTCAAAGTTCAAAGAGGAAAATGTTGCACTCTTCAAACCTTGCGAAATCTGAGTAAGTTTAGGTTTCTAACATGTTCTAAATATCAATTAGAAGTTGTTCAAAGCTTAAAACCACCAGAAAAACTGTCCAAACTCAGAATCATACTCAAAAATCTAAAAGCTTGCAAATTATGCCTTAACTTGCCATATCTTAATCTACTCGTGCTAGCTTTGATTTAACACTTTAAACATCATCCATACACTTCATAGAAGTGATCCAGACACTTAGATCACACCTGTAACAACTCCAGTTCCAAATTGGAAACTCACTTCTACAGACAGTATGAGTACAATTCTGAATTGGCACCCACTCGCATGCAACTACAGAGCATGTCTATGGGTCGTGATGAGAAATTCAAAGAGTATGCTCAAAAATGGAGAGATCTAGCAGGAAGAGTTCAACCACCCTGTCATACCCCAAAATTTTCCCTCCATCTTCTCAAGAGATTTCATACATCTATACTCAAGGATTCCTCAAGAGTTGATCAGACAAACTCTCTCCTAGACAATCAACCCAAACTAGGGTTTGGTATCCCTCAGGTCAAGATGGACTTCCAACATCTCCAATGGTCTTCATGCCTCCTCATATGTTTCAAAGATTCTCCATATCAAGTTTCAAGCCTCACAAGTCAAGTTTCCTCAGACAATTGCTCAGATGGTTGAAAATCAGTTGTATTGGACAAAAAGTCAACTGTGGTCAACATACAGTCAAACTTCATAATTTTTGGTCAACATCCTCATTTTGAAGTCACATTCATAATTTGATCAAGGGTTGATCATGATTCATCAAGAAAACTCAAGATTTGCTCAAAAGTCAAACTTTCTAAATTAGGGTTTCTCAATGAAAAGTCAACCAAACTTTGACTGAGCATAACTTCTTCATACTTTCTCAGAAATTTTTCCACCACCTCTTGTTTTGAAGGAAATTCAATTCTCTACAACTTCATGTCTCACAAGAATGTCCAAAAAATGCTTCATTTGAGAGGTATAGCTCAAAACATTACAGGTCATTTTCAAAGTCAACAAAAAGTTAACTTTTTGTTTTGAAGATATATTGAGCATGGAAACTCCAATTGAGATGAGACCAAAAAGGTTGGTTAGAGGACTCTTAGAGCTTTCCAAAAAGTCCAAGAACACTCAAAAATGTGGAAAATTGAGCAAGATACACTATTCAGAAGTTGGGCAATTTTGGACAATTGCACAAAAGGACATTTTGGTCAAAATGCAAAATTTTCCAAATGGGCCTAAAATCTTTTGGTCCAAACTTGTTCATGACATGATTTTTGACCCATAAATGCTTGGCCATGGTAATTTTCTATTTTATGATTTATATTTGAATTTTATAACATTTAATTCAAAAATAAATTATATAAAATATGAAAATTAAGTATTTTTTCAAAAGGAATGGATTTATATCTTCCTTGAAGTCCAAGAAAGCCCATGATTCATACCAAATTCGTGCTAGCCTTTGCATTCATGAGAAAATCAAATTTTTTCAAAGATTTAATTTATTTTTAATGGAAAATATTTGCACATTGATGGAGCAATCTTTTTTCACTCCTTTTGCCATCCAAACTTTCTCTATAAATGCTCAGCAAGATCACAAGCCACGGGACGAAACCCTAGCTCAAGCCAAACCCTTATTTTGTCAAAATTTTCAAGAAACTTTGAAAAATCGAATTTCAAACTCCAGCCGTTTTCAGCCCTCAAAAACCACTCCATTGTCTTCAGGAGGTAAGCTTGAGTAAGTACACACCCTTGCCAATGGTTAAAGCAAGCTGAATCGATGCATATACATACATACATATTCAAAACTTTTTGATTTTTGCATTTGTATTATCTGCTGGTTTCAATTGATTTTAACGATTTGGTTGTGTTCATGAGGTTGCATATGATGGATCTGGGCCATCGTTTCAAAGCTTAGACGTGAGGAAACTAATTTGCCATGGCTAGGGCAATTTAAGTCGTTCTTCGAACCGGCTTGTACAAGTTTATTTCAGCCAAAATAACATCACCATTGAATTCGCCATGGCCGATTTAGGTGACAGGTACCTTTGCCATTTATTTTCGCTATTTTGCAGGATTGATGTTCGAGGTCGGAGAAGACGACCGAGCTAGGGCCGGCCGTTGACCCTCATGTGGACCGAGGGATTGCGTGGCAAGTCGCGCTTTGATTCGTCCTGCATTCCACCGGCCCACTTGTTGACGCGCTTGAATTTCAAATGTCCATGACGCGTCATCACTTATATGCCATTGTTTTTCACTCTACAAACACCAAGTGTCAAGTGGCCTAGTGGTTAAGGCGTTTCCTGTGCAAAGATCCTCTCCAGGGTCATGAGTTCGATTTAGCCTTGCACCGGTTCTTCCTTTTTCTTTTCCAAACTTCAAACTTTTCCTATTTTCATATTTTTCTTTTATTTTAATATTTTGCATTTTATTTCAATTCTTTTCATAATTTTATTTCTGCATTTAAAAATCATCAAAAATTAATTTTCTTTTTGCATTATTTTCAGAAAATCTTTATTTAATTTATAAAATTAAAAAATACAATTTTGCATGCATATTTATTTTTATTCATATTTTTGCATTTTAATCACTTTTAATTCATTTTAAATTATTAAATTGTATCCAAAAAATCCCAAAAATTTATTTTAGTATATTTATATTATTTTCAGCATGTAATAATTTTCTTATATAAAAAATTGCATTTTTCTAACATTTTTTCTCTTGTTCGATTCATATCGTACTTTCCGATTTCCATTCTTTTACAGGTTGATCCGATTCAGACGTTTTTTATTATTTTTTTTCAATAATGTAACTGTCTATGGGATGTAATAGTTTAAAATTAGGTATTTATTTTCCGCATTTTAAATTATGTATCTGCCCCAAAGCCATGTAATAGCGTAGGATTTACCTTTCCGCATCTTTACATTCCGATTTTACTTTCCGCACCCTATCAATTGCTAGTAACTAGGCGTGTATGGCAAGATAATAATGAACTTAGCCCACTAATCTGCAAGATAAAATATCCAAATCAACACACTTCTTTCACACATGCACCCTTAGGGTAATTCTCTCATTGCCTTACAATTCAAAATGGTCATGTCCTCGAATGTAGAGGTATCCTAGCACTGTTTACAAACAAATCATCATAGTCCCTTCGATACAAAGATCATAAGACCCACGATGTCGCCTCCGAATACATGATCTTGACCTCGATTGTCGCCACGAAAATGATGATAGTCCTTCGAATGTGCTAGGATACTCCTACAAGTTGCCTTCAATGACCATCCGATGTCCTTCGAATGTCCCGCTTACATCCAACGAATGGAGCTACCTACTTGTTAGTGTTTTAAGTTGGCATCAATTTTGGTAAAACTAGGCTTTAGAAATGTCTTGATAGATGTCATGACATTCAGAGATTGAAGATAAATCCCTTGGACAAGGATGGTAAAAGTACCGTAATGAAGCTAAAGTCAGGCCGGAAATTTCATAGAAAAATCGATGTCATAATGTTATGACATTCGTGACATTCGCTCGAATCGCTTTTCCGAGATTTTTCGTGAAGTTTGTTGAGCATTTTATTTATGTTTTTCTTATTAGAAAGCATACTCACGTGGCTGCTAGGTTAATCTTAATTAAACCTAAATTGGTTGTTGAACAAACCATGTTTTTAGGAGAGAATTAAGTAAACCCTAGCTATCTTTATGGAAGCCCAAAATCAAGATTCAGATCGCTTCTATAAAGAATTCAACCCTTACTCAACAGCCACGCCTCTGGATTCCATTGAAGACATTAAAGGCTTTTGTTTGTGTACGTTAAGGTTAGTAACAGCTTGGTATTGTGTAATTTAGTTTCTCTTGTGAGCCAAGCAACTATCAATGCAATCTAGGACTAAGTAGTTTAATCAAAGTCAGGATTTGTTCTTAAGAAGCTGTATCAGTGTGTCTTCACAATTCAATTAAACAATAGGTTGATATCATCGGTGATTGAGGGGAGTGAGTAGGAACTCATATCTAAGTATGACTTAGGTTGAAGTGTCATTGGGTAGTGATTAAGTGAGGAGTTGTAAACGGGTGAGTTTAACTCGAATTGATACTACTAATAGTGAATTTCCTCCCGGCTTGGTAGCCTGCACGTAGGTTTATTAGAACCGAACTGGGTGAACAACTTATTGTGTTATTTATCGCTATATTTTCGTGTGAATTGTCAAAGCAAAGGTCGACATCGTTGTCATAACATTCTCTCGTGACATTAAGTATCCGCGAATTTCAATTGGTATCGAGCGTGCACCCCGCTTGTTATTTCGGGTGAGATCTAGGGATTATAGTTTCCGCTTAATGGATAAGGAAACAGATTTGGAGGTAGACCACCCATTCGGATGGGTCTAATTATGAGCACCGGAAGCCTCGTATGGTTGCCTTCTTAAGATCGGTGGATATCAAGGCTTGGAGAGTCACGATAAAGGATGGAAACATCCAACCAAGGTTGAGAAAGATGGGACTACCTGTCTTGAAACCCGAGGAAGAATGGAGCAAAGAGGAAGAGGAGCTTGCTCTGGGAATTCTAAAGCAGAATGCTTTATTTAATGGTATTGACAAACATCTTCGATTGGTTCATCAATGTGAACGGCCAAGGATGTTTGGGACACCCTCAAAACCACTCATGAGGGAACATCCAAGGTGAAGATGTCAAGACTTGATGCTCACTACCAAATTTGAGAATTTGAAGATGAAGGAAGATGAGACTATTCATGAGTTTCACATGAATGTTTTGAGATTGCCAATGCCTCGGGAGCTCTTGGTGAAAAGATGTCGAGGAGAAGCTAGTGAGGAAAATTCGATCCTTGCCTAAAAGATTTGCAATGAAAGTAACGCAATAGAGGAGGCAGTGACATCAAGACTCGAAAGTTGAAGAGCTTATTGGATCTCTTATGACTTTTGAGATGGGAATCGGTGAAACCTGATGTGAAGAACAAAAGCATAGCACTTGTATCCAATACTGAAGAAGGATGCAAGGTGGAAGATGAGGAGAAGATATCTGAAGCTATAGCTATGCTTGGAAGACAGTTCAACAAACTCATCAAGAGGATTGATCCAAAGTCAAGGTCAAATGTCAAGGACATTCCATCTGACATCAATAGATCTTATGACTCCAGCAGAAGATCCAAGTCAGAAGAAAAGGAAGTCAAACCAGAGGAGTCCAATGTCATGAATGTGAAGGATATGGACATATTAGAGCTGAATGTCCCACCTTTCTTAAGAAACAAAAGAAAGGAATGGCTGTCACTTGGTCTGATGGTGATTCAGGAAGTGAATCAGAGGAAGAAGGTGCCAAACTTGTCACTGCTCTCACTGGAGTGTACAATTCTGATATGGATTCTAGTGATGAGGAAGCAACATTTGAAGAGCTTGCTGAGACCTACAGGAAGCTGTGTGTGAAAAGTGGTGAAGTGTGTAAGCAGAATGAGGATCAGAAAAAGCTGATTGAGAAGTTGGAAGCTGAGAATGTGAAGTTGGAGGCTGAGAAAAAGGAAAACACAGCCACTATAACTCTCCTCAACAGTGATATGGTCATGTTGAACTCCAAACTTGATCAGATGTATAAGTCTGTCAAAATGCTGACATCTAGTACTGAAAAATTGGATGAAATTCTTCAGCTTGGACAAAATGCAGGAAATAAGCATGGTCTAGGGTATGTGAAAAGAAACCCGTTGGTGACGCTAAGAAGAAGAGACATGGGAGAACAATGTCAAACAGTTGTCACAAAGATAAACCAGAAATGTGTCCGGGACAGATATGTGGCTACAAAGAGATTTGCCAATAACCGTAAGAGGAACAAGCCAGGAAGTCAAAGGCAAGAGGATGTCATACCACGTAACAGAAATAGGTCTGCCTGTGGTATGTGAGGCTAAGAATTTTGTTTATCACAAAAGAAAAATGACCTAATGAACCAATGTCAAAGCGTATGTCACAACATTGGGGTCAACATCAAAATCATAGAAAACTGAACCAAAAGTTTCAAAGATGGAGATGTTATTATTGTGGAAGGTTTGGTCACATAAAGTCCACCTGCTATAGCCTACATGGGTATCCTAATCAAGTTTTTTATGTGAAGCCTAAGTCCAACAAGGCATCATACACTCACCAGTGGAAGAAGAAGAAGACTACAGCTCTGATAGCACACTTCTCTTAGAGTATCTCCCAAGGAAGATTGGTATTTTGACAGTGGGTGCTCCAAGCATATGACTGGAGACAGAAATCTTCTCAATGATGTTAAGCCTCATTCTACCAGCTTTGTTACCTTTGGAGATGGAGCTAAAGGAGAAATCAAAGGTGTTGGAAACTCAAACTGGTATAGAGTTCCAAACCTGAATGGAGTATTGCTGGTAAAAGGTTTGACTGCAAATCTCATTAGCATAAGTCAGCTATGTGATATGGGATTCACAGTCAACTTCACTAAGACTGAATGTCTTGTGACCAATGATGATCAAGTAGTGATTATGAGAGGTGTCAGATCAAAGGACAACTGCTACTTATGGGAGTCTGAGAACCTCACTCTGCCATCTATGTGCTCTACAGACAAAGATGAAGAGAAAGTGAAGTTGGGGCAACAAGAATCAGATCAGCCACACCTCAGAGGAATGAAAAGGGTCAGTTTCCTAGAGGGAGTCAGAAGATTACCAAGAATCCATATGGGAAAAGGGAAGATCTATGGTAATTGTAAGGGTGGACAGGAAATCAGAATGTCTCACTCAATGTCCAGACATTTGATCACTCCTGAAGTACTGAAGCAAAGTACTAGGTTCTGGCATGAGAGGTTGACCAAGTGTCTTACTGTCAAATGTTACAGGAGAAAAGTCTTGGATAATATCCTTTGGCGAGGAGGAAATATTATGGTGGCTTCAATCTATGGTAATCACTTGGAATCTGAAGAAGTCTCAGATAGATTGATGGATGACTCAACACTTTCACGTAACAAGGGTGCAAAGAAATGTGTCAAGAAGCTTGGAATGATGAATGGCAGCCTCACCAGGACTATTGCCCCTCCACACTGGAAGCTGTCCAAGAGATCAATTGGAAAAAGTATTGATCAAAGCTTGTATAAATGTCACTGTGATGGATGTTCACTCTTGAGAAGTAATCTCATTCCTTGGATCAGCAAGAAGCAAAACTGTGTGGTCCTATACAATGTTGAAGCTAAACTCACAATAGCTGATAACAATTGTTCTAGGGTGGTCTGGATGAAGCAGATGCTGATTAAGTACAATGTCACGCAGAATGTCATGACATTGTCCTCTGACATTTCTACAAAAGTACTTGAGGATAGTTAGTTTAAGTCTTTAAGGGACAAATTGGGTATTTATCTACATAAGAAGTTGTAGCAATTAACTGAGCCTACAACAAGGGATGAATTGGACTTGATATTTCAATTACCCATAAGTAGGGCATTTAGGTACTTTCATCCCCATTTTAAAAAGTACAAGAATAGGAAGAGACATCCTTATATAAGAGTTTCTCCATTTGAAGGTTGCATCACTCTTACTTCCTCTAAAAGAAACTCTAAAACCCCTTGCCAATTTCGCTCTCTCTCCCACAACAACCATCAGCGAAAAATGTCTTCATCCTCCTCATCATCTCAACAATCAGGATCTTCATCTTCTTCCATGAATGAAGATAGGTCAAAGACTGAAGCCATGCAAGCTGAAGCATTGATAGTTACTCCACTGCGCACCATGGCAACTGACCCAGAAAGAGTCAAGAAGCTACGCACAAGAAATGCAAGAAGGTACAGTATCCCTTCATTCGAAGGTGTCAAGATGATAATGAAATGGAATCTCCTACGATAATGTGAATGAGATCCCCGATGAGATTCTTGAAAATCTCGGATCATTGTACCGATAACTCTTCCATTGCCTCACGATAACATATCCGATAGCATTCTTGAAGATACTCGAGAGGAACACCAATCGTAATATGGTTTCTCATATCATCCGCTAGATGAGGAGTTTTCGATAATGACCTCACAGCCAAGGTTAATCCAAGCATTGCTAGAAGGGTAATGAACAGGAAAGGGAAGAAAAGCTCAAAGCCTGCTCATGAGAAGAAAGTCAAGTTGGTTGCAAGACTCCTAGGGAGAGGAAGGTGTGGAAAAATCTAGAAAACGCAACAATGGAACTTCCAAAGGGAAGGGTAAAGTAAGGAATGTTGGTGATTATCCTAAAGCAAAGAGCACCTCAATTGTGAGGAAAAGAAAAGCACCGAGCCCTCGGATCGATGACTCGACTTTGATGTTACGTAGAATGTCGTGACATCCAACAAAGAGAAGGTTGTCTCTTGGGAAAATTCCCATAGTTCCAAGTACCAATTGACAACATTTCCTTTCACCACCCAAAATGCTAATAAGTGGAAATATGTGAGCTTGAAAGAATAGCACTTGAAAGGAATCGCACAAAGATGCCCTTGAATGCAAAGAGGTGATTGACTTGATCAAGGAAGTCGGGTTGATAGAACGTGGTGAAGTTCTCAAACTATGAAGGTCCGTGAAGGAGTTTATTGTGAACCCGCTACATGGTCAGGTTGATGGAAGATCACAGATTTTAAGACGTGGTTTGTCGAGGAAGAAAGTGAAGTTCTCCTCAAGTATAATCAACAAGTACTTAGAGATCAGATGAGGCTCAACTCGAGCTTGAAGAAACCGACAATCAAGTATGTTAGTCAATCATCGCCAAGGTGTAAAACATTGGCCATTGAAGGAAAGTCGCTAGCAAATTAAGTGTCAAATTTGCTATTCTTCACAAAATTGGTGCAGCCAACGGGTTCTACGAATCACAAGTCAACCATCTCCATTGGTCTGGAGGTTCATCTTTGTTGGAACAAAAGCAAAGTTTGACTATGGAAGCTACATTTTTGATCGATTCTTAAACATGCCGAGCTATGCTATAAAGGACCAATAGCATTTCCTCCCTCTTGTGTGGTATTATAACCCATCAATACCCGATATACGTTGATAGAGATTCAAGATGTAAAAGAGCTCCGCTCTTGGCTTCCACTACAAGTTATTTCAAGGAAGCATGTTCGACATTGTCATGACATCACCGAGACATCTAATGTCAAAGCCAATTCTCGTAGGCGATGTCATAGCGTGCTAAAGGAGACCAGAGAACTTGAAGCAAGGAAGGACCTTGCATCGATCTCCACCCTTGAAAAGAAAAGACTCGTGGTTGAGGAAGAAAGGCTTAATGGTGACACCCATGCGACAATATGGAAGAAGATGTCGAGGTCGATCAAGAAGTAGTTAAAGAAGGCTTTGAAGATGTGTCCTTTCACGGGCCTCCTCGAGAAGAGAGCACTCCTGCTGGTCCTTTATGTTCCCCGATTGTTTTGTTCTCTGTCAATTTTTTTTCGCTCGCTTTTTTCCAATTTTGTTTGGATGACTGCTTTTTGTTGACAAATTTGTAAGGCCTGAGAGATGTACCCCTCAACAATATTGGTACTTTCTTTAATTTTTATGCTTGCATGCTTGAGGCAATTGTATGGTTTCCTTTGGCCCTTTATGGCTAAAGGGGAGAAGAAATACTGGGAAGTATTAATGTTTGGGAAATCAGATGGGGAATGTGGCGCTTTAAAATTTTGTGGCCAATTGTATGTGGGGCAACTGTAGGCAATTATGGGATCTGTATGGGTAGAATTTATCTTCTCTTAGTTCTAGTTACTTGAAGCTTAGGAAAGCTTAGGAAAACTTTAACTAGGTTGTTAGTCTTCCGCATTTTGTACTCTGATAGGTCTAGTAGTTTTAGCCAAAATGTGCCAAAGGGGAGTTTGTTAGTGTTTTAAGTTGGCATCAATTTTGGTAAAACTAGGCTTTAGAAATGTCTTGATAGATGTCATGACATTCGAGATTGAAGATAAATCCTACTGGACAAGGATGGTAAAAGTAGCTCAGTGGAAGCTAAAGTCAGCCGGAAATCGCAGAAAACGATCGATGTCATAATGTATGTTATGACATTAAGTGTGACATTCTGCTCAATCGCTTTTTCGAGATTTTTCAGAATTTTGTTGAGCATTTTATTTATGTTTTTCTGTTATTAGAAAGCATGCTCACGTGGCTGCTAGGTTAATCTTAATTAAACCTAAATTGGTTGTTGAACAAACCATGTTTTTAGGAGAGAATTAAGTAAACCCTAGCTATCTTTATGGAAGCCCAAAGCGAAGATTCAGGATCTTCTATATAAAGAATTCAACCTTACTCTACAGCCACGCCTTTGGATTCCATTGAAGACATTGAAGGCTTTTGTTTGTGTAATTAAGGTTAGTAATTGGTATTGTGTAATTTAGTTTCTCTTTGAGCCAAGCAACTATCAATTGATAAGTGCATTGGACTAGGATTTGTTGTAAGGGTAGTTTATCACTGAAAGCTGTGAAGCACGAGTGTTTGTCTCTTGATTGTAAGCTTTGAAGCGAGATCAAGATAGTGTATTGAAGTGTGTCTTCACAATTCAATTAAACAATAGGTTGATATCATCGGTGATCGTGGGGAGTGAGGAACTCGATCTAAGTAGGACTTAGGTTGAAGTGTCATTGGGTAGTGATTAAGTGAGGAGTTGTAAACGGGTGAGTTTAACTCTGAATTGATACTACTAATAGTGAATTTCCTCCCTGGCTTGGTAGCCTCCAGACATAGGTTTATTAGAACCGAACTGGGTGAACAACTTATTGTGTTATTTACTTCTTTCTATATTTACTGTGTGAATTGTCAAAGCAGTGTCAGATACTGTGTCATAACATTCTCTGTGACATTAAGTATCTGCTGCCAGGAATTTCACTACTAACTAATGGTATGGCTAGCGCTATTCTAAAGGAACGTAACAATGCAAAAAAACGACCAATTCTGAGTAGGTGATAAGACTTTTAGTTGCTTGCTCTACCAAATGCTTTTCACACCACACACTCTTTTTCAAAGTTCAAACTCTTTTCAAAAACGAAACATTTCCGAACACTTTGTATACATTCCTACATGAATCATTACAAAGTCAAAGCGAAATGCCTTTTCAAAACATTTTTGTCAAACACACAGAAAGCAATTTTAAAAAAGTGATCTAGAGCAACTAAGAGCCCGTAGAATAAACTGCGGATGGAAAGGGGTGCTAATACCTTCCCTTTTCATAACCTTCTCCCTTACTCAGAATCTAAACGAAGGTCTTTTTCGTACTTTTACCTTCCCTTAATTGATAAAATAAAAGTCGGTGGCGACTCTTGCTATCCGCACATTTGCGATACAAAAACTAAAAAGTCAGTTCACCGTATCACAGAACTGGCGACTCTGCTGGGGAAACCCTAAAAAGAGAGAATGCCTTAGGGATTTTTAGATCACCTTTACCGCTTTTTGTTTGATTTATATGCTTTACTTTTAAGGGTTGCTTGGGTATTATATTGTTGGGGGATCCTACACCCGGATCCGGGTTTCCTTTTAGGTAAGTAGCATTAGATCATCACGACCGCTAGACGTATAACTAAACGGTCAACATGATGGCTACGTTAGTGTGACACTTTGGATGTCCTGATACTCTTCATTTCCAAGTCGAGGATAGTATTTGGCTTCATGGTGTCATCAAGCACTAACTAAACTTTAGAACGTAATTGACCCATCTTGGCCATTAGAAGGTAGTGAGATGGCCGGCTTTGGTGCACTAAGGTTGGTTGATACTCGATGCTACGGTCGTTGAGATCAGACTTTTGGGATATTTTCGATCGACCACTTGGCCGTCGATTGAAATAAACGCCTACGAGAAAGATCTATGATATGAGATTCCTAGAAACCGCATTATTATAGGACGGATGAACCAACTCAAACTTTTGGTGGGGTACTCACCTATACCTCATGCAAGCCTTAACCCTAGGCTCATTGTGTGAATTGTTTGTGTGTGCTAAACATGACATCATGACATCATTTGCATTGCATATCATTTCTAACTATTTCAAGGACCTAGGGATTTATCTTTGCTCGCTTTGTAGGGGTTATGGCTTCTAGAAAGACTATCCGAATCAACTTTGGGTATACCTTCTCACTCAAAGATTTGGTTTGAAATTCCGACCATGCTCAGTTCATCAAAAGACATGGTTATCTACTTGACTTGGTTATCTCCGGTTTTGAAGAAGATATGATGCATGTCCTATTCCAATTCTTCGATCCGAAACACCATTGCTTTACATTCCCAGATTATCAGTTGGTTCCTACCTTGGAAGAGTTCTCTGCTACTGGGATACCTATTCTTGACCAAATGCCATTCACCGTCTAGAAGGTCCCTAAGTACGAAGACATTGCATCCGCTTTACATCTTAAGCGCCATTGAAGCCAATTGGGAAACTAGAAGTGGAGTTAAGGGTTTACTTTCCAAGTTCTTAATCAAGAAAGCCCGAGAATTCCTCAAAGTTATGAGTTTCCATGCATTTGAAAACATTGTGGCCTTATTAATTTATGGTTTGGTTCTATTTCCTAACTCGGATCAATTCATAGATATCAATGCCATCAAGTTGTTCCTTACCCGCAATCCTGTGCCTACTTTACTTGGAGATATTCTACATTCTCCACACTGTACTACTAAGAGACAAGGAACTCTCATGTGTTGCATACCGTTACTTTCTAGGTGGTTTATTTCGCACCTTCCTCCGTCAGTTTTGAAGAACGAACAAAGGTTGAGATGGTCTCAGAGACTAATGTCACTCTCTCATTCCGATATCCGTTGGAGTCTTTTCTCACAAAAAGACTTCACATTCATCGGGCCAGGAGAATTCCCTAATGTACCGCTACTTGGTATAAGGGAGGTATTACTTACAACCCTTCCTTAGCTCTACGTCAGGTTTGGTTTTGCTCAAGAGATGGTCCACATGATATGCTTCTCCAAGATATTGTGTTCGACTACAACCACGATCTCCGATTAACGAAGGTTCATACACGCTGAGGCATGGTAAAGAAGATCGATACCAAGACTTTGGGGCACCGAACTCCATTCCTTGGGAACCTTACCTCAAATGGGTGCGAGCTCGAGCTCAAAACCTCATGATGCCATTCACTGCTTTACCGGTAATTATGGAACCTATAGGTGACGTACCTATACCGTTCTCATCCCGACATGCCTATTGATTTTGAAGACTTGAAGAGATCCGGATTCAACTAAAAGAAGAGAGGATACCTTTGAAGCTCAGTGTTATGCAAGCGAGAAGAAAGTGTTAGAGTTGACCAAGCTACTTCACGAGGAGCGAAACATCAACGCCTACATCGGCACCAAGAGGAAGCGCCCATGGGAGACTTAGAGCTTTAGGATGTTTATGTTTTCTTTTATTGTTTTGAACTATCCTTTGTACTTAAAAAGAAAAAAAAAAGAATAATAAAAAGAGTACTAATAAATGTTTGTTCATTGCTTGTTTAACAAATTTAAATCTCTAAGGTCCTTGAAAACATTGCATTGCATTCGCATAAACATCGCATAGCATAGCATAACATTGCATCAATGTACATTGAAGATTGGTTTCTCATTTGCTCGCTATTTATTTTAGCGAGAAAATGGCTCTGAAAGTCACAAAGATCTTCAAGCCTCGAATGCTCGCCAGAGATGTTTACCACTTGGTCCAAGGCCAAGAAGATCCAAGAAGCTCATCAATAAAAGAAGAAGGTTGTTGGTCTCTTCAACATGGGCGACGCTACAAAGGTGGTCCTAAAGGGTCGGTCGGATAGAGCTCTCAAGGAAGTGTCAAGAAGGAGGATGAGCAAAGTAACAAGGGTGATGGTGAAGGTAGTCACCGAACTTGAGAAGAACTATGATGATGGCCAATACTGATGAGGATGACAAGTACAAGCAACTTGAAGACCGTCTGTCGTGGAAAACTCAAGATGTCCGGCTGAATTTTGATGATCTGAGTCTTGTCCTGGTGTTGTGATTCCTCCCAAGTTCAAAGTTCCCACTTTTGCTAAGTATGATGGCATGTCTTGCCCTAAGTCGCATTAAAGTCCTATGTTCGTAAGATCAATCCCCACACCGATGATGAAAGTTGTGGATGCACTATTTTCAAGAGAGTTTGTCCGGAACTCAGTTGGAATGGTACTATCAGCTAGCGAATGACCATATCCGTACTTGGAATGACTTAGCTGATGCTTTCTATAGACAGTATGAGTACAATGCTGAATTGACACCCACTCGCATGCAACTACAAAGCATGTCTATGGGTCGTGATGAAGTTCAAGGAGTATGCTTAAATGGAGAGATCTAGAAGGCGAGTTCAACCACCCTTGTCCAATAGGAGTTGGTTGATATGTTCATGGGAACACCGACAGCCCATTCTTCAATCATCCGATTGGAAATTCTTCACCGGATTCACCGAGTTGATATTGACAAAGCGTATGAAGCCGGTATCAAGAGTGGAAAGATTCTGTGAGAGACACCTTCAAATGTCAAGAGATCTTTGGTGCTAAGAAAGAAGCTAATGCCGTGTATGGTCGTAAAAGCCGAGCCAAGACCGACCGCTCAATCTGTGGGGCGTTGTGATCTCCAATCCTACATCAAGACAACCTCAACAGACAACGCGTAGTCGAACGCCCGGCAAGTTTTACGAAGATCAACATGCCTTTGTCGCAAGCCTTGCAACACATGTTGAAAGCAGAGTGATTGCTTTGAGGATCCTCCTCATAATGTCAACACCTCCTCCGGTACAATCCTAATGCTATGTGCTTACCATTCCAATAGCCCTGGACATAGCAATCGATGATTGTTGGGCTCAAGAACAAGATTCAAGATATGATTGAAGCTAAGCATTGAGTTCGATCCTCCCGTCGAGACCGAATGTGATCAACGCCCTATGCCTAACCATGACAAGGGTTCCAATGTCACAGACGATACTTATGTTTTCAACATAGATGACTTGACCATTCCTCTAATGATGCAGAAGAATTTGCTGCAAGGTGTCAACCCAGGATGCCCAGAGAACTCATTGGTGCCCATCCACCGATGGTTGTGCTTGGTTGAGAAGACGGTTCGCATGATGGATAACCGTGAGATACTATTTCGAAACCACCGTGCGTGTGTGAAGAAATGTCTAAGTTGAAGATTGACAATGCGAATGAAACAGTACCATCTGTGTGGGATACCTTGGGGCAGCCAAGTGGAAAGTATGATTACATGGTGAAGTACACTGTTCCTGAAAGCTACAAGATTCCTATTGAAAATGTTAAGGCGACCGGATGGGGTGACGATTTCCCAGAAGATTACTGCAAGATAAAATATCTGAAATCAACACACTTCTTTCACACATGCACCCTTAGGGTAATTCTCTCGCTGCTTACAATTCAAAATGGTCATGTCCTCGAATGTAGAGGTATCCTAGCACCGTTGCTACAAACAAATCATCATAGTCCCTTCGATACAAAGATCATAAGACCCACGATGTCGCCTCCGAATACATGATCTTGACCCCGATTGTCGCCTACGAAAATGATGATAGTCCCTCGAATGTGCTAGGATACCCTACAAGTTGCCTTGAATGACCATCCGATGTCCCTTGAATGTCCCGCCACATCCAACGAATGGAGCTACCTACTAACTAATGGTATGGCTAGCGCTATTCTAAAGGAACGTAACAATGCAAAAAACGACCAATTCTGAGTAGGTGATAAGACTTTTAGTTGCTTGCTCTACCAAATGCTTTTCACACCACACACCTTTTTCAAAGTTCAAACTCTTTTCAAAAACGAAACATTTCCGAACACTTTGTATACATTCCTACATGAATCATTACAAAGTCAAAGCGAAATGCCTTTTCAAAACATTTTTGTCAAACACACAGAAAGCAATTTTAAAAAAGTGATCTAGAGCAACTAAGAGCCCGTAGAATAAACTGCGGATGGAAAGGGGTGCTAATACCTTCCCTTTTCATAACCTTCTCCTTACTCGAATCTAAACGAAGGTCTTTTCTGTACTTTTACCTTCCCTTAATTGGATAAAAATAAAAGTCGGTGGCGACTCTTGCTATCCGCACATTTGCGATACAAAAACTAAAAAGTCAGTTCACCGTATCACACACCCTTGTCCCATAGGGAGTTGGTTGATATGTTTATGGGAACACTGACATGCCCATTCTTCAATCATCTGATTGGAAACTCTTCAGCCGGATTCACCGAGATAATATTGACAGGAGAGCATATTGAAGCTGGTATCAAGAGCAGAAAGATTCAGATAGAGTCGTCATCAAATGCTGCGAAGAGATCTTTTGGTGGTAAGAAAGAAGCCAATGCTGTGTATGGTCAGAAAAGCTGAGCCAAGACCGACCGTGCTCAATCTGTGGGGGCAGTTGTGATCTCTAATCCTACATCAGCACAACCTCAGGGAGACAACACACGTAGCCAGAACGCGCCACGAAGACAGTTTGCGAAGATCAACATGCCATTGTCGCAAGCCTTGCAACACATGTTGAAAGTAGAGTCGACACTGAGGATCCTCCTCAAAACATCAACACTTCCTCCGAGATACAATCTTAATGCTAAGTGTGCTTACCACTCCAAAGCCTGGTCACGACATCGACAATGTTGGGCTCAAGAACAAGATTCAAGATATGATTGAAGCTAAGTAGATTGAGTTCGATCCTCCTGTTGAGACCCCGAATGTGATCAATGCGCCTATGCCTAACCATGACAAAAGTTCCAATGCTATTGGTGAGAACTCTTACGTTTTCAATATAGATGACTTGACCATTCCTCTGATGACTGTTAAGAAGAATTTGCTGCAATCCGGTGTCAATCCAAGATGCCCAGAGAATTATCGTTGGTGCCCATCTGCGCCTGACGGTTGTGCTTGGTTGAGAAGACGTGTCCAGTGCATGATGGATAACCGTGAAATACTATTTCTGAAACCACCTATGGAGGATCTGTGTGAAGACATGTCTAAGAAACTGAAGATTGAAGATGTGAATGAAATTGTACCGAATGTGTGGGATACCTTGGGGCAGCCAAGTGGAAAGTTTGATTACATGGTAAAATATACTGTTCCTGAAAGCTACAAAATTCCTATTGAAGATGTTAAGGCAACTGGATGGGGAGACGATTTCCCAGAACATTATGCTGATGTAAACACAATAAGGATTTCCCCTGCTGATTCTGTGCCTAGAGTGGCACCTCTCATCATTACTTCTCCCAGACTAGTTCCATATTCCTCTGACAAAGCTATTGCTTGGAATTATGGATCTGAGGTTTACTATCATGGCGTCAAGCAAGACTCTCTAACTATTGGAGACCTTACAGTTGAAGCTGCTATTCCTGACATTGACAACATCACCGGATCAAGTAAGGTGACCAGAACCGGAAGAGTATTCTCTCCAGAAATCTCTCCTCCAAAAGACACTGCGACTCCAACTCGCATTCCAGCTATTCAACCAGTTCCCGAGACTAGAGGGAAAGAGCCAGTAACCCATCCTGCTCAGACAGAAGTACCAAAGGAAGTTGCTGAGGATACCTCCAAATAAGAAATGGAGGAAATTCTGAAGATAATCAAGAAGAGTGCCTACAATATGGTGGAACAGTTGGGACAGACTCCGTCCAAGATCTCCATGCTCGCTCTGCTCTTGTGCTCTGAGGCTCATGCTAAAGCCTTGGTGAAGTTTCTGAAGAATGCTCATGTACCGCAAGACACTAGTACTGATCAATTTGAAGTTTGTATTGCTTACCTGGCTGCCAACAACGGCCTAGGCTTCTCTGATGTTGATTTGACTCCGACCGGAAGGAAACACAACAAAGCCTTGCACATCTCTGTTGAATGCAAGGGCGTCACCTTATATCATGTTTTGGTAGATACCGGTTCTGCTCTGAATATCCTACCGAAGACTGCTTTTGATCGACTTGATGGTGAAGGACTGGTTCTGAAGCCCAGTGACATAGTTGTGACAGCTTTTGATGGTTCTAAGCGAACAGTGCTTGGAGAGCTCACTCTACCTATTAAAGTCGGTTCCCAGACTTTTGATTCCATTTTCTTTGTCATGGACATCCGTCCAGCTTACTCTTTCTTACTTGGACGTCCTTGGATACATGGGGTAGGTGCTGTTACCTCTACCTTGCATCAGAAGCTGAAGTACCCAGTGAAGGGGAAGGTTGTTACAGTATGTGGTGAAGAGGAATATATGGTCAGTCATCTAGAGTCATTCTGATATCTCGAGATGGAAGGTGAATTCTTTGAGACTCCCTGTCAAGCTTTTGGAACAATCCCCAGAGTCATGCTTGTTGACTCTCCCGTCACCCCTGAAGTTACACAAGTTCCGCCTAGGATGGCCTCGCTGAAGGATGCTCAAGTTGCAGTTGAAGAAGGAGGAAGTACTATTTAGGGACAGCTCCCTGATCTTCCTTTCAAATCTGACAAGACGGGTTTAGGCTTCACCATCAGAGGTCAGAAGATGATACGCCGCGAACGTGCCGGCCAACTTCCTCTCTGCATTATCCAGAATGGAGTCCATGCTATAGAAGACGATGACGACGACTTCGACATCAGCAAGTGGATCTTCCCAACTCCTGACAACGGACTCAACAATTGGAAGATTGAAGACGTCATACCAATCTCCTTTAGACATGAGTAAATTGCCTTTGTTTTTGTTTTGCTTTTCGTTTTCTATGTTTTGAACAATAAACTCTAAAGCCTAGTGCCTTGCCCGGGACATCGTGGCTCGTTTGTGAGGGTCATTTTCTGTCATTTGCATATTTTCATTCAATAAAATCGTTGGACTTTTTCATTTAATTGTTGCTTTCTTTCTTTTACTTTATCACCCCTTCAAAAAGCTATGTGTTTCTTACACACACCCACGTGATACACTGCAGAATCACTCTGAATCTCGTTGATAACAGCTATGCTATTGCTAAATATGACTTCGATAATCCGATCTACCAAGCCGAAGACGAAGGTGAGGAAGATTGTGAAGTGCCAGGAGAACTTGTCAGACTGCTACAGCAAGAAGATCGAGTTATACAACCGCACGAAGAGCCAGTTGAGGTGGTGAATTTGGGTACTGATGAAGACAAAAGAGATCAAGATAGAGCGGGTCTTGAGAAGTGTTAAAGAAAGATTGGTCTGATGATACGAGACTACATCGAGGTTTTTGCTTGGTCATACGAAGACATGCCCGGTTTAGACATTGACATTGTGGTACACCAGTTACCGACAAAAGAAGGTTTTCTCCTAGTGAAACAGAAGGTTCGTCGCATGCGTCCTGAGATGTCTGAGAAAATTAAAGCTGAAGTTATGAAGCAGTTCAACGTCGGTTTCTTAGCTATTACTTCTTATCCACAGTGGGTTGCAAACGTGGTACCCGTACCTAAGAAGGATGGCAAAGTACGAATGTGTGTGGATTACAGAGATCTGAACAAAGCAAGTCCGAAAGACGATTTCCCACTTCCTCATATTGATGTTCTAGTTGACAACACCGCTCAGCATAAGGTTTTCTCCTTCATGGATGGTTTCTCCAGTTACAATCAGATCAAAATGGCTCCTGAAGACATGGAGAAGACAACTTTCGTTACACAGTGGGGTACTTTCTGCTACATGGTTATGCCTTTCGGACTAAAGCACGCTGGCGCCACTTATCAGCGTGCTATGGTGGCATTATTTCATGACATGATTCATCACGAGATAGAGGTCTACGTCGACAACATGATAGCTAGATCACAGACTGAAGAAGAACATCTTGATCATCTGCAGAAACTATTTGATAGACTGAAGAAGTACAGACTGAGACTTAATCCCAACAAGTGCACCTTTGGAGTCAGATCCGGTAAACTCCTAGGGTTTGTCGTTAGTGGAAAAGGTATTGAAGTTGACCCCGCCAAGGTTAAAGCTATTCAAGAAATGTCAGCTCCCCGCACCGAGAAGGAAGTCAGGGGTTTCTTGGGACGATTGAATTACATTGCCAGATTCATTGCACATCTAACTGCTACTTGTGAGCCAATCTTCAAGTTACTGAAGAAAGATCAAGTGGTAGAATGGAATGACGATTGCCAGATCGCTTTTGACAAAATCAAGGAGTACCTACAGAATCCTCCTATCCTGATGCAGCCCGCCGAAGGAAGACCTCTTATCATGTACTTGACAGTGTTAGAGAACTCAATGGGGTGTGTGTTGGGTCAACATGACGAGTCTGGTCGAAAAGAGTATGCAATATACTACCTTAGCAAAAAGTTTACCGACTGTGAAACAAGATACTCACAGCTCGAGAAAACTTGCAGCGCTTTGGCTTGCTCATGCCGACTAAGATAGTATATGTTGACTCACACTACCTTATTGATCTCCAAGATGGATCCGATAAAATACATATTTGAGAAACCAGCTCTCTCCGGAAGAATAGCAAGATGGCAGATGATCTTGATTGAATACAACATCCAATATACTTCTCAGAAAGCGATCAAAGGAAGTGTAGTAGCCGATCATTTGGCTCATCAAGTCGTAGATGACTATCGGTCTATGCGATTCGAGTTTCAGCGAAGATATTTTGTTAGTTCGATTGTGAAGAACCGTGCCCAGACGAAGGACCGAACAAGGATCCCGATGGACCATGGTCTTTGATGGAGCCTCAAACGCACTTGGCAATGGCATTGGCGCCATCATTACATCTCCCACAGTGACACTCCTTTCACCGTGATTATGTTTCAATTGCACTAACAACATGGCCGAATACGAGCCTGCATCATGGGTATCAAAGCTGCTATTGACTTAAGAATCAAGTTCTTACAAGTGTATAGAGACTCAGCTTTAGTGATCAGTCAGATTAAGGGCGAGTGGGATACGAAGCATCCGAATCTCATTCCATATCGAGAGCATGTTTTGAGTTTGATCACCTACTTCGAAGAGATCACTTTCAATCACATTCCACGAGAAGAGAATCAGTTGGCAGACGCATTGGCTACTATGTCATCTATGTTCAAGGTCAGATGGGACAACGAGGCTCCCCAAGATCATCATTGAGAAGTTTGACGAACCAGCGTATTGTTATGAACTTGACACAGAAGAGAAAACTTGGTACTACAACGTGAAGAGGTATCTTGAGACTCAGGAATATCTCGCAGGGGCATTTGTCAACGATAAGAAGTTTTTGAGAAGGTTCGCATCCAAATTCTTCCTCAGCAACGGCATCTTATACAAACGCAACCACGACTTGTGCTTACTCCGCTGTGTGGACCAAAAAACAACAGCACGTATCATGGAAGAGTTACACGAAGGCGCATTTGGTACCCACTCCAGTGGTCATACGATGGCTATGAAGATGTTGAGAACAGGTTACTATTGGTCCACCATGGAAGCTGATTGTCACTGCTATGCTCGATCTTGTCACAAATACCAGATTTATACAGACAAAGTACACGTACCTCCAGTACCTCTGTACCTCTGACTGTTCTAACAGCTCCTTGGCCTTTTGCAATGTAGGGCATTGACATGGTTGGAGAAGTCAAGCCCACCGCTTCCAACGGACATCGTTTCATCCTTGTGGCAATTGACTATTTCACCAAGTGGGTAGAAGGAGCCTCGTTCGCATCTGTTACCAAGAATGTTGTGGCTCGATTCATCAAACATAATCTTATTTGTCGGTATGGCACTCCCGAAAGGATTATCGCAGATAATGGCTCTAATCTCAACAACAAGATGATCACCGAACTCTGCACGCAGTTCAAGATCAAGCATCATAACTCTTCTCCGTATCGGCCTAAGATGAATGGCGCAGTGGAAGCAGCCAACAAGAAAAGTAAGAAGATTATACAGAAGATGACAGTGACTTACAAAGATTGGCATGAGATGTTACCATTTGCTCTTCATGGTTATCGTACTATAGTAGCAACATCAACAGGGGCAACCCCCTCCTCTCTTGTATATGGTATGGAAGCAGTCCTACCCATCGAGGTTCAGATACCCTCAACCAGAGTCCTCTAGGATGCAGAGCTAGGCGAAGACGATTGGATCCAAACTCGCCTTGATCAGATCAACTTGATTGACGAGAAGCGACTCGCATCCATCTGCCATGGACAAATCTATCAGAAGCAAATGATCAAAGCATTTAACAAGAAAGTCAAGCATCGAGTTTACCAAGTCGGTGATCTAGTAGTCAAGCGCATTCTTCCACAAGGTGATCCCAGGGGCAAATGGACTCCCACCTATGAGGGACCATTTGTAGTCAAGACAGTATTTTCCGGCGGAGCTATGGTACTTAGCACCATGGATGGTGAAGACTTCCCACACCCTGTGAACGCAGACATAGTCAAAAAATACTACGCATAAAAGACACCCGCTAGGTTGACTGACCTAGGCAAAAATAAGGGCATCCTGGCGAACCAAAAGGGTTCGGGCAAAACTTAAGGATATATACAAAACATGTACACCCGGCAAGTCGAAAACCTGCAAAGGCGGCCTGGGCAAAAAAGGGTATCCCGGTAGACTGAAAACCCGAAAGGGCGGTCTAGGAAAAAGTTAGGGATTTAAGCGTACGACTATGTCTCGTCCGGATCACTTATCTACAAGACTACTATCAGCATTTAAGATTCAAATGGCGAAGATCAATTCACTCACTTTCTACTGACATCAAGGAGATGAGATAGTTGAAATATATGAGTACTAGCATAGTTGGAACTTAACGAGATTGTTTCCGCATAGCTTTTTACGTTTCTTGTGTACAAACTGCTTGGCCATACGCCAGATTTCGAATTAATACAAATCCTTTCTCTTTACAATTTTCACTATTGTTGTTTGCATAAAGTCCAACGTTTGCTTTGAATGATTATATGCATCTGACAATAAAAATCTATTTACAAACATGCGAAAAGTGAACGAACAAAGTAATTACTACAGGCTCTAGAAATTGAGATGACGCCGGAAGTCACCAATACGTTCCCCTCCACTAGTCCAGACATTCCAGGCTTCATCACGTTAGTCCCCGAGCAGTGATTCCAATCAACTAACCCTGTTACATCAGTCTCCAGGCAGTAACGTTTCATCACCAGCAGAGGTATCTATCCCCAGCAGAATATCTCTCAACAATTACCATTCCCTCGGCAGCAGCAATATCCAGACTCAAAACTTGGTCAGATAGTGCATCGGAGGAAATCTACATCTTTATCTCCCTAGCTAGAGATTTCGAAGGGCTCCAGATCCTTCCTACTCTATCTCCCAACAACTATCAAATGCTCTCCAGCAAGATCTACACGCAAAATCCCCAGTAGAACGCCTCCTAAATTTTTCCCCAGCAGGGTCTACGCACAAGATCCTCAGTAGGGTACCTCTTGATATCTACCATCCCCGACAATATCCAGACTCGAAACTTGGTCAGATAGTGCATCGGAGGAATCAAGGTTATCTTTCTTCTCAGGATTTCTAATTCGTTTCGTCCCCAAACAGAAGTCAGAAATCCCCAAGCAGGACGTCCGCGTCTTCTTCAAGATGGATATGTTTTGAAATACCACAGCATCTATCATTCATACATTACTCATAAAAAGTCATAATTACACGTATGTCATTCATACACATTGTCATGCATCATAACCTGCATAAGACTAACGATATTCTATCAAAGTTTCTTTTGTTTTTCCCCAAAAATAGGTGAAAATCACTTTCGACAAACAGGTCCAGGATTAATACCCGAAGCCAGACGGGAAACCCTATCCTCACGACCGCCCGAGTTGTCCTCCGACAACCGATCCAGGATTAATACTCGAAGCCAGACGGGAAACCCTATCCGAACGACCATCCGATTTGTCCTCCGACAACCGATCCAGGATTAATACCCGAAGCCAGACGGGAAACCCTATTCGAACGATCACAGGTTATCCTCCGATAACAGGCATTGGATCAATACCCGAAGCACAACAGGGAAGTTGTCCACATTCTGCCGACTATTATCCCCTCAGAGTAATCAAGACGAAGATTTATTCTGACTCTCTCTTATTATCAACAGCAACTACAGAGTCTAGCGTACGACTCAGTTGCCTCGGATGGCATCTTAAGCCCATCTCCAACTATTTGTCGACATCTCTCCATTTTCAGGATGCTGCATATTTGGTTAAAAACCAATACAAACCAACAACTTCATTCAAAGACGAGTGTTGAAGTCTAACATACGACTCAACATCATTCTCTCCGGATGGCATCTTAATCCCATCTTCGTACTCTCTTCTATCTTCAGGAACGTCTGCAGAGCCTAGCATACGGCTCGTTCCCCAGCATCAGTCTCTCCGGATGGCATTTTAAGCCCATCTCTGATGACTCTCCCACCCAGGCAATGTCTTGAGTCTAGCATACAACTCATTCCTCAGCGAAATCTTCAGCTCTTCCAGATGGCATCTATAAGCCCATTCCCGCATCATCAATCAACGGCGAGTGCAAATTTTCAGGTGTACTCGAGTGTTCAATCATCTTTTACCTCCAGGTCATGAAAGGCAAGCACGCCAATCTAACCCTTCCAGTACAAGAAGATTGAACAGGGGCAGCTTTCATACCCCAAAATTTTCCCTCCTATTCCTCAAGACATTTCATATATCCATACTCAAGGATTCCTCAAGGGTTGATCAGACAAACCCTCTCCTAGACAATCAACCCAAACTAGGGTTTGGCAATTTTCAGATCAATATGGACTTCCAACATCTACAATGGTCATCATTCCTCCTTATATGCTTCAAAGATTCTCCATGGCAAGTTTCAAGCCTCACAAGTCAAGTTTCCTTAGACAATTGCTCAGATGGTTGAAAATCAGTTGTATTGGACAAAAAGTCAACTGTGGTCAACATACAGTCAAACTTCATAATTTTTGGTCAACATCCTCATTTTGAAGTCACATTCATAATTTGATCAAGGGTTGATCATGATTCATCAAGAAAACTCAAGATTTGCTCAAAAGTCAAACTTTCCAAATTAGGGTTTTCCAATGAAAACTCAACTGAACTTTGACTGAGCATAACTTCTTCATACTTTCTTAGAAATTTTTCCACCACCTCTCATTTTGAAGGAAATTCAATTCTATACAACTTCGGGTCTCACAAGAATGGCCAAAAAATGCTTCATTTGGAAGGTATGGATCAAAACATTACAGGTCCTTTTCAAAGTCAACAAAAAGTCAACTTTTTGTAATGAAGTTTTGTTGAGTATGGAAACTCCAATTGATATGAAACCAAAGAGGTTGTTTAGAGTAAACCTAGAGATTTCTAAAAAGTCCCAGAACACTCAAAAATATGGAAAATTGAGCAAAATACACCTTGTACAAGTTGGGCATTTTCGGACAATTGCACAAAGAGAGATACTTGTCAAAATCCAATTTTTTTCCAAATGGGCCTATAATTTTATGATCCAAACTTGTTCATAATATTATTTGTGACCTATTGATGCCTTGCCACGACCATCTTTTGTTTTTTTGATTTATTTTTGAATTTAAAAGCATTTAATTCAAATTTAAATTATATAAAATATGAAAACAAGGTATAATTTCAATTGGATTGGATTTTTATCAAACTTGAGGTCCAAGATAGCCCAAACAACTTGCCAATTTCGTGCTAGCTCTCACATGGAAGAGAAAATCATATTTTCAAAAGATTTGATTTGATTTGAAAGAGGAAATTTTTTGCATTCAAGAGGAGATCTTTTTTTCATTCTTTTTACTCTCATTCCCCACTCTATAAATACTGATCACATTGCACAAGACCAAGGACAAAACCCTAGCCTATGCAAGCAATCCTTGTTTTCAATTTTTTTCTCAAAGTTGTGAAAATCGTGTTTCATTCTCCAACCGTTTTCAATCCAATTTGAGCATTCCATTGTGTTCCTGAGGTAATTTGGAGTAAGTATACATCATTGTCCATGGTTGAAACGGCCTGAATCAAGCCATACATGATCATACATATTCATATTTTTCTTGAATTTACATTTTTATTATCTGTGTGTTTTAATCGAAACTAACCATTTCATTGTGTTCCTGAGATGCAATAGATAAGATCTGGGCCATCGTTTCATAGCTTGAACGTCAGAAACACCATTTGCCATGCTTAGGGTTTTTAGAACTGCTTGCTTCGAAACCAGGTTTACAGGTCGATTCAGGGAAAACGAGCATCACCACTAGATTCGCAGACCCCAATTTAGGGGGGGTAGCCTTAACCTTAAGTCTTGATTTTCAATATTTTGCAGGTTCCAGAAATTTAGTCGCCGGCGTCGCTGACCTGTTGACTCTGGTCGTCTGCAAGCGTGGCACGTCCTGACTCTCTGATTCGTCCATCCATGCATCCTGGGTCCCACGCGGTTGACTGTGTTTGAAAATCAGAAATCATGACACGTTTACATACTTAATGCATTGTTTCCAGTTTCCAAACACCAAATGCAGTTTGGCTCAGTGGTAAAGGCAAGCAGACTTGAGTTCTCATCCAGAGGTCTCCAGTTCGAATCCTGGAAAGACCTTTCTTTTTTGCTTATTTGAAAAACTAACATATTTTTCTATTTTCTCTTAATATTTTCCTTTAATTTAATTTATCTTCAATATTTTTTATCATGCATCTAAAAAACTCCAAAAATATTTCTTTTTTGCATTATTATCAGAAAAATACTTATTTAATTTTTAATAAAGAAAATATTATTTTTGCATGCATATTTAATTTAATTATTAATTAATCGTTTAAATGACTTTTAATTGTTCTTAAATATCGAAATCGATTCTGAAAATTACCAAAAAATTATCTTGTCATATTAATGTCATTATTAACCCAGAACATTTTTCTCCATTTAAATTTCTTATTTTTACTAACATTTTTCCTCTTATGCAATTTTCTCGTATTTTCGATTATGTATCTGTTCACAGGTTGTAACGTTTTGGACGATTTTTCTTGCTCTTATTTTTCAATTATGTAACTGCCTATGGGATATAATAGTTTAATTAGGACTTTTATTTTCCGCACTCTTATTATGTAACTTCCCCAAAGCCATGTAATAGCGTAGGACTTTATCTTTTCCGCACTTTACATTCCGCAATTTACTTACCGCACCCTATAAACTGCTAGTAATTAGGCGTGTATGGCAAGATAAAATTGGACATAGATCGCTCATAATTTCAAGATAATACATATCTGAATTTGACACACTCTTTCACACATGCACCCCTTAAGGTAATTCTCTCGTTGCCTTTACGATTTCAAATGGTCAAGTCCCTTGAACGTAGAGGTATTCTAGCACCGTTGCCTTCAAAACAAATCATCATAGTCCCTTCGATACAAAGATCATAGACCCACGATGTCGCCTACGAATACATGATCTTGATCCTCGATTGTCGCCTACGAAAAATGATGATAGTCCCTTCGAATGTGCTAGGATACTTCCTACAAGTTGCCTTCTATGACCATCCGATGTCCCTTCGAATGTCCCGCTTACATCCAACAAATAGGGTTACCTACCAACTAATGGTATGGATGGCACTATTCTAAAGGAACGTAAAACAACACGAAAACGACCATTCTGAGTAGGTAATAAGACTTTTAGTTGCTTGCTCAATCAAATACTTTTCACACCACACACTTTTGTCAAAGTTCAAACTCTTTTCAAAACAAAAACATTTCCGAACACTTTGTATAAATTCCTACATGAATCATTACAAAGTCAAAGCGAAATGCCTTTTCAAAACATTTTTTGTCAAACACACAGAAAGCACCTTTTTAAAAAAAAAGATGATCTAAGAGCAACTAAGAGCCCGTAGATAACTAAGGATGGAAAGGGGTGCTAATACCTTCCCTTTTCATAACCTTCTCCCTTACTCAGAATATAACGAAGGTCTTTTCCTGTTCTTTTCACATTCCCTTAATTGGATAAAAGAAAAGTCGGTGGCGATTCTTGCTATCCGCACATTTGCGATACAAAAATCTCAAAGTCAGTTCACCGTATTACAGAAACACTCCAACAGAGATTTCAATTTCAGTTCGAAGAGGTAAGATACTCAGACTTTGAACTCTATGATTCATGCATTCCAGTTCAAAAATTGCTTGGCCATTTTGTTTCTGCACTCATGCTGATCATTAACCCTCAATCAATTTCATAAATCATGAACCATACACGATTTCATGTTGATTCTTAAAATTAGGGTTCATCTGTCCTCGTTCAAAATTAATCATCTTAAGTTCAAAATAAATGAAATTAAACATCACCATCATATTCCTGGGTTTAAAACGAGCAACTATTCCCGATGAAATTGCTATTATATTCAAACATCACCATTATATTCAAACATCACCATTATATTCCTTCGTTCGTTTGTTTTCATTCGCTTGTTTATACATCAATTCCATTGGTATTAAGAGAAGCATTATTCCCGATGAAACTGCTCTTATATCCAATGGGCCTCCCTCACGGTGTAAGTCCCAATCCTTTTTATGTACATATTCAATTTCCTTGTACATATTCATAAATATCCAAGCATAAACTTCTTTCGTTTGTTTTAATTCACTTGTTTATACACCAATTCCGTTGGTATTAAGAGAAGCATTATTCCCGATGAAACTGCTCTTAAACCAATGGGCCTCCCTCACGGTGTAAGTCCCAACCCTCCTATGTACATATTCATTTCCTTGTACATAAACACCCCGTCGTGTACATATTCATTCCCTTGTACACATTCAAACTTGTAAATAATCAAGTCACACTTGCTTTAATTGCTCGTTTTATACATTTGTTTATATTTCCTTCATAAACTCCTGTGAATACACAACATACTTGTTCATATAACTGTTCAGTTATAACATAACAATTAGCCTAACAAATAGGTTCCTCTTTAGCCTCCTCTTGGGCTTCATATGAGATAACTCATTCATATGAGTTAGGCTCCTCTTAGGCTTCATATAGGAAAACTCATTTACTGAGTTTAGCCTCCGCTTAGGCTTCGTATAAGACAACACTCCCCTGCTGAGTCAGCCTTCTCTTGGGCTTCATTCAAAAGAACTCCCTCATTGAGTTTAGCCTTCTCTTGGGCATCAAACAAGAAAGAGATCAGGAAATATCTTAACAGCCTCCTATTGGGCTTCCAATACAAAGAATCACATACGCTAGGGTAGAACCTTGAGAGTATGATTTCCCGGTGAAATCACTCTTGAAACCCTAAGAGGATGGTTTCCCAGTGAAACCACTCTTAAAGCCAAAACTAGCCATACCCTATAGCTTCCTCTTGAGCTTCATACAAGGACCCTCGATGACCCTCAGAATGCCTTCTCTTGGGCTTACAATACAAGGACCCTCGATGACCCTCGGAATGCCTCCTCTTGGGCTTACAATACACGGACCCATGGGCTTCTTAAAAGCATCCCCCTAATCCAATCAATTTCTCCTAAGAGATTTAGACATTTATCATCTCTATGGAAGAAGTATCTCATCTATCACATCACATACAATCAAATACTTTTTCAAACACTTTTTCAAACAAAAACATCTTTTAACCTGTAAGTGGTAACGCTTGTACACTCAAGAAAAACACCCAATGCTTACAATTAAAGATTCAATCACCTTTCAAACATCTTTCTTAACTCGTAAGTGGTAACACTTGTACACTCAAGAAAAACACCTATAACTTACGATGAAAGATTTAATCAATCAACCTTTCAAAATGTATGTGATGAAATAGATTAGATACATTTTTCATTAAGATGACATTCGTCTTTGTCTCTTAATAACATCCCGTTGCTTCCACTAGCATAAGTGGGAACTACGATTGCTCTGACTTTCTCAACCTCCCTTTGAGAATACGTAGGCACAAGGTCTCATCCTTGGCAAGCATACTTCTTTCTCCCTCACACTAAACAAACCATAGCTCCCTTTAGATTCGAGCTACAGATGCTCTGATTCCCATTAAGGGATATGTATGCAGAAGATCCCAATGATCTTTGCGAGCACAATAATAACAAAACCTAGGATCCCACATAAACTACCTTTCTTAAAATCCAAAGGAGAAACTTTCCCAATAATAGAAATAGCAATTTAAAACACACAAACATATCAAACTATTCATATATAAAGCTATAGATAACTATATATATTTAGGGTGCCACATTTATTCCCTTTATATCATATCATATCATATCTCCCCAATGCGTTGCGTCTAGTTCGCGCTAGTCGTAATGCATATCATATCAATTGAGGGTATTGCAGCTTTCCCCTTTTTCATAATCATTTTTCTTGTATTGGAAATAATAAAGCTTGATGCTCGCGACATCTTTATAAATAAATCAAAAGAGTAAATTGTTTCGAGCCAGAGAATCCGAATTTCGATTCGATTCCCTCGCGCGCCACTTTTTAACGCGAACAGAAAAAATGGCGACTCTGTTGGGGAGTACGCTAAACTTTTATTTTCAAAAAATAGTGACTCTGCTCAAGAGCACTAAGCTTTTTTGTTTTCAAAAAGAAAAAAAGAGGGGTTAAGCTTTCATATGTGCATATGTTTGTTTTTCTTTATTGTGTGTTTTCGCGATTTCATCTGATGGAAAGAAATCCTAACCTGGATTTAAGAGACATTTTTAGATCTAGGTGGGGGTATAGTCCTATTAAATTGTGGGAAGTTTCATTACTTACTAAGTTAATTTGAGATCCCTCTTTCAGTGGAGGTTGTCTTGGGAGTATTTGTGTTTAGCAAGTATTTGCGAAGACATTTTGCTTTCGAGAGAACTAACAAAGCTGAGTGGTTGTAGAACACATAACCCATCCTGGCCATTTAGGACGTAGTGCAGAAGCTATACAGGTGTAAGCTGGGAATAGTTGTCATGGGAGACTACGATCAGGCGAGTTTTTCTTGAAAAATATTATTGGACTTCGAGTATTCAACAATTCTTTTAATATTTCAAAGAGAAGCATTGAACCTGTATTATCAGTAGAACTTGTTTCATAAATGAATAAGCCCATAGAACTTACCCACGTTTGGTTCTTATCGTTGGCCTCATGCTCGTGACTTCAAACGCTTGAACGTGTGTATAACCACTAACCATGTTTGAATCTTTGTGGCATTCATGCATTCATTCAAAAACTTCATTTCTCTTCCCATTTCCAAAGAATTTAGAGATTTTTTCTTTGTAAACATTTTAGGTTAGAGGGATGGACGTCAGAGGAAGATTTACCAAGAAATACAGTTTTAGAATTCCTGATGTAGGAAAATTAAAAGAGTTAGCATCCTTGGTAGAAGATCCCTCAAATTTCAGAAAACGCTATGGAAGCTTTGGCCAAGATGAGGCTAGAGAAAGAAGCTTTGGAAGACAAGTTTCTTAAGACTGACTTTGAAAATGAAAAGCTTAAGAAGCAGGTCAAAGATCATGAAAAAACGCTCTACTTCGGAAAGATAACGCGATCAAAAGATACATCAAAGAAAGAAAAAGAAAGCTTGAAGAAATGACAACCAGCAATCCTGCTCCTGACGAGTGGAAGAAAGTCATCAACAAGCTGAAAGCCGAGAAAGCTGAACTGAAAGCTTACTATGGGAAAGAAATCCTGAAGTTGAAGCTGCGTCAAGCATTTGGTTCTTCATCAGACGAAGACGATTAATTAGTTTAGCTTTAGCTTTATCATTTATTTTATCATTGTAAGAGCTATGCTAAAAAAAAATTGTTGTAATCTTCTTTCAATAATTAATAAAATAAGTGTTTTCCATCCAAATGTTTACTAGAAATTTCTCTTTTAGTATAAATTCTTTGGAAATTCTTTTCTCTTTGCATTCATAATCATGCATCATACTTTGCATCTCGAGTTTGTCGTTTAGAGTCTTATCTTTTGGAATTTTTTCTAGAGATAAAGATCGTCGAGCTGTCGCGTCTTAGAGTTTCTCGACTATGTTCGCAGTCAACTCGCAGATACAATACTCGTGCAAATAGGAGAAAAGCAATGGAAGATTTTGAGCAAGAAAATGTTGAGCTTCTTAGCACAGTGACAACACTTCAGGAAGAGGTGGAGAGAGTCACTTATTTGGTAAGTTCGTTGGCAACTACACAAAATCAGCAAACAACATTAAACAGTCGAAATCAAGCAACAATTCCAGAGATCTCTACTACTCCAATTTCAGCTGTTGCAGTCAGTAATCCTCTCTTCAGTATGCCAGAAGGTTATCCATGGGGCATGCCTTTCAATTTCGGCATTGGATTTTGTCAACCCACTTCTGAAGTACAGGCAACCACGATTGAGGTTCCTACTTTACAGAACTCAGCATTTACTCCGCAGTACGGAGTAAATTTTTCGCAAGTCACTATGACAGTTTCTCAACCGATCATGACAAACTCAGCTTCTGTAGTTCACGCTACTGCGGACGAAGAAGTCTATCATAACCCAGGCGATAACACGAATCCTCGTGGCCAAATGGAAAATCTCCAGGAACAATTCCATAAGATGCAGCTTGAGATCAAAACAATTTGTGGAAAGGAATTGTTTGGGATGAATGCCCATGATCTATGTCTAGTTCCTCGCGTAAGGATACCTGCTAAGTTCAAAGTCCCCGACTTTGAAAAATATAAAGGAAATTCCTGCCCGCAGAGTCATCTTACAATGTACTCTAGAAAGATGTCTACATATAATGACAATCACCAATTGCTCATTCACTATTTCCGAGACAGTCTCACCGGTGCCCCACTGAAGTGGTACATGGGATTAGATAGTGCAAATATCCAGACGTTCAATGACCTAGGTGAAGCCTTTGTCCAACAGTACAAATTCAATTTGGACATGGCTCCAGATGGAGATCAACTCCGTTCTTTGTCTCAAAAGGAAAAAGAGACGTTCAAAGAATACGCCGAACGTTGGAGGGAAATTGCTGCCCAAGTTAATCCCCTGTTAGAAGAAAAAGAAATGACCAAGGTTTTGCTGGACACTCTTGGCCCATTCTACTACGAACGCGTGGTCGCCAGCGCTCCCGGAGATTTCACCGAAATGGTAAGCATGGGGATGCGACTAGAAGGAGTCCGAACAGGACACCTAACCAAAGAAATAGGGTCTTCAAGCGAAACAGAAGAGAGTCAGAACTGGTTTCCCGAAGAAGAAAGAACACGACGTTGGAATGGTATCCCGAGGGAAACCAAGGAAAAATGTCAGTCACCGACAACAGGTAGCCACGATAGCACCAGTTGTTAATACAAGTTCAAACATGGGAATTACCTCGCAATTCTAGCAAAGTCAACAGCCTCGACAACAGGCTCAACAATTCAACAACAATCAGAATTATACTCCTCGAATCTCGCAGTTTGATCCAATTCCGATGACGTACATGGAATTATATCCTGCCTTGATAGAAATAAATCTTGTGCAAACAAGATTACCACCTCTGGTACAAGACAAGTTACCTTGGTGGTACAAAGCAGATGTGTCTTGCCCTTTTCATCAAGGGGCACCGGGTCATGATCTCGAACACTGCATAGCACTAAAAGCCGAAGTTCAAAGGTTAGTGAGGGCTAATCTTCTCTCCTTCAGGAATACAAATCCAAATGTACAAGCAAATCCACTTCCCAATCATAGTGGACATACCGTGAATTTGATACTCAAGAATACAGATCGGCATCTTATCACTGACATAAATATGATAAGAGAAAGCTTGGTACAGCTCCATGCTACATTCAGCACAATGGGTGCCTTTGCTAAACATGACTACACAGTCTGCAGAATCTTCTTCACAGACTTTCGAGGATGTCCAGCTGTGAGAGCAGACCTTCAACGGTTAATAGACATTGGCGACATTCAGATATTCAAAAACAGAAACGTTTATGACGTGAATATGTTAGGGCATTATCCGCATGAGCTTTTAGTCTCAGATATCAACTCGGAAATTCCCGAAGTAAACGTCATTATCCCCTATGTCAACTCAGACTTTGACGAGATTCTAAAGCTGATCAAGAAGAGTGAGTACAAATTTGTGGATCAACTGATGCAGACTCCCTCCAAAATCTCAATACTCTCTCTACTTCTGAATTCCGAAGCCCACCGAGAAGCCTTGACGAAAGTGTTAGATCAAGCTTACATAGATCACGATGTGACTACAGATTAATTTTGTGGAATTGTAGGCAACATAACAGCTTGCAACAATTTAAGCTTCAGTGATGAAGAACTCCCAGAGGAGGGAAGAGATCACAATCTTGATCTACATATCTCTATGAATTGCCAATCAGACTCTCTATCTAACGTACTAGTGGACATTGGCTCATCCTTGAATGTAATGCCAAAAACGACTCTCGCTCTTTTATCATACAAAGGAATACCGATGAAATCCAATGATATAGTGGTCAAAGCCTTTGATGGATCAAGGAAATCCGTTATTGGGGAAGTTGACCTTCCAATGACGATTGGTCCACATACCTTCCAAATTACCTTCCAGGTCATGGACGTGCCAGCTGCTTACAATTGTTTGCTAGGACGACCTTGGATACACGAAGCAGGAGCAGTGACATCCACGCTCCATCAGAAACTGAAATTCACAACAAATGGGAAGCTAGTAACCATCATCGGTGAACAAGCTTTATTGGTAAGCCATTTGTCCACTTTTTCTTTCATCACTGCCGACGATGTTGAAGGGAGACAGTTCCAAGGACCCTCGTTAGAAGGTGAATCTGCAAAGAAAAACAAATCATCTATTTCTTCTTACAAAGAAGTAGCGCAGATAGTGAAAGACGGTAATGCTGCAGGTTGGGGACAAGTAATAAATCCTGTCAACAACGAAACAAAAACAGGGCTCGGATTTGCTCCAGTATTTCCAAAAGCCAATCAAAGGGATGAAACTCTTCGTCCAATTAAAGAAGTGTTCCACAGTTGAGGTTTCTTAAACCCTGTTCTTCAAGAGGTTAATGTTCTTATCGATGTGGGTAATGAAGACAATTTCTCTGAATCTGAAGAGTGGAGCACTTATCTTGATAGCTCTGAATATGTGTCCCAGGAAGAATCATACGCACCATTCTATCCTCCAACAGACCAATTCAAAGGCATGTTCCTACAAAATAATGAGAATGAAATTCCACCTATCCCTTCTGAAATTTGGGATACCTTGGGAGAACCAAGTGGAAAGTTTGACTACATGGTGAGATATACTGCACCTGAAAGCTCAAAAATCAGAATTGAAGACATCCAACCAATTGGATGGGACGATCCTCTTGAGTATCCTAGTCAAGCAGAAGAATTATACACATCTTCTCGATCTCATCATCAAATTGAGATCCCAAATGAAGATCTCTACTTTAATACGCCTGCCGAGGATGTTAGATTTTGACTATTACTACGTCAATGCAATTACCGAAGAAGATCAGGAAGATAATTCTGGAAACAAATTGGAAAGCGTCGCAGACAATGAGTCTCTTCACCCCGAATATTGGGAAGTACATCCCAAGAATCCAGAATACATGCCACTTGAAAGCACATATGCTGCATTCTATGCTCCTCGACCTGTCAATCAAGCAGAAGAAGATCGCTTCAGCAGCACAAAAAGAAAGGTCAACCAACCAGAGTCTTCAAAGCCTGTTCGACCAACGACCAAAGTCTACACAAGAAATAAGCCAAAAGTAAAATTACCAGAGTATCTAGACTTCCAAGGAGTTCGCCACTATCGGAAGCCTGTTAAAGTTCAGACTGATGTTCATAGTTCTAAGTAGTTTATCTTGCTTTTGTTTTGAACTCTCGCCTCGCCCAAGGCGGAGAGATGTTTTATAGGGTTTAGCTTTTAAATAATTTCTCTTTGTCTTACCCAAGACAAATGAGTTTGTATTTAGGGCCCTGTTTCATATTGTGAATCATAAATAAAAGCGTTGTTTTGATTCCACATTTTGTGTTTGTTTTTCGTTTTTACCCTTTTTCTTGGAAATGGTAATCCTAAAAAACCCAAATAAAAACAAGCATCTTCAAAAAAAAATATATAATAAATAATCTGCATACACTTTCACATTAACTTTTTTCTAAAAAAAAAAGAAGAAGAGTTAATTAATCAAACATGCAGATTAACAAATGGACAAATCCATTGAACGCAATAACTCTATGCTCTCTCCCAACTTTGAATTTCTTGTGTTTGACACCGAGGAAGAAGATGAAGAAGAGATCCCGGATGAGATTTCCCGACTTCTTAAGCACGAGGAAAGAATCATTCAGCCTCACAAAGAGCCTTTGGAAGCAATCAACTTAGGTTCTAAGGAAGACAAAAAAGAAGTAAACATCGGAGCTCTACTCGACAACAACGTCAAGAGTAAACTGATAAATCTTCTCAAAGAATATGTTGATGTATTTGCTTGGTCCTACCAAGACATGCTAGGTTTAGATACCAGCATCGTGGAGCATCACTTGCCATTAAAACCGGAGTGTCCACCAGTTAAACAAAGACTGAGAAGGGTTCACCCAGACATGGCTGACAAAATCAAAAAGGAGGTTCAAAAGCAGCTCGACGCAGGTTTCCTCGTTACCTCTGAATATCCTCAATGGTTAGCCAACATAGTGCCTGTCTCAAAGAAAGACGGAAAGGTCAGAATGTGTGTTGACTACTGGGACTTGAACAAAGCTAGTCCAAAAGATGATTTCCCACTACCGCATATCGACATGCTAGTGGATAGCACTGCAAAGTTCAACGTCTTTTCCTTCATGGACAATTTCTCTGGCTATAATCAGATCAGAATGGCTCCCAAAGACATGGAGAAGACATCTTTCATCACGCCATGGGGCACATTTTGCTACAAAGTAATGCCATTTGGATTAAAGAATGCAGGCGCAACTTATCAAAGGGCAATGACTACTCTCTTTCATGACATGATGCACAAAGAGATCGAAGTCTATGTGGACGACATGATAGTAAAGTCTGACACTGAAGAAGAGCATATAGAATATCTCTTAAAGTTGTTTCAATGACTAAGGAAATTTCAGCTTCGTCTGAATCCTAACAAATGCACCTTTGGGGTAAGATCCAGAAAACTCCTAGGTTTCATCGTCAGTCAAAGAGGTATTGAAGTTGACCCTGACAAAGTCAAGGCTATTCAAGAAATGCCTACGCCACATACAGAGAAGCAATTAAGAGGATTTCTTGGACGATTGAATTACATCTCCAGATTTATCTCTCAAATGACTGCTACTTGTGGACCAATATTCAAGCTTCTCCGCAAAAATCAAGAGGTTGTATGGACAGAAGATTGGCAAAGAGTGTTTGACAGTATCAAGGAATACCTGTCAGAACCTCGAATATTGATTCCTCCAATTGAAGGAAGACCGTTAATCATGTACCTTACTGTGCTAGAAGATTCCATGGGTTGCGTGCTTGGAGAACAAGATGAAACCGGTAAGAAGGAGCATGTCATCTACTACTTGAGTAAAAAGTTCATAGATTGTGAAACTCGTTACTCCATGCTCGAGAAAACATGTTGTGCTTTGGTGTGGGCTTCGAAACGTCTCCGCCAGTACATGATCAATCACACGACT
Organism: Vicia sativa; assembly: GCA_021764765.1. Classification (NCBI taxonomy): domain Eukaryota; kingdom Viridiplantae; phylum Streptophyta; class Magnoliopsida; order Fabales; family Fabaceae; genus Vicia; species Vicia sativa. Next base: position 71,315,509 of record CM038794.1, on the reverse strand, counting down.
TGGTTAATCTCCAAAATGGATCCAATCAAGTACGTCTTTGAAAAGCCTACTTTAACCAGAAGAATTGCTCGGTGGAAAATGCTATTATCTGAATATGACATCCAATACCGCACCCAAAAAGCGGTCAAAGGAAGCATTCTCGCTGATCACTTGGCTTATCAACCGATCAACGAATACCAATCTCTCAAGTTTGACTTCCCTGACGAGGATGTTATGTACTTAAAAATGAAAGATTGTAACGAACCATTACCTGAAGAAGGTCCTGATCCAGAATCTAGATGGGGTTTAATCTTTGATGGAGAAGTTAACGTTTTTGGCAATAGAATTGGGGCAGTCATCATCACTCCCGAGGGTTCTCATATCCCGTTTTCCGCCAGATTTCTATTTGATTGCACCAACAACATCGCAGAATATGAATCTTGTATCATGGGTATCGAAGAAGCCATCGACTTGAGGATCAAGATCCTTGACATATATGGAGATTCATCCCTTGTGATCAATCAAATCAAAGACAAGTATGAAACTCATCATCTTGGTTTTATTCCCTACCGAGATTATTAAAGATGTTTGTTGACTTTCTTCAACAAAGTTGAATTGCATCATATTCCTCGAGATCAGAATCGAATGGTAGACGCCTTAGCCACTTTATCTTCCATGGTCAAAGTCAACCATCGGAACGATATGCCCAAGATCCGTATCAGACGCCTTGAAAGACCTGCATATGTGTTTGCAACTGAAGCAGTCATCAATGATAAGTCGTGGTTCCACGACATCAAACGCTTCCTTCAAACTCAGGAGTACCCATTTGGGCCATCGTACAAAGATAGGAAAACTCTAAGGAGGCTTTTTAGAAATTTCTTCCTGAATGAAGATGTGTTATACAAAAGAAACTTCGACATGGTCTTGCTCAGATGTGTGGACAAACAGGAAGCAGACATGATAATTCACGAAGTGCATGAAGGATCCTTTGGAACCCATTCAAATGGGCAGGCAATGTCTAGAAAAATCTTGAGAGCAGGATACTATTGGATAACAATGGAATCCGATTGCTATAAACACGTCAAGAGATGTCACAAGTGCCAGATCTACGCAGATAAGATCCATGTGCCACCGACTCTACTCAACGTTCTCTCCTCTCCATGGCCTTTCTCCATGTTGGGCATCGATATGATTGGGATGATCGAACCAAAAGCGTCCAACGGACATCGCTTCATTTTAATGGCTATTGATTACTTCACCAAATGGGTTGAAGCAGCATCTTACACCAATGTTACAAGACAAGTGGTTGTGAGGTTCATCAAGAACAACCTCATTTGCCGATATGGAGTTTCAAGTAAGATCATTACAGACAATGGATCGAACTTGAACAACAAAATGATGAAAGAACTATGTGAGGAATTCAAGATCGAGCGTCATAACTCATCTCCTTACCGACCAAAGATGAACGGCATCGTTGAAGCTGTCAACAAGAACATCAAAAAGATCGTCCAGAAGATGGTCATCACTTACAAAGACTAGCACGAAATGCTGCCATTTGCTCTACATGGGTATCGTACTTCAGTACGTACTTCAACAGGGGCAACTACTTTTTCTCTAGTATACGGCATGGAAGCAGTGCTCCCTATAGAAGTTGAAATTCCACCAATGAGAGTTCTCATGGAAGCTAAGTTATTTGAGGCCGAATGGTGTCAAAGCCGATACGATTAGCTGAACTTAATCGAAGAAAAGCGCCTGCCGCTCTGTGTCATGGACAATTATATCAAAGAAGGATAAAAAAAGCCTTCGACAAAAAGGTCCGACCTCATGAATTTCAAGAAGGCGACCTCGTGCTTAAAAAGATTTTGTGTTTTCAACCAGATTCTAGGGGCAAATGGACTCCTAATTACGAAGGCCCATACATCGTCAAAATAAGCTTTTCCGGCGGTGCTATGACTCTCACAACCATGGACGGTGATGAACTCCCGCATCCTGTGAATGCTGATGCAGTCAAGAAATACTTTGTCTAAAAAAAACAAAAGAACAACTCGGTAAGTCGAAAACCCGAAAAGGGCGGCTTAGGAAAAAATGGGCGTCTCGGTGGACTGAAAACCTGAAAAGGCGGTCCAGGCAAAAATTAGAGACAATAAACAGAAAATTATCCTGGTAGATTCAAAACCTGAAAAGGAAATCTAGGCAAAAATTAAGGATCAAAATGACAAAGTAACGATCTTCAGATCAATCAAGAATCTTCCATCAACGGACCTTCAATCAAATCTTCTAAAGCAACAAACACAGTTGGAATTCAAAGTTGTTAGGGATAATAGTGGTTATTTGCTTTCAATGTAGCCTTTTCCCAATAAATTATCATTTCCAACTTTTGTAAATAGCTCATGGAATCACGCCTTTGGCTGATTACCATTCTATCAATAAAATTTGAGCCTTGTGCCCATTTGTTTGCAATTCTTGCTTTATTCTGTTTATCAAATAACACATTTATTGTTTGAAATTCACTTTTGAAACTAAAACAAATGTTTTAAATGAATTTTTACTTCAAATTTTTTGAAATAAAAGCGAATTTTCCTTTGAACTATGAACACAGAAAGAACTTCAACAGTTTTCTCCATGAGTGTTTTGACCTCTGAAAGATAAAACAACTGCTAAGAAGTCTTCTTTTCCTCGAAAGAGATCATCAAAGGACGGTATTCTTATCCGAAAAAGAATCCTCAACAAGGTTGCCAATGAAATGCCTTTTCCAGAAAAGTTTAAAGCATGCAACTCAGATTCATCATCAGTTACGTCTACACCATTGTTGCAGATTTTGCTGAGTATTTGTTTGAACTGTGACGTAGTCCTTTTCCCAAATACTTTTTGTTGTCTTGTCAAGTATCGTCAATATGCATATGACATTCATCATTCATACATAATAGCATCATTAATGAATTCTTGCATTTCTCAATGTTTGCTTGTATATCACTTGTTTAGGTTGCATTTATTCCCAAAAAAAACAAGTGTGGGTGTGTCATCTCTCCAGTAGATCGTCCCCAAGCAGAAAAATACATTTTTTTCTCTCCAGTCCCCCCAATTGAGATTATTCCTCATTGGATACAAAGTCTTGATTGACCGTTTATTTCCAGTTCATTCCTGGATAGAACCTCGTCTCTAACCAACTCAGGTTTAGATTTCACAATAAAAATCTACCTGCAAACAATAAGCAATAGTCTCGTCATCTGAGTTGCTTATTTTCTTTTCATATTTCAACTTATCATAAAACGATTGTTCTTCTCAGCAAGTCCAATCATGAAAGTTCAAGAAGTCCCCACAGTTGTCTTTCTGTCTAAAAGAAAACCTGTGTCCTTTCAATCAAAATGCCCGCATCTTCTCAAAAAAGAGATCCCTGGAAAGATTGTAACTGTGAAAATAGAAACTCATTTGAGATCTGTTTCCATCATTGACTGTTATTCACAAAGCTGAATACTTAGTAAAATTCTAAAAGAATTACCTTGCTATAGTTATCACTTTGCTGATAATTGGTAATATCTTCAGAACTCATTACCATAAACTATCATTACCTTAAACATTGTCACAAGGATGACAGAAGGTAATCTCTTCGTTTCCCAAAGCGAAACAGATATTCACTTACATTGTGAATCTATTTTCCCAGTGAAACATATTGCTTGTTTCCCAAATAAACAGGATTCTCCTTTCTTAGACAGATGGAGACATCCTCACAATCTTCCCCCAACATATCATTCTTTGATATCTCCTGGTGAACCTTTTTGCAACCATTTTGCATCATTCGCATTTTTTGGTATCTTAGGTCCAAAATCTGCGTATTCTGATATTTAAGTCTCTTCACACCTATCAAGACGAAGATCTTCATCTTCATATCTCAGGTTAAAGAAACTTAAATAGGGGCATCTATCATACCCCAATTTTTTACCTAAGATACCACCTTACATTTGCATCACTGCATCACTAACAATTTCATAATTGAATTGATCGTGCGTGGCTTCTAAAAGTCAAAATTAGGGTTTCTTCAAAATTTCATCTGTTCAAGATATAATCAATTAGGGTTTTAGTTTCCACTCACCTCAATTGATCTATTTTAATCAATCATCAACATTTGATCTTCAGATTCCCAAATTTTCTCATGATCTACCTTGAATCGACCAATTAGGGTTTTGATCGAAGATAGTGAATCATTGACTTTATGCTCAATGGATGACTTATTTGCTTAAAGATTGATCTTAACATATTCAATACAACATCTTGACCTAATTTCTTGATTCAAAACATTGCAAAAGTCCATGTTTCTTCATCAGACAAATTCTAAACCATCTGATGAAAATTCATCTTCTCAAAAAAGTCAAACTTTGACTTTTGGTCAACTTTTTCAAGACTAAACTTTTTCCATCATAAAAACATTTCAAATAATCCATCATGATCATAAAAAACCAAGAAATGTGAAAAAGTCAACAAAAACTCAAGATTTGAAATTTTTCTAACACTTAGAATTCAAGTGTTAAGAAACATGGTTTTTCCTCACTTTCTTTGCCATTTTTCACCTAGATCCATTTGGATTCAGAAAAAACACAAAACATGAAAGTTGTAGCCCTTGTTACAATCTTTCTAAAATGTCCAAGAACTTGCAAAAACACTTTTCTAGCTATGCTTTTGATTTTGAAACATAGAGCTCCAAAACCATGGAATTCCAAGTTCATGCTTCAGAATTATAAGTCATTTTTCATAAATCTCCCTTTCTAGAAGCCTTGTCATCAGCTAGGGGTAGATTATAACTGATAAATATCAGTTTTGAATGATTGAGAAGAGGATTGAATCAAAGAGAAATTTCTAACCATGGTTAGAAAGTAACTTTTGCATTAAATGCAAAAGATTCCTTCTTACCACTTAAGCAAGTTGCAAAGCTCTCTCAATGATAGCCATGCCTTGTCATTCATATTTCTTGGCCTATAAATAGAGGTCATTTATTCATTTTCAAACCACACCAAAGCTATCATAATCAAGCTTTCCTTCTTTCTTTCTTAAACTCCAAGTTTCAAAGTTCAAAGAGGAAAATGTTGCAATCTTCAAACCTTGCAAAATCTGAGTAAGTTTAGGTTTCTAACATGTTCTAAACATCAATTATAAGTTGTTCAAAGCTTAAAACCACCAGAAAAACTGTCCAAACTCAGAATCATACTCAAAAATCCAAAAGCTTGCAAATTATGCCTTAACTTGCCATATCTTAATCTACTCGTGCTAGCTTTGATTTAACACTTTAAACATCATCCATACACTTCATAGAAGTGATCCAGACACTTAGATCACATCTGTAACAACTCCAGTTCCAAATTCGAAACTCACTTCAAGAGATTGCAGTTGGAGTTGGGTGGAACGATCAAGACCATTTCAGTTCAAGCTAAGCATCCAGATACCTTCCATAGGATCCAGTGAAGCTATAGCAATCATCAAAACACAACTGGAAACACTCTAACAGAGATTTCAATTTCAGTTCAAAGAGGTAAGATACTCAGACTTTGAACTCTATGATTCATGCATTCCAGTTCAAAAATTTCTTGGCCATTTTGTTTCTGCACTCATGCTGATCATTAACCCTCAATCAATTTCATAAATCATGATCCATACACGATTTCATGTTGATTCTTAGAATTAGGGTTCATCTGTCCTCGTTCAAAATTAATCATATTAACTTCAAAATAAATGAAATTAAACATCACCATCATATTCCTGGGTTCAAAACGAGCAACATTGATGTTTACATCTTTCAATTTCATTGAGAAATGAGGAAGTTACAAAATCAAGAGCTTGAGGAAGAAGAAGATGGAGTGCGTGCGTTTTCTGTTTTGATTTTCAAATTCAAATAATTCGTTTATAATATAATAACATGGAAGAAAATAAATATACGGATGTATAGCCACCCCAGTGGTAGTCAGCGCGCTTTTCACGTCCTTTGCCTTGCCTATGGTCCAGGGTTCGAATCCCCCTGAGACCATTTTGTCATTTTTTCCACTTTTCCTTCATTTTGAAACATTTTCAAAGACTTGTTTTAAATATAATTAAATGAAGGCGTGTAAATAACAAGATAAACACATGGCTCAGTGGTAAAGCTTTTCACTTCAAAGCCAAAGGTCTTGACTTCAACCCTCCTTAGGACCAAAATCAAATTTTTACTACTTGTTTTCTTCACATTTTCTATCAAACTTCAACATTTTCAAAAACCAATCAAAACTTCTCATTTTGAGATGATTTTTTGCACACTTGTCATTTAATAAACCTATTTTATGATTATGTCAAAAAAATCCAAAAATATTTTCTTTTGATTATATTTTTATTAAGTAAAAAAAAATGAAACACTTTAAGTATTTCTTAATACTTTTCAAGATGTTTTCTTTCAAACTTACAAACTAAAATCTTTTCAAAACTTCTTGTGAATATACTTCACTTTTCAAAATTATTTTCAAAACCTTTTCAACAAACTTACACACCTTTTTCCATGATCGACTCGATTAGAAGATAAAACCAAACCAGTTTTTTCCTCGATTTTCTTAATTGATCATGGGCCTCCCTCACGGTTTAAGTCCGAATCCTTTTTATGTACATATTAAATTTTCCTTGTACATATTCAAATCATCTTTGTAAATATTCAAGTATAAACAAACTTCATTCGTTTGTTTTCATTCGCTTGTTTATACATCAATTCCATTGGTATTAAGAGAAGCATTATTCTCGATGAAACTGCTCTTATAACCAATGGGCCTCCCTCACGGTGTAAGTCCCAATCCTTTTTATGTACATATTCAATTTCCTTGTACATATTCATAAATATCCAAGTATAAACTTCTTTCGTTTGTTTTCATTCACTTGTTTATACACCAATTCCATTGGTATTAAGAGAAGCATTATTCCCGATGAAACTGCTCTTAAAACCAATGGGCCTCCCTCACGGTGTAAGTCTTAACCCTCCTATGTACATATTCATTTCCTTGTACATAAACACCCCTTCGTGTACATACTCATTCCCTTGTACACATTCAAACTTGTAAATAATCAAGTCACACTCGCTTTAATTGCTCGTTTTATACACTTGTTTATATTTCCTTCATAAACTCATGTGAATACACAACATACTTGTTCATATAACTGTTCAGTTATAACATAAAAATTAGCCTAACAAATAGGTTCCCCTTTAGCCTCCTCTTGGGCTTCGTATAAGATAACTCATTCATATGAGTTAGCCTCCTCTTAGGCTTCATATATGAAAACTCATTTACTGAGTTTAGCCTCCACTTAGGCTTCGTATAAGACAACACTCCCCTGCTGAGTCAGTCTTCTCTTGGGCTTCGTTCAAAAGAACTCCCTCGTTGAGTTTAGCCTTCTCTTGGTGTCGCACCCCAAAATTTACCCTCCTAAGTTCAGAACTTCGTCTGCAGGTTTGACTTTAATTGATTTAGGGGTTATTGCAGTCCCATGAACATTTGGTTATGTTTCATAAGATTTGAACTTGTTGGTTTGTTATGCATTCCAATCATTTTATAAGGGAAGAAGGTGATTGATGGAATCAGGTTGATTTGCTTAAAAATACATGTTTCAAAAGAAGATTGGTGCTCAAGCTGTTCTGTGCAGTGATTCAAATGGGCTCCATTCCAAATCTTTCAAATGTCAAGGGAATCTTTACGATTTTTTAAACAGGAATTATTTCTTCTTATTTACGAATCAGAGTTCTGTGCTCTATTCAAACCATTTAAATTCTTATCATTCAAGTTGTGTGGTAATGTTCTTTTGATTCATCACGGCATTAAGGCATTCAAAGTTTATTCAAGAATTCTTACAAGTCATGGACATTTTGTCAAGTTCCGTTTTGAACATTGTTCCTAGACCATTTCATTCAAAGTTCATTATGAGAATGATTTTATCAACATTTCAAAGTTCCTACAAGCATGGAATGTTTATGTCACAAGATTCAAGGGTACAAAGGAAAGTTTGAATATATTTGTTGCGAATTAATTCAATGGTGGCGAGCTATATAAAGTACGACATTTGCAAGTATCAATTCAAAAGCAATTCAAGATTTGTTACAAGTAGTAATAAGAACTATTCAACATCTATTCAAATTCAAGACGGTTTACATTTGTATCATTTCCAACTACATAAGAGTTGATTGTTTACAAGTTTCTACAAAATCCTAAATCCTAAAAAACTATATTCTAGTGGTGTCTTCAAATCGTCGCCATCTTCTTTTCAAGCTCTCCTATTCTTGCTCTATCCGTATTCTTCATCCATCGCCATTCGATCTTCAAGCTTTCCTATTCTTTGTCATCTTCCAACTTCCACATGCCACATGAAACAAAGAAACAAGCACGGGTTAGAAGTTACAAAACATAAATGAACAAAAAACGAGAAACTATCAAAAGGATTATTCTTTTGTCGAGGGATCATCATTAGGCGTTTGGCGGGAATCAGGTTTTTTACTAAAGCCTCAGAATCTTGTTTAAAGATTAATCATCGGCGGAAAATGGCTTGTTTGCAAATCGCGGGCTAACCCGCTTCACAAACAAGCATAACGGGCAGCAAACGAAGCGACATTTTAATCCCGGGCAACAGCATATATCAGTCCACATTTTAATATCCCAAGCAGCAAGATTAAGACAATATTTCAATCCCAAAAAGGCAATGGACAGCATGAATCAATCCAACAGTTTAAATCCAAATCAACATAACAGGGCAGCAAGCATAGCAACATGACAAGGTAGCAAGCAAGCAACCAGCAAGTATGTGTATCAATTCATCATGATCAAAAGCAGGGGCAGTTGAAGGAAATTCAGAAAAAAAAGGTAGTAATCATCACAAGCCAGCATTGAGCCCAATGTTACAAGCCACAAAAGTCAATATTCAGAGCAGAGCAGGGACAATTTGAGAAAGAAAGAAAGCCACTAAGTAAAAGATCAGAGCAGAGCAGAGCAAAAACTCAGAAGTTTCATCATGACAGTATGGATAAAGGCAACAGGGACAGACTAAGATAAAAAAGATATCTGTTCAAGTTAATAAGATAGAGGACACGAAGAAGAAAAAGCAGAGGACTCTGTTTTTCCAAAAGCCAACAAAAAAGCTCCAGCCATCCAAAACCAAAACAAAATTCTGTTTTCAAAGAGAAACAAAAACCCAGAAATCCAAAACACAGTTTCTATAATCAAACCGAAACACAAAGCCAACACAAAACATAAGCAAATCAAGCATGACATAACCTCATCATCTTCCCTAAACCAACAACCTTCAATTTCCTATTTCTCAGAAATTGTAAATTCCGAAATCGAGAAAGAAGAAGAAGAATAGAGCAATCTCACCCGGACAAAGTCAGGAAGCCAGCTTTCGCCATTGACGCGTCTCCAAGGTCATTAACCGGAATCGCGTGTGGAGAATAAATACTCAAAAACCGAAGCATGCAAAGCGATCGCGGTGAGAGAGAGACAGGGACGATCGCAAGCCAGTGAGGAATCGCAGCGAGAGAGATGAGAGCGAGAGATTTCCGATCGCGATGAGGGTTCCGGCGAGAGAGAGCGGCGGGTGAGAGATGAGAACGAGAAAACACGGAAGAAACGAGAGAGAGATGGAAAGGTTTTTCTGGGTTTTTTCCATTTGAGAGATTTGTTTCAATTTCTTTTCTTTTTCTTTCTTAAAATAAAAAATAATAAACAAATTGTTTTTTTTATATATTAAATGTGGTGGTGACAAGTGTCACCACCTTGTTTTTTATAAGAAAATCCATTTGTTTTATTTTTATTTTACTCTTGAACAATTTCCTTTTTAACAAAAAAAAGAATATTAAATGATGTACACATGTGGTGTAATATTTATTATTTTTGAAACCGTCGGAGTATTTCGGATCGGAAGCTATGGTACTCGTGTCGTTGGCGCGTGGAGGTGTTTCAGACTAGCCAAAGTTCAGATGGATTTCTCTTCGCATTGTCCAGCATCACTGCAATCCAGGCTATTTCTGAACTTTCTATTTCCATTAATTTATTTTGTCGTAAATAATTTTGTTGCGATGTACTAAATAGTTATTGGATCTGATAATTTTTATTTGATGATTTATCGATTAAACTATTAGCCGATTTTTCATCAAACAGAAAAAATCATCTCTAATAATTATTTAAATTTCCGATTGTATTGTATGGTATTTTTGTCTATTTATTTACTCATTCAGTATTTATTCACCAATGTACACCTTGCACACAATTAAAAGTTAAAATCAATTTGATTTCATCCTGATTGGCTCATACGCCGATTTCTTAAAGGGTCTCATGGTTGGGGATGGGCATGGCCATCCTCACGAGATTGGTTAAAGCCCTTGTTGCTTTAATCGATCATAACCCGAAAACAACATTGGTCTATATACCAATCACCATGCACCAGGGTCTCATGGTTGGGGATAGGAGCACCTATCCTCACGAGGTTAATTGAGTCCATATACTTGATTAACCATAACCCGCTTCCATTCCATCTCAGCACGCGTATCAGAATACCTTCACAATTAAATTTCAAACCTCGATCCAATGTCGAGTGCATTTTCAAAATTCTTTCATAAGAAAACTCAAGTGTTTAAGTCGTTGGATGCTAGACTAATTGTTTAAACACTTGCAAAAAATGAACTTCGAATCTTTAAGTCGTTGGATGCTAGTCTAATTGCTTAAAGATTCTTAATAACATGAACTTTTGGTTTCACTTTACTCTTGTTTTTGGTATTTGAATCGTAGGATGCTAGTCCTATTGTTCAGCACTTTTCACCCATAAGTCGACACATACACAAAACCAAAAATCGTAGGATGCTAGTCCTATTGTTTCTCCTCCATTTCGCATTCCCCCGCGTATCAAACATCAAAACACTTTCATAATTAATTTACAAACCTCGATCCAATGTCGAGTGCATTTTCAAAACTCTTTCACAATAAAAACCCAAGTATTTAAATCGTTGGTTGCTAGACTAATTGTTTAAATACTTGTGCAAAATGAACTTCTAATCTTTAAATCGTTGGATGCTAGTCCAATTGTTTAAAGGCTCTTAACAACGTGAACTTTGTTTCACCTCACTCTTTTTTCTTAAGAAAACTTTTGGGATGATAGACGACTCGTTGAGCATTGAGCTCATCCTGTTTCTAGTATTTGAATCGTAGGATGCTAGTCCTGTGGTTCGGTACTTTTCACCCACATAAAAAACAATTCAATCCACTCAAACTCTTTTATCGCTCATATGCGATCATAAAAAACTCTTTTCCGACAAAGAGTGTGCAATAGTCGTTTCAAATACGAGCGAGGACTTAAGCTTTTCAAACAAACAAAACAAGTCCTAGCTCAAAGCATTTGAAACGTCTAAACGCACGATTTTTCAGATAAAATCAATACAACAAACTTAAAACCTTTTTAAGAGGAACTACAGAGTTTTGACTTTCCCATTGCACGAGGGAATATGTAGGCACACGGTTCTGAAACCGTGCCAAACTCAAAATAATAATAAACAAATTCTGTTTTCTTTTAGCATCCATAACTTAGTAAACACACACACAAATGCGTAGAATTAAATGGGTCCCATCGAGTACGATGGATGTAAGGGGTGCTAATACCTTCCCCTTACATAACCGACTCCCGATCCCACTTTTTGGTCACGTAGACCGCCTTATCCGCTTGTTTGGGGTTTTATCTATATTTTCCCGTTCTTTTTAGAACGAATAAAATTAGGTGCGATTTCACTGTTTTCGAGAATTTAAAAGATTTTTGAAAATCGAGTTGCTTCACTTGGGCATCAAACAAGAAAGAGACCAGGAAATATCTTAACAGCCTCCTATTGGGCTTCCAATACAAAGAATCACCTGCGCTAGGGTAGAACCCTGAGAGTATGATTTCCCGGTGAAATCACTCTTGAAATCCTAAGAAGATGGTTTCCTGGTGAAACCACTCTTAAAGCCAAAACCAGCCATACCCTATGGCTCCCTCTTGAGCTTCATACAAGGACCCTCGATGACCCTCGTAATGCCTTCTCTTGGGCTTACAATACAAGGACCCTCGATGACCCTCAGAATGCCTCCTATTGGGCTTACAATACAAGGACCCACGGGGTTCTTAAAAGCATCCCCCTAATCCAATCAATTTCTCCTAAGAGATTTAGACATTTATCATCTCTATGGAAGAAGTATCTCATCTATCACATCACATACAATCAAATACTTTTTCAAACACTTTTTCAAACAAAAACATCTTTTAATCTGTAAGTGGTAACACTTGTACACTCAAGCAAAACACCCAATACTTACAATTAAAAATTCAATCACCTTTCAAACATCTTTCTTAACTCGTAAATGGTAATGCTTGTACACTCAAGCAAAACACCTATAACTTACGATGAAAGATTTAATCAAGCAACCTTTAAAAATGTATGTGATGAAATAGATTAGATACATTTTTCATTAAGATGACATTCGTCTTTGTCTCTTAATAACACCTCGTTGCTTCCACTAGCATAAGTGGGAACTACGATTGCTCTGACTTTCTCAACCTCCCTTTGAGAATACGTAGGCACAAGGTCTCATCCTTGGCGAGCATACTTCTTTCTCCATCAAACCAAACAAACCATAGCTCCCTTTAGATCCGAGCTACAGATGCTCTGATTCCCATTAAGGGATATGTATGCAGAAGATACGAAATGATCTTTGCGAGCACAATAATAACAAAACCTAGGATCCCACATAAACTACCTTTCTTAAAATCCAAAGGAGAAACTTTCCCAACAATAGAAATAGCAATTTAAAACACATAAACATACCAAACTATTCATATATAAAGCTATAGATAACTATATATATTTAGGGTGCCACATCTATATAACAAACCCTTTATATAACAAACCCCCTTGCCCGGAAGCTCCCCAATGCGTTGCGTCTAGTTCACGCTAGTCGTAATGCATATCATATCAATTGAGGGTATTGTAGCTTTCCCCTTTTTCATAATCATTTTTCCTGTATTGGAAATAATAAAGCTTGATGCTCGTGGCATCTTTATAAACAAATCAAAAGAGTAAATTGTTTCGAGCCGGAGAATCCGAATTCCGATTCGATTCCCTCGCGCGTCACTTTTTAATGCGAACAGCTGGCCATATTTCTTGGCCTGGACTTACTCAATGATACCTCAGGAGCACAATGGTGTGCTAGTAATGAATTGAAAACGGCTGAAAAAGGATTTTGAATTTTGCAAGTTTATGAAAAATTTGTGAACATTAGGGTTGGTGTTTGAGGCTAGGGTTTCTCCCCTTGTGCTTGTGAATGCATCATGTATTTATAGAGCATGCAATTTGATCAGAAATAAAGAGAGAGAATATATTGCTTTGAACGCAAAAATATCCCCTTGCAAATATTTATCAAATCATTCCAAAATTGCCTTTTTTCTTCCTTGTAGCATCTTGCACGAATTTGGCATGTTTTTTGGACTTCCTTGGTCCTCAAGATAGGTAGAAATCAAGCCCAACTTATCTTATACCTTGCTTTTGTATTTTATTTAATTTAAAATTGAATTTAATGCTTTAAATCCAAAATAAATTAAATAAATTAGAAGGGAGGCGTGGCAAGGTGTATGGAGACCATGGACAATGTTAAGATCCAGTTTGGATCAAAAAATCATAAGCCCAATTGAAAAATATTAGCATTTGTCAAGTATTTCTCTTTGTGCACTTCTTCAAAAATGCTCAACTTGTGCAAGGTGTATCATGCTCAATTTTTGACATTTTAGGATATTCTTGGACTTTTTAGAAAGCTCGAGATGTCTTCTAAACAGCCGTTTTGGTTTCATCTTCATTGGAGTTTCCATGCTCATGAACACTTCTTTACAAAAAGTTGACTTTTTGTTGACTTTTAAAAAGGACCTGTATTGTTTTGATCCATAACTTCCAAATGAAGTATTTTCTGCTCAAGCTTGTGAGACATAAAGTTGTAGAGAATGGAATTCTGTTCAAAATGAGCTGTGGTGGAAAAAATTTTGATGAAGTATGTGAAAGTTATGCCTGGTCAAAGTTTGTTGACTTTTGTTTGAGAAAACCTAATTTAGAATCTTTGACTTTTGATCAATTCTTGACTTTTCTTGATGAATCATGATCAACCCTTGATCAAATGATGAATATAACTTCAAAATATTGATGTTGACCAAAAATTATGAAGTTTGACTCTATGTTGACCCGATTGACTTTTGTCAATACTGTTGATTTTCAACCATCTGAGCAATTGTCTGAGGAAACTTGACTTGTAAGGCTTGAAACTTGACATGGAGATTCTTTGAAGCATATGGTGAAGCATGATGACTACTTGACATGTTGGAGGACCACCTTGGTTTTAGGATGGCCAAACCCTAGTTTGGGTTGATTGCTTGGGAGAGGATTTGTCTGGTCAATCCTTGTGAAATCCTTGAGCATGGATATGTGAAATGTCCTTGAGAGATAGGAGGGAAAATTATGGGGTATAATAGTTGCCCCTGTTCAATCTTCTTGGACTGGAAGGGTTAGATTGGCATGCTTGCCTTTCGTGACTTGACAGTAGAAGATGATTGAACACTCAAGTACACCTGAAAATTTGCACTCGCTGTTGGTTGATGATGCGCCAGAATGGGCTTACAGATGCCATTTGGAGAAGTTGAGCTGGAGAGCGAGTCGTATGCTAGACTCCCGAACGTCATTCGAATAGGAGAAACATCGGGAGAGACTGATGTTGGGGAATGAGCCGTACATTAGACTCTATAGGTGTTTCTGAAAATAGAAGAAAGCATGGAGATGGGCTTAAGATACCATCCGAGGACGGCTGATGTTGAGTCGTACGTTAGACTTCACGCTCGTCTTTGAATGAAGTTATTGGTTTGTATTGGTTTTTAACCAAATATGTAGCATTCTGAACGTGGAGAGATGTCGACAAGTAGTCGGAGATGGGCTTAAGATGCCATCTGGGGAAACTGAGTCGTATGCTAGACTCTGTAGTTACTATTGATAATAAGAGAGAGTCAAAATAAAACTTCATGCTGGCTATTCTGAGGTGGATATTTGGCAGAATGTGGATAGCTTTCCCGTCTTGCTTCGGGTGTTGATCCAATTCCTGTTGCCGGAAGACAACTTGTATGGTCTTTCAGATTGGGTTCCCCGTCTCATTTCGGGTATTAATCTTGGACCTGTTGTCGGAAGATAATTAGATTGGGTTCCCCGTCTTGTTTCGGGTATTAACCTTTGACCTTCCGTTTGGAAAAAGATTTGTACGGTCTTTCAAATTGGGTTCCCCGTCTTGTTTCGGGTATTAATCTTTGACCTTCCATTTGGAACATATCTTTTACCTGCTGGGGAAATAAAATCTTGACAGGATATAGTTAGTCCTATGCAGATTATGATGCATGCAAGCACATGACAATGTTCGTGAGT
The DNA here is from genome assembly GCA_021764765.1 of Vicia sativa. Classification (NCBI taxonomy): domain Eukaryota; kingdom Viridiplantae; phylum Streptophyta; class Magnoliopsida; order Fabales; family Fabaceae; genus Vicia; species Vicia sativa. The sequence continues at coordinate 71,300,076 of CM038794.1, read as the reverse complement.
GATATGCGCGCATGTTATGATTTTTATGAATAATGTATAAATGTAGATGTTGTGGCATTTCAAAACATATCCATCTTGAAGAAGATGAGGACGTCCTGTCGGGGATTTCTGACTTCTGTTTGGGGATGAAGTTGTTTAAAACCCTGACTTGGAGAGGAAAGAGATGCTTTTGATTCCTCCGATGTACTATTTGACCAAGTTTCGAGCCTAGATATTAATGTTGTTGGAAAGAATAACAACTGGGAGGTACTCCGTTGGGGATCTTGTGCGTAAATCTTGCTGGGGAGAATCCGAATACTGCTTGGAGACTGATGTAATGTGGCGACGCTGAAGGGAGCATAAAGCTGAAAAATCCTTTAAGGTGATGAATCTGAACTTTGTTGGAACCTCTGATTGGAAAAAGAGAGGTGTAGGTTTCCTCCGATGGGCTATCTGACCAAGTTTCGAGTCTGGATATTACTGCTGTCGGGCGGTGATAATCGTCAGAAGACATTCCGCTGGGGATAAATATCTCTATGTATACAAGATGAACTGTTACTTCTCGGAGACTGATGTAACGAGGTGAAGCTGGTTAAGATCACTGCTCAGGGACTAATGTGATGAAGACTGAAGTGTTGGAACACTAGCGGGAAGAGATTAATACTTCGTCGGAAAAGGTTTTCCTTTGATAGGGAGAGCGATGGATCTGTGGGGATTGTGCCCTTGTGAAAGTAACCTGCGGGGAGTGTATTGGTGACTTTAGTCGTCATCTCAATTCCTAGAACCTATAGTAATTACTTTTGTTCGTCCGCTTTTTGTATGTTTGTGAATATATGTTTATTGTCTAATGCATATAACCATTCAAAGAAATCATTGGACTTTATGCAAAAAACAACAATAAAAGTTGACACTGTAAAAGGAAAAATTTGCATTAATTTTGAAATGTGACGTATGGCCAAGCAATTTGTATACAAGAGACGAATAAAAGCTATGCGAAAATAATCTCGTCGAGTTTCAACAATGCTAGTGCTCATATATTTCGACTATCTCATCTCCTTGCTATTAGTAGAAAGTGGATGGATTGATTTTTGCCATATGAATCTTGAATGCTGATAGTAATAGTCTGTGGGTAAGTGATCTGGACAAGACATAGTTGTACGCTTAAATCCCTAACTTTTGCCTAGACTGCCCTTTCGGGTTTTCATTCTACCGGGATACCCTTTTTTGCCCAAGCCGCCTTTGCAAGTTTTCGACTTGCCGGGTGTATATTTTTTTGTATATATCCTTAACTTCTGCCCGAACCTTTTTGGTTCACCAGGATGCCCTTATTTTTGCCTAGGCCAGTCGACCTAGCGGGTCTCGTTCATGCGTAGTATTTTTTGACTATGTCCGCGTTCACAGGGTGTGGGAAGTCTTCTCCATCCATGGTGCTAACTATCATAGCTCCGCCGGAAAATATCATTTTGACTACAAACGGTCCCTCATAGGTGGGAGTCCATTTTCCCCTGGGATCACCTTGTGGAAGGATGATGCGCTTGACTACTAGATCACCGACTTGGTAGGCTCGGTGTTTGACTTTCTTGTTGAACGCTCTGATCATTTGCTTCTGGTAATTTTGCCCATGGCAGATGGATGCGAGTCGTTTTTCGTCGATCAAGTTGATCTGGTCGAGGCAAGTCTGGATCCATTCGTCTTCGCCTAGCTCTGCGTCCTGGAGGACTCTGGTTGAGGGTATCTGAACCTCGATTGGTAGGACTACTTCCATACCGTATACGAGGGAGAAGGGGGTTGCCCCTGTAGACGTTTGTACTGTAGTGCGATAACCATGGAGAGCAAATGGCAACATCTTGTGCCAATCCTTGTAAGTCACTGTCATCTGTTGTATGATCTTCTTGATATTTTTGTTGGCGGCTTCCACTGTGCCATTCATCTTAGGCCGATATGGAGAAGAGTTGTGATGCTTGATCTTGAACTACGTGCAGAGCTCGGTGATCATTTTGTTGTTGAGATTGGTACCATTGTGTGTGATAACCCTTTTGGGGACGTCGTACTGACAAATAAGATTATGCTTGATAAATCGAGCCACAACATTCTTGGTAACATATGCGAACGAGGCTGCTTCTACCCACTTGGTAAAGTAGTCAATTGCAACAAGTATGAAACGGTGTCCATTGGAAGCAATAGGTTTGATTTCTCCGATCATGTCAATGCCCCACATTGCGAAAGGCCAAGGAGCAGTCAAAACATTCAATGGTATTGGAGGTATGTGCACTTTGTCTGCATATATCTAGCATTTGTGACAAGACCGAGCATAGCGATGACAATCAGCTTCCATGGTGGACCAATACTAACCTGTTCTCAGAATCTTTTTAGCCATTGTATGTCCACTGGAGTGGGTACCGAATGCGCCTTCGAGTAAATCTTCCATGATCCGTTCTGCAGTTTTCTGATCTACACAGTGGAGTAAGCACAAGTCGTGATTGCGCTTATATAAGATACCGTTACTGAGAAAGAATTTGGATGTGAATCTTCTTAAGAACTTCTTATCGTTGATAGATGCCCCTGCGGGATATTCCTGAGTCTCAAGATACCTCTTCACTTCGTAGAACCAAGGTTTCTCTTTTGCATCAAGTTCACAACAGTATATTGGTTTGTCAAACTTTTCGATGATGATTTGGGGAGCTTCGTTGTCCCATCTGACCTTGAACATAAATGACATAGTAGCTAATGCGTCTGCCAACTAATTCTCTTCTCGTGGAATATGATCGAAAGTAATCTCTTCGAAGTAGGGGATCAGACTCAAAACATGCTCCCGATATGGAATGAGATTCGGATGCCTCGTATCCCAATCGCCTTTTATCTGACAGATCACTAAAGTTTAGTCTCCGTACACTTGCAAGAATTTGATTCTTAAGTCAATAGCAGCCTTGATACCCATGATACACGCTTCGTATTCGGCCATGTTGTTAGTGCAGTTGAAACATAATATGGCAGTGAAAGGAGTGTGTTCGCCGGTAGGAGATGTAATGATGGCGCCAATACCATTGCCAAGTGCGTTTGAGGCTCCATCAAAGACCATGGTCCATCGGGATCCTTGTTTCGGTCCTTCGTCTGGTCCTAGTTCTTTGCAATCAGTAACTTACAAAACATCTTCGTCTGGAAACTCGAACTGCATAGACTGATAGTCGTCTATGGCTTGATAAGCCAAATGATCAGCTACTACACTTACTTTGATCGCCTTCCGAGTAGTATACTGGATGTCGTATTCGGTCAAGATCATTTGCCATCTTGCTATTCTTCCGGAGAGAGTAGGTTTCTCGAATACGTATTTTATCGGATCCATCTTAGAGATCAACAAGGTAGTGTGAGTCAACATATATTGTCTTAGTCGGTGAGCAGCCCAAGCCAAAGCGCTGCAAGTTTTCTAGAGCTGTGAGTATCTTCTTTCACAGTCGGTAAACTTTTTGCTAAGGTAGTATATTGCATACTCTTTTCGACCAGACTCATCATGTTTCCCCAACACACACCCCATTGAATTCTCTAACACTATCAAGTACATGATGAGAGGTCTTTCTTCGTCAGGTGGCATCAGTATGGGAGGATTCTGCAGATACTCCTTGATTTTGTCGAAGGCAATCTGGCAATATTCGTTCCATTTCACTACTTGATCTTTCTTCAGTAACTTGAAGATTGGCTCACAAGTAACAGTCAAATGTGCAATGAATCTGGCAATGTAGTTCAATCGTCCCAAGAAACCTCTGACTTCCTTCTCGGTGAGGGGCGCTGGCATTTCTTGGATAGCTTTAACCTTGGCGGGGTCAACTTCAATACCTTTACCACTGAAAAGAAACCCTAGGAGTTTACCGGATCTGACTCCAAATGTGCACTTGTTGGGATTAAGTCTCAGTCTGTACTTCTTCAGTCTATCAAACATTTTCGCAAATGATCAAGATGTTCATCCTCAGTTTGTGATCGAGCTATCATGTTGTCGACGTAGACCTCTATCTCGTGATGAATCATGTCATGAAACAAAGCCACCATGGCACGTTGATATGTGGCGCCAGCGTTCTTCAGACTGAACGGCATGACCTTGTAGCAGAATGTGCCCCACTGTGTAACGAAAGTAGTCTTTTCCATGTCTTCAGGAACCATTTTGATCTGGTTGTAACCGGAGAAACCATCTATGAAGGAGAAAACCTTATGTTGAACGGTGTTGTCAACTAGAACATCAATATGAGGAAGTGGAAAATCGTCTTTCGGAATCGCTCTGTTCAAATCTCTGTAATCCACACCTATTCGTATTTTGCCATCCTTCTTAGGTACGGGTACTACGTTTGCAACCCACTATGGATAAGAAGTAACAGCTAAGAAACCGGCGTTGAACTGTTTCATGACTTCAACTTTGATTTTCTCAGACATCTCAGGACGCATACGACGGACCTTCTGCTTTACTAGGAGAAAACCTTCTTTCGTCGGTAATCGATGTACCACAATGTTAATGTCTAGACCTGGCATGTCTTTGTATGACCAAGAAAAAACCTCGATATAGTCTCATAGCATCTGAACCAATCTCTCTTTGATACTATTCTCAAGACCTGCTCCTATCTTGATTTCTTTTCTGTCTTCGTTAGTACCTAGATTCACAACCTCGATTGGTTCTTCGTGTGGCTGTATAACCCGCTCTTCTTGCTGTAGCAATCTGACAAGTTCTCCTGGCACTTCACAATCTTCCTCACCTTTGTCTTCGGCTTGGTAGATCGGATTGTCGAAGTCATATTTAGCAATAGCAAAGTTGTTACCAACGAGATTCAGAGTGAATCTGCAGTGTATCACGTGGGTGTGTGTAAGAACACATAGTTGTTAAAGGGGTAGTAAAAGAAAAGAAAAGAACAAAAACAACACTTAAATGCAAAAAAGTCCAATGATTTTATTGAATGAAAATATGCAAATGACAGATAATAACCCTCACAAACGAGCCGTGATGCCCCGGGCAAGGCATTAGGCTTTTAAGTTTATTGTTCAAAGCGTAGAAAACGAAAAGCATAACAGAAAACAAAAGCAATTACTCCTGTCTAAAGGAGATTTGTATGATGTCTTCGGTCTTCCAATTGCTGAGTCTGTTGTCGGGAGTTGGGAAAATCCAATCGCTGATGTCGAAGTCGCTGTTATCGTCTTCTATAGCATGGACTCCATTCTTGCTGATGCGGAAAGGAAGTTGGTCGGCACGTTCGTGGCGTATCATCTTCTGACCTTTGGTGGTGAAGCCTAAACCAGTCTTGTCAGATTTGAAAGGAAGATCAGGGAGCTGTCCCCAAATAGTACGACCTCCTTCTTCAACTGCAGCTTGAGTGTCCTTCAGCGAGACCATCCTAGGCGGAACTTGTGTAACTTCAGGAGTGACGGGAGAGTCAACAGGAATGACTCTTGGAACTGTTTCGAAAGCTTGACAGGGAGTTTCGAAGAATTCACCTTCCATTTCGAGGTATCGGAATGACTACAGATGGCTCACCATATATTCCTCCTCACCGTACACTGTAACAATCTTCCCCTTCACTGGGTACTTCAGCTTCTGATGCAAGGTGGAGGTAATAGCGCCTGCCCATGTATCCAAGGGCGTCCAAGTAGGAAAGAGTAGGCTGGACGGATGTCCATGACAAAGAAAGTGGAGTCAAAAGTCTTGGAACCGACTTTAACTGGTAGAATGAGCTCTCCAACTACTGTTCGTTTAGAACCATCAAAAGTTCTTACAATTATGTCGCTGGGCTTCAAGACCAATCCTTCAACATCAAGTCGGTCGAAAGCACTCTTTGGTAGGATATTCAAAGCAGAACCGGTATCTACCAAAAAACATGAGACAATATAACGCCCTTGCATTCAACAGAGATGTGCAAGGCTTTATTGTGGTGTCTTGTGGTATGTGCGCATTCTTCAGGAATTTCACCAAGGCTTTAGCATGAGCCTCAGAGCATAATAGCAGAGCCAACATGGATATCTTGGACGGAGTTTGTCCCAACTGTTCCACAACATTATAGTCACTCTTCTTGATAATCTTCCGAATTTCCTCCATTTCTTGCTTGGAGGTATCTTCAGCAACCTCCTTTGGAACTTCTGTCTGAGCAGGATGAGTTACTGGTTCTTTCCCTCGTGCTTCGGGAATTGGTTCGATAGCTGGAATGCGAGCTGGAGTCGCAATGTCTTTTGGAGGAGAGATCTCTGGAGAAAACACTCTTCCGGTTCTGGTTACCTTGCTTGATCCGGTGATGTTGTCAGTGTCGGGAATGGTAGCTTCAACTGTAATGTCTTTGATGGTTAACGGGTCTTGCTTGACGCCATGATAGTAAACTTCGGCTCCATAATTCCATGGTATAGCTTTGTTAGAGGAGTATGGAATTGGTCTGGGAGAAGTAATGATGAGAGGTGCCACTCTAGGCACAGGATCGGCAGAGGAGATCCTTATTATATTGACATCAGCATAGTCTTCTGGGAAATTATCCCCCCATCCGGTTGCCTTGACATCTTCGATAGGAATCTTGTAGCTTCAGGAACGGTATGCTTCACCATGAAATCAAATTTTCCACTTGGCTGCCCCAAGGTATCCCAGACTTTTGGCACGGCTTCGTCTTCGATCTTCAAATTTTAGACATGTCTTCACATATATTCTCCACAGGTAAAGGTTTCAGAAATAGAACTTCTCAGTTATCCATCATGCATTGAATACGTCTTCTCAACCAAGCACATCCGTCAGGTGCTAAGGGGCACCAACGATAATTCTCCCGCATCCTGATTGACACCGTTACAAAGCATTCTTCTTAATACCATCAAAGGAATAGTCAAGTTGTTCACATCATAAACATAAGAGTTTTTGTCAATAGCATTGGAACTTTTGTCCTGGTTAGGCATTAGTGCATTGATCACATTTGGAGTTTCGACAGGAGGCTCGAATTCAATTTCTTTGGCTTCAATCATGTCTTGAATCTTGTTCTTCAGATCCCAATGGGCCGTGTTGTCGTGTCCTAGGTCAGTTAGAGTGGTATGCACACTTGGCATTAGGATTGTACTTTGAGAGGAAGTGTTGATGTGTTGAGGAGGATCCTCAAGGTAATCACCGCTTTTAATATGTGTTGCAATGCTCATGCATAATGGCATGTCGATCTTCAGAACGGTCTCGTATGCTGCTCGGGTTACGCTGTTGTTTCACGAGGTTGTGTGGGATTGGAGATCACAACTGCCCCTACGCATTGAGTACGATCGCTTTGACACGGATCTTCCCGACCATACACAAAGATTGGCCTTTCTTACCAAAAGATCTTTTCGCAAAGATTCGAGGATGACTCTACCTGAATCTTTCCGCTCTTGATTCCAACTTCAATGTGTTTTCCTGTCAATATCAGCTCGGTGAATCCGGATGAAGAGTTTCCAATCAGATGATTGAAGAATGGGTCTGTCAGTGTTCCCATAAACATGTCAACCAACTCCCTATTGGACAAGGGTGGTTGAACCGCCTCGCTAGATCTCTCCACTCGAGCCGTACTTTTGAATTTCATCACGACCCATAGACATGCTATGTAGTTGCATACGAGTGGGTGCTAGTTCATCATTGTACTGATACTGCTTGTAGAAAGCATCTGCTAAGTCAATCCAGGTATGGATGTGGGCACTCTCTAGCTGATAATACCACTCCAACTGAGCTCCAGACAAGCTCTCTTGGAAGTAATGGATCCATAGCTTCCTGTCATTAGTGTGAGGATGGATCTTCTGCACATAGGACTTCAAATACAGCTTCGGACAAGAAATGCCATCATACTTGGCAAAAGCAGGAACCTTGAACTTTCAGGGAATCACCACACCAAGAACTAGACTCAGATCATCAAAATTCAGCCCAGACATCTTCAGATTTTCCACAACATTCAGACGGTCTTCAAGCTGTTTGTATTTGTCAACTTCAAGAGAATACTGCTCATTCTCATAGTATTCTTCTCTATTTTCAAACTCATGCTAGCTTTCTTCGTTGTTCTTGACACTTCTACCGCCTTTCAACGCCTTGTCCGAGAGTTCTAACTGGGTGACCACCTTAGGTCCACCCTTGTGACGCCTTCCCATGAGGACACCGATGACTTTCTTCTTTTCGTGATGAGCTTCTTCAAGTCTTCCGCCAAGTTCAGTGAACATTTTCTGGAATTGAGCATTCTGAGCCTGGAGATCTTTGACAGTCTGTTCAAGAGCCATTTTATGCTAAAATAAATAGCAAGAGAATAAGAAAATCGGTCTTCAAATGTACCTGTTATGCAATGTCATGCCATGATATGCGATGTTTATGCAATGCAATGCAATGTTTTCAAGGACCTTAGGAATTTAAATTTGTTAAACATGTACTAACAAACTTTTTATTAGTTTTTCTTCTTTCTTTCTAGTACAAAAGATAGTTTAGAAAATAAAAGCAAAAATCCTAAAGCTCTAAGTCTCCCATGGGTCCCTTGGTGTTGAAGTAGGCGTTGATGTTTCAATGTGAAGTAGCTTGGTCAACTCTAGTACCTTCTTCTCGCTTGCATAGCATTGAGCTTCGAATGTATCCCTTTCTTGTTTAAGTTGAATCCAAGATCTCTTCAAGTCTTCAAAATTAGTAGGCATGTCGGGATGGAGAACAGTATAGGATTTGTCACCTATAGCAACAGGTTCCATAATCACTGGTACATCAGGTGTAAACGGCATCATGAGGTTTTGAGCTCGAGCTCGCACCCATTTGAGGTAAGGTTCCCAAGGAACGGAGTTTTAGTGTCCCAAAGTCTTGGTATCAGTCTTCTTTATCATGCCCCAAGCGTGCACAAATCTTCGACGGTAGTTCTGAAGGTCGTGGTTGTAGTCAAACACAATATCTTGGAGAAGCATATCATGAGGACCATCTCTTCGAAAGCATAAACTAAACCGACGTAGTTAGAGAAGGGTTAAAGTGATAATTCTCCTCTTATGCCAAGGAGTGGTACATTAGGGAATTCTCCACAACTCTCAATGAAAGTGAAATCCTTTTAAGAAAAGAAACACCAACGGATATCTAAATGAGAGAGTCAAATCAGTCTTTGAGACCACTTCAACCTTTGCTCGCTTCACATCGATTGAGGAAAGCGAAATAAACCACCGAAAGTAACGGTATGCAATACATGAGAGTTCCTTGTCGCTTGATAGTACGAGTGTGGAGAATTCCGAGCATCCCCAAGTAAGGTAGTGGGCACAGATTACTAGTAAGGAATATCTTGATGGCGTCACGCCTATGAATCGATCCGATTAGAATAACACCAAACTGCAGATTAGTAAGTGTTCAAGCGAAAGGTGACGCTACCGAGGATGCGAATACGAGTTCGGATCTTCCGCACGCAACGATTTAAATCTTTTGATTTGTTTATAAAGATACGCGAGCATCAAGCTTTATTATTTTCAACACAAGAAAGATGATTTAATGATTATGAAAAAGGGAAAGTCAAATACCCTCAATTGATATTGGTATGCGTAATGACTAGCAAACTAGACATAACGCATTGGGGAGATTCTGAGTAAGGGGATTGTATATAAAGGAATAGATGGAGACCCTAAGTATATGTAGTTATCTACGCTTTATATATGAATATGTTTGATATGTTGTGTGTTTTTAATTGCTATTTCTATGATTGGAAAGTTTCTCCGGATTTTAAGAAATGTGATTATGTGGGACTCTAGTGTTTATTATTGTGCTGCAAAGATCCGTGATCTTCTCATACATATCCCAGTGGAATCAGAGCATTTGTAGCTCGGATCTACAGTGGTTCTATGGTTTGTTTGGTCCGAGGAGATAGAAATTTGCTCGGCAAGGATGAGACCTTATGCCTACGTATTCTCAAAAGGATGTTGAGAAATCGAGCAATCGTAGTTCCCACTTATGCTAGTGGAAAGCAACGGATGTTAGTAAGAGATGACAAATGTCATCTTAATGAAAATGTATCTAATCTATTTCATCACATACATTTTTGAAAAAGTTTGATTGATTAAAATCTTTCATCGTAAGTATTAGGTGTTTTGCTTGAGTGTACAAGCGTTACCCTTACATGTTTAAGAAAGATGTTTGAAAAAGATGATTGAATCTTTTAACTCGTAAGTATTGAGTGCTTTGCTTGAGTGTACAAGCGCTACCACTTCATTAATAGATGTTTTTGTTTGAAAAGAGTTTAAAAGTTTGAAAAGTTTTTGACCTATGTGATGTAATGGATGAGATACTTCTTCATAGAGATGATAGATGTCTAAATCTCAGGAGAAATTGATTGGATTAAAGGGATGCTTTTAAGAAGCCCGTGGGTCCTTGTATTGTTAGCCCAAGAGGAGGCATTCCGAGGGTCATCGAGGGTCATCGAGGGTCCTTGTTATGAAGCTCAAGAGGAAGCTATATAGGGTATGGTCGTTTTGCTTGAAAGGATTTCACCGAGAAATCATCCTTTTCGAATAAGAGCAATTTCACCGGGAAATTTTACTTTGGGGAATTTGAAAGTGATTTCACTGGGAAACCATCCTTTCGTGGTTCTATCTAGCTGGTGATTCTTTGTATTGGAAGCCCAATAGAGGCTGTAAGAGATTTCAGTCTCTTTCATTGTATGATGCCCAAGAGAAGGCTAAACTCAATGAGGAGTTCTTTTGAACGAAGCCCAAGAGGAGGTCACTCAACAGGGAGTGTTGTCTTATACGAAGCCTAAGCGGAGGCTAACTCTGGGAGAGTTTCTTTGTACAAATCCCAAGAGAAGGTGACCTATGCCGGGGATAAGTTATCTTGTATGAAGCCAACGGAGGCTAAACTCAACTCGTGATGAGTTGTCTTGTATGAAGCCCAAGCGAGGCTAAACTCAACTGTGATGAGTTGTCTTGTATGAAGCCCATGAGGCTAAACTGGAAACCTATTGATTAGTCTAATTGTTATGTTATTTATTAGACAGTTTGTAAACAGGTGTGTGTGTGTGATATGTATTCAAAGTAGCTTTATGAAGGAAATATAAACAATGTATGATGTTTATTTACGCATTTTATGAAATATAAACAAGTGTCTCTGTAAACGAACGCTTTAAAACGAAGCGTAACTTGATTATTCACAAGTTTGACTGTGTACAGGAAATGAATATGTACATGAACGAAGTTTTTATGTACAAGACAAAGATGGATGTACATAGGAGGGTTGGGACTTATCAGAAAGGGAGGCCCATTGATTTGAAAGGCCACAGGAATAACGCTCCTTTCAATACCAATGGTATTTAGTAAATGTATGATAAATGTAAATGATTGATCAAAGTTTATCTGTAAAAAGTATTTTCAAAAGAAAGAGTATCTGTATTATGTACAGATAAAAAGTTTTGAAAAAGAAGTATCTGTGTTATGTACAGATAAAAATGTGTTTTGAAAGTTTTTGATATGTACAAAGAAATATTATGTACATAAAAGAATGTTATGGGACTTACACCGTGAGGGAGGCCCATTGGTTTAAAAGAAATCTTGCTCAGGAGAAACCTTCCTTTAGAACCAATGGATTCGGCGTATAGACAAACGAATGAAAACAAATGAAATAAATTTTTTACGTTTGAATATTAACAATGATAATTTGAATATGTACAAGTAAAACTAAGTATGTACATAAAGGATTGGGACTTACACCATAAGGGTGGCCCATTATCGATCGAGAAATTCGAGAAAAGACGAAATCTGTTTTATCGTTTAAATCGGATTGATCATGGTAAAAAGATGCAAGTTTGATAAAATGTTTTGATTTTATTTTAAGCCTAACGTGTTTTGATTTTTGGAAAAGCTAAGAACCCTAAAACTGAGAAATCAAATTAAATGACTTGTAGTTGATGATTATTTGATTTTTTTGAGGGTTAAGGATCGTGTTAAGTGCATAAAGAGAATGGCCAAGAGTTTTTGTCAAAAGATTCAAAGAATCATGAGAACCAAACTCGTGTTCATACCGGAAAAGTGAAGATCGAATTGATGCAAACGTGTTTCCGGGCTGCTTCGACGATTAAGCTCCAACGGCATGTAAGGATGCTCTATGGATAGCCCGCTTGCTCGAACTTGCTTGAATCGAGCACAAGTCAACCTCGCATACACTCAAAAATGAAACTGGAAATCGTATAATGGTGTTACAGCTTGTTGTTTTGTTTGGATCATCACCCTATGATGTTTATGGAAGGTGTATGGATGATCAAACTCAAGGAATCAAACCAACTCCAATTTCGATCATATGCATGGCTTTGCACAAGTTTGAAAATGCAAAATGATTTCCTATTTTTAGCTTAGTACAAAGGATTTAAGTTTGAACAAGTTTGTTAATGATTATGGAACATGTTGGACACCAATTTTCATCATGTTTCCATTGGATTTTCAAAATGCTATGTTTGGCAATTTTGCTCTATGATACTTGATTTTCAAGAAAAGAAGAAAAGCATGGATTTGTGTATTGATTTTGGTGTTGATTGAAGCTTGAACTATGATCCTTTTATAGACAAATAGGCTCAAATGTTAGGCAAAATGTCCATGGCATTTGGATATTCAAAGAAAGCTAGGCAAGATTGTCATTTGTAAAGCAAAGGAACCTTCCTTTTTTACCATGTGTGGATTTATCCAAACTTGATCCAATCTTCAATCATCACTTCACTGATGTTTATCAGCTTTGATGACTCAATTTGGCAAGGTGGCAAGTGGTTTAAATGAAAAACACAAATGACCTATAATTTTACAAGTTTGTACTTGAAAATTATGGATTTTGAGCCTAATTTTCAAATTCAAAAGTGTAGCTAGACTCCATGGATTTGAGAGTTCTTGGACATTTTGGAAAGATTTTTCCATGATCTACAACTTTCATGTTTTGAGTTTTTCAAATTCCAATTGGAACTAGGTGAAAAATGGCTTGAAGTTTGAAAATGTGAAATTTCAACACTTAGAAATTTTTCTAAGTATAGAAATTTTGACTTTTGTTGACTTTTCCAAATTCTTTGATTTTTTATGATCATGATGGATCATTTGAAGTATTTAGATGATGGAAAAAGTTTTGTTTTGAGAAATTTGACCAAAAGTCAAAGTTTGACTTTTCTGTGCATATGAAATTTCATCAGACATTTTTGAAATTGACTGATGAATTTTTGTGAACCTCTGTGATGTTTTGAATCCGTAATTAGGTCAAGATGTTGTATCTAAGATATAATGACCAATATCTATCCAAAAAAGTCAATTATTGCTCAAACAATCAGAGAATGCCTATGCTCGACCAAAACCCTAATTGGTCGATCCTCGATTGATCTGTGAGAAAATTTGATATCTGAGGATTGAAGGCTGATGATTTGATCAAGATAGATCAAATGGAGTGAGAAAATCTCAAACCCTAATTGGTTAGCTCTTGAATCGATGAAAATCGATGAAACCCTAATTTTGACCTCGTGAGTGCTATACCATTAATGCTATCTGAGCCGCAAGTAGTTGCGCGATGATGCAAATGTAAGGTATATTAGGTCAAAATTTGGGTATGACAGATGCCCTATTTAAGTTTCTTTAACCCCGAGAGATGAAGATGAATATCTTCGCTTTGATAGTGTAAAGAGATCTAATATCGTATACGCAAAATTTGGACCTAAGATACCAAAATGCGATGATGCAAAATGATTGCAAAAGTTTTACCCAAAGGATATCAAAGAAATGACATGTTGAAGGGAATTTTAGAATATGTCCTCATTGGGAAAGAATGATCTACGAATATGTGAATATCCGCTTCGCTTTGGGAAACAAAGAGATTACCTTTCCGTCACCTTGTGACAATGTTTAAGGTAAGTGGAAATGATATTACCAATTATCACTTTGTGATATAGTATGGTAATGGGTTTTGAAGATATTACCAATTATCAAGTGATAACTATAACAAGGTAAATCTTGAGAAATGAGTTGTTGCGTATTCAAATTTTGTGAATAATGTGATGTTGTTCTATCCGGAATAAACCGAAAGAAAGAAGTTAATCAAGACATTGTTCCCAATCAGGGATAATCTCAATTGAGAATATGATAGAGAGAAGAAAATGCATTTCTCCGTTTGGGACTTTGCCGGGAAAAAGGAAGACATATCCTTTTGTTTGGGAATACTCCGTTGGGGAAACAAAGAAAATAAAGTATCTTTTCCTGCTTGAGATATTCTAATGGGAATGTAACTTGTACCGTATGAGTAAGCATGATTTATACCATGATTTGAAGCAAACATTTTGAGAGATGCAAAAATGCAATGAATGATGCTATTATGTATGAATGTCATGAATGTTATATGCATGCTAACAATACTTGACAAAGACACTAAAGGGATATTTGGGAAAAGGACCCGGCCACGCTCGAATAAATACTTGGTGAAAATTGCAACAATGGTAGATATTCACTAATGAAGAATTTGAGTTGCATGTTTTACACTTTCCGAGAGGTATTTCATTGGCAACTTGATCGGGATTTTGGATAAGAATACCGCCCTTTGATGATTTCCGATGAGAAGATCACAGTAGCAGCTTGGCGACTCCATCGGGATCAAACACTCTTGGAGAAACGTGAAGTTATTTGCTGTTCGTAGTTTCAAAGGAGAATTTTGCTTTGTTTCAAAATTTTGAAGTAAAAATTCATTTAAAACATTTTAGTTTCAAAAAGTGATTTTCACAATAAAAGCGTTATTTTGCAAAACAGAATAAAGTAGGAATTGCAAACAAAAGGCATAAGGCTCAAATTTATTGATAGAATGGTAATCAGCCAAATGCGTGATTCCATGGACTATTTACAAAAGTTGGAAATGATAATTTATTGGGAAAAGGCTACGTTGAAAGAAAATAACCACTACTATCCCTAACAACTTTGAATTTCAACTGCGCTTGTTGCTTCAGAAGAGTTGATTGAAGATCCGTTGATGGAAAATTCTTCATGTGGACAAAATACGATCGATCGCGTTACATTTTGTCATTTTTGTATCCTTGTTTTTGCCTAGATCGCCTTTCGTGGTTTTCGATCTATCGTGATAATTTCGCTTATTGTCTCTAATTTTTGCCGGATCGCCTTTTCGTGTTTTCAATCCACCGAGACGCTATTTTGCCTAAGCCGCCTTTTCAAGTTTTCGACTTACCAGTTGTTCTTTGTTTTTAGACAGTATTTTTGATCTGCACAAGATTCACAGGATACGGAGTTCATCGCCGTCCATGGTTGTGAGAGTCATAGCACCGCCAGAGAAGCTTCTTTGACGATGTATGGGCCTTCGAATTAGGAGTCCATTTGCCCCTAGAATCTTTGAAAAGATGTAATCTTTTTAAACATAGGTCGCTTTCTCGAATTCACGAGGTAGGACCTTGTCGAAAGCTTCTTCATTCTTTCTTTGATAAAGTTGTCCGTGACATGTGAGCGGTCAGCGCTTTTCTTCAATTAAGTTCAATTGGTCGATCCGCTGACACCATTCACCTCGGATAACTTAGTTTCCATGAGAACTCCTTGACGGGATCTCAATCATGGGAGCACTGCCCATGCCGATACTAGAGAAAAGGGAGCCCTCTTGAAGTGCGTATTGAGGTACAATACCCATGCAGTAGAAAGCAAATCAGCATTTCGCCGCCTTGTAATTGATGACCATTTCCTGGATGATCTTTTGATGTTCTTGTTGGCGCTTCAACAGCCTGCTCATCTTTGGCGGTAAGGAGATCGAGTTATGATGCTCAATCTTGAATTCCTCCACGCTCTTTTTCATCATTTTGTTGTTCAAGTTAGATCCATTGTCCGTAATGATCTTGCTTGGAATTCCATATCGGCAAATGAGGTTGTTTCTTGATGAACCTCACAACCACTTATCGTGTGACATTGGCGTGAAGATGCCGCTCGACCCACGGTGAAGTGGTAATCAATAGCCACTTCTAGAATGAAGCGATGTTCGCTGGACGCTTTGGTTCAATCATTCCAATCATGTCAATGCCCCACATGGAGAGCGGCCACGGAGAGAGAGAACGTTGAGTAGAGTCTGAGGCACATGGATCTTATCTCACGAGATCCGCACTTGTGACATCTTTGACGTTTGGCAAAGAATCGATTCCATCGTTATCCAATAGTATCCCGCTCTCAAGATTTTTCCCGACATTGCATGCCCATTCGAATGGGTTCAAAGGACCCTTCATGCACTTCTATGGATGATCAGAAACCGGCTTTCTTGTCCGTCGACATCCGAGCGTAACCATGTCGAAGTTTTTTGTATAGCACATCTTCATTGAGAAGAAATGAAAGCCTCCTTAGAGTTTTCTTATCTTGTATGCCCCGAGGGTACTGTGTTTGAAGGAAATGTTTGATGTCGTGGAACTACTTGCTTATCGTTGAAGACTCGCTTCATGTAAACACATATCGTGTCTTTCAAGGCCCGATGCGTAATTCTAGGCATAT
>CM038794.1:71232646-71283566 GCA_021764765.1 Vicia sativa | reverse complement strand
AAATGACCAATTTTGAGTGGGGTAAATAAGTTTTAGTTGCTTGCTTTATCAAATGCATCACTACAAACACTTTTTCAAAGTTCAATTTTTTTCAAAACAAATATTTAACACTTTGTATACACTACATGAGTCATTACAAAGTCAAAGAAATTTTAAAAATATTTTTTTCAAACACATGAAAGTAAATTTTAAAAGTGATTTGAGCAACTAAGAGCGTAGATAATTACGGATGAAAAGGGTGCTAATACTTTCCTTTTCATAAACCATTTTCCCGAATTTTATCGAAGGTCTTTTTCGTTATTTTTACCTTTCCTTAATTGGATAAAATAAAAGTCGGTGGCGACTCTTGCTATACATTTGGATACAAAATCCTAATAGTCGGCCACCAGTTATGTAATGGCGACTATTGGGACAATCCAAAAAAGAGAGAATTGCCTTAGGGATTTCTAGATAACCTTTATTGCTTTTTGTTTGACTTGCTTGCTTTATCTTTAAGGGTTGCTTGGGTATTATATTGTTGGGATCCTACACCGGATCCCAAGCCTTTTTAGGTAAGTAGCATTAGATCATGGCGACCATTAGACGTATAACTACGGTCAACATGATGGCTACGTTAGCGTGACACTTTGGTTGTCCCGATACTCTTCATTCCCAAGTGAAGAAAGTATTTGGCTTCTCGTGGTGTCATCAAGCGCTAACTAAACTTTTAGAACCTTAATTGACCCATCTTGGCCATTAGAAGGTAGTGGAGATGGCGGCTTTTGTGTAGACCGAGGTTGGTTGATACTCGATGCTACGCTCATTGAGATTAGACTTTTGGGACATTTTCGATCGACCACTGGCCGTATTGAAATAAGCGCCTACGAGAAAGATCTATGATATGAGATTCCTAGAACCGGTTATTATTATAGGACAGATGAACCAACTCAAACTTTTGGTGGGGTAATCACCTATACCTCATGCAAGCCTTAAACCTAGGCTCATTGTGTGGTGAATTGCTTGTGTGTAAACATGACATCATGACATCATTCGACGTATATCATTTCTAACTATTTCAAGGACTTAAGGATTTATCTTTGCTCTATTTTGTAGGGATTATGGCTTCTAGAAAGACTATCCAATCAACTTCATGGGTATCCTTCTCAACTCAAAGAATTGGTTTCTGAAATTTTACCATGTTCATCAAAAGACATGGTTATCTACTTGATTTGGTTATTTTTTGAAGAAGATATGATGCATGTCCTATTCCATTCTTTGATCCGAAACACCATTGCTTTACATTTCATTATCATTGGTTCCTACCTTGGAAGAATTTCTAAGCTACTTGGGATACCTATTCTTGATCAAATGCCATTCACTTCAGGTCTAGAAAAGGTTCCTAAGTATAAGACATTGCATCCGCCTTACATCTTAAGCGTTCAGATATTGAAGCCAATTGGGAAACTAGAAGTGGAGTTAAGGGTTTACTTTCAAGTTCTTAATCAAGAAAGCGAGAATTCCTCAAAGTTATGAGTTTCCATGCATTTGAAGACATTGTGGCCTTGCTAATTTATGGTTTAGTTCTATTCCCTAACTCGGATCAATTCATCGATATCAATGCCATCTGTTTCTTACCCGTAATCCTGTGCCTACTTTACTTGGAGATATTCTATTCTCTCCACACTCATTACTAGCGACAATGAACTCTCATGTGTTGTATACCGCTACTTTCAAGGTGGTTTATTTCGCACCTTCCTCCATCAGCTTTTGAAGAACGAACAAAGGTTGAGATGGTGTCCAAGATTGATGTCACTCTCATTCTTCCGAGAGCCTTTTCTCTCAAAGGACTTCACCTTCATGAGCGTTGTGGAGAGTTCCCTAATGTACCGCTACTTGGTATAAGGAGGCATTACTTACAACCTTCTCTAGCTCACGCCAGTTTGGTTTTGCCGAAGAGATGTATGTATGATATCTTCTCCAAGATGTTGTGTCGACTACAACCACGATCTTAATTGATTTGGAAAGGTTTATACATACTGGGGCATGGTAAAGACCGATACCAAGACTTTGGGCACCCGAACTCCATTCCTTGGGAACCTTACCTCAAATGGTATAGCTCGAGCTCAAAACCATGATGCCATTCACTGTTTTACCGAATTATGGAACTGTTGCTATAGGTGATGTACCTATGCGCTTTTCTCCATCCCGACATGCCTCACGATTTTGAAGACTTGAAGAGATCCCTGGATTCAACTTAAAGAAGAAAGGGATACCTTTGAAGCTTCAGTTGAAGAAAGTGTTAGAGTTGACCAAGCTACTTCACGAGGAGCGAAACATCAACGCTACATCGACACCAAGAGGCAGTCCATGGAGACTTAGAGCTTTAGGATGTTTATGTTTTCTTTTATCGCTTTGAATATCTCTTGTATCAAAAAGAAAAAGAATAATAAAAGAAGTACTAATAAATGTTTGTTCATTGCTTGTTTAACAAATTTAAATCTCTAAGGTCCTTGAAAACATTGCATTGCATTTGCATAAACATCGCATAGCATAGCATAACATTGCATCACGTGTACATTGGAGATTGGTTTTTCATTTGTTCGCTATTTATTTTAGCGAAATGGCTTTGAACAGATTTGTCAAAGATCCCGTGCTCGTAATGCCTTTCAGCGAGATGTTTCCAGCTTGGTCCAAGGCCAAGAAGATTTGAAGAAGCTCATCAACAAGAAGAAGAAGGTTGTTGGTCTCCTCAACATGGGTAGACGCTTCAAAGGGGTCCAAAAGTGGTCGATCGGATCGAGCTCTCCGAAGGAAGTGTCCATACCGGGAGTACCAAGGGTGATGAAGGTGATCGGTGAGCCAAAGAAAGGAGGAGAGGACCACTCTGATTATAGCCAACACTCGATGAAGATGACAAGTACAAACAACTGAAGACCGTTCGAATGCTGTGGAAAACCTGAAAATGTCAGGGCGAACTTTGATGATCCGAGTCTTGTTCCTAGTGTTGTGATCCCTCTCAAGTTCAAAGTTCCAACTGCAAGTATGATGGCATGTCTTGCCCAAAGTCGATTTGAAGTCCTATGTCCGTAAGATCAATCCCCATTAATCACGATGTGGATGCACTATTTTCAAGAGAGTTTGTCCGAACCCATTTGGAATGGTATTATCAGCTAGAGAATGATCAGTATCCGTACTTGGAGTGATTTGGTGATGCTTTATAGATGCATTTAGTACAATGTGAATTGACACCCACCGCATGCAACTACAAAGCATGTCCATGGGTCGTGACGAGAAGTTCAAGGAGTATGCCGAGTGGAGAGACCTAGCGAGTAGTTCAACCACCCTTGTCCAGTGGAGTTGGTTGATATGTTTATGGGAACACCGACAGCGTTCTTCAATCATCCGATTGGAAATTCTTCATCCGGATTCACCGAAATGACATTGACAAAGTAGCGCATTGAAGCTGGTATCAAGAGGGAAGATTCATGTGAGTCATCTTCATACAGTCACAAGAAATCTTTTGGTGGTAAGCTAATTGGTCAGTATGGTCGAAAAGCAAGTCCTAATCCGACCGCTCAACTGCTAAACATGATCCAATCCTACATCAAGACAACCTCACGAGACAACGCCATAGCAATGTAACGCCACGAAGATAGCGTTTACGGATCAACATGCCTTTGTCGCAGTTTACAACCATGTTGAACGCAGAGCCGATTACCTTGAGGATCCTCCTCCGAATGTCACACTTCCTCTCCAAAGTACAATCCTAATGCTAAGTGGTTACTTATCCAATAGCCTGTAAGTACTAATCGACAATTGTTGGGCTCAAGAACAAGATTCAAGATATGATTGAAGCTAAGCATTGAGTTTGACCCTCCGTTGAGACTCGAATGTGATCAATTCTATGCCTAACTACACAAAGAGTTCCAATGTCGCCGGTGATTTATACTTATGTTTTCAACATAGATGACTTGACCATTCCTCCATGATCAAGAAGAATTTGTTGCAAGCCGTGTCAACCGGGATGCCCAGAATTGTCTGGTGCCCATCCGCTACCGATGGTTGTGCTTGGTTGAGAAGACGGTTCGCATGATGGACAACCATGAGATACTATTTCAAACCACCGTTGCGTAAGTGTGAAGAAATGTCTAAGTTGAAGATCGACAATGCGAATCTAAACTGTGCCATCCGTGGGATACCTTGGGGCAGCCAAGTGGAAAGTATGATTACATGGTGAAGTACACTGCTCCCCGAGAGTTACAAAATCTCATTGAAGATGTTAAACCGGATGGGGTGACGATTTCCCGTAAGACTATGCCGATGTCAACACAATAAGGATTTCCTCTGCGATCCCTGTGCTAGAGTGGCACCTCTCATTATCACTCAAGACCAGTTCCATATTCCTCCCAAGGCTATCCCTTGGAACTATGGAGCTGATGTTTACTATCATGGTGTCAAACAAGACCCTCGACTATTGAAGATCTATCTCAAGTTTCTATTCCCGACATCGACAACATCACCCCGGATCCAAGAAGGTGACCAACCGGAAGGGTATTCTCTCGCAGATCTCCTCCAAAAGACACCGCGACTCACCTCGATTCACCTACTCAATCAATATCCCCTAGAGAGAGGAAAGAACCAGTTGACTCATCCCTGCTCAACCGAAGTACCAAAGGAAGTTATCAAGACACCTCCAAACGAGAAATGGAGGAAATTAAGATTATCAAGAAGAGTGACTACAATGTTGTGGAATGGCTTGGGATGTACCTCCAAGATCTCCATGCTTGCTCTGCTCTTGTGCTCACGAGGCTCATGCTAACGCCTTGGTGAAGTTTCAAGAATGCTCACGTGCACAAGACACTACTCATGATCAATTCGAAGTTTGTATTGCTAGCCCTGGCCAACAACGGCCTAGGCTTCTCCGATATTATTTGACTCTCACGGAAAGAACACAACAAAGCTTTGCACATCTCTGTGGAATGCAAGGGCACTACATTATCTCATGTCTTGATAGATATCGGTTCTACCTCAATATCCTTCCAAGATTGCTTTTGATCGCCGATGTCGAAGGGTTGGTTCTCGAAGACATTATTATGATATTTTGATGGTTCTAAGCTTAAAGGCTTGGAGAGCTCACTGCTTGTTAAAGTCGGTTCCAGACTTTTGATTCCACTTTCTTTGTCATGGACATCCGTCCAAGCATTTTGTCTACATGGCAGTGCCAAGTATCTCTACCGCATCGAAATCCGTACCCGATAAAGGGAAGGTTGTTACAAAGATGTGGTGAAGAAGAGTATATGGTCACCATCTACGATGTCTTCTCTCGAGATGGAAGGCGAATTCTTCGAGACTTCGTCTGCTTTTGAAACAATCTGTGAGTCATGCCTGTTGACTCTCCCGCACTCCCCGAGGTTACACAAGCTCCCTAGGATGGCCTCACGAAAGACGCCGTCGCTGTTGAACAAGGATTTAGTGCTTGGGGTCAGCTCCCCGATCTTCCTTTCAAATTTGACAAGACTGGTTTAGGCTTCACCATCAAGGGTCAAGATGATACGCCGCGAACGTGCCAGCCAACTTCCCTTCCGTGACGCCCGTAGTGGAATCCATGCTATAGAAGACGACGACAACGACTTCGACATCGCAAGTGGATCTTCCCAACTCCGGATCATGAGCTCGTAATTGGAAGATCAAGACGCCATACCAATCTCCTTTAGTCGAGTAATTGCTCTTGTTTTGTTTTGCTTTTCGTATTCCTTTATGTTTTGAACAATAAACTTTGAAAACTCGTGCCTTGCCCGGGCGTCATGGCTCGCTTTGCAGGGTTATTATCCTTGTTTTGCGTATTTTCATTCAATAAATTTGTTGGACTTTTGCATTCAATTGTTTGTTTTCTTTACTTTATCACCTTCAAAAGGCTATGTGTTTCTTACACACCCACGTGATACACCGCGTAATCACTCGAATCTCGTTAATAACAAATGCTAGTGCTAAATATGACTTTGATAATCCGATCTACCAAGCCAAGACGAAGGTGAGGAAGATTGTGAAGTGCCGTGGAGAACTTCACAAACTGCTACAGCAAGAAGAGAGCGAGTTATACAGCCACCGTAAGAGCAAGTTGAGGTTGTGAATCTACCGAAGACAGAAAAGAGATCAAGATGGAGCGGTCTTGAGAATGTTAAAGAAAGGTTGATTCAGATGCTACGAGACTATGTTGAGGTTTTGCTTGGTCATACGAAGATCTACGGGTTTAGACATTGATATTGTGGTGCATCGATTCTTGTATAAAAGAGGGTTTTCTCCCAAGAAATGTATGTCTGTCAGATGCAAGGCCCGAGATGTCGAGAAGATCAAAGCCGAAGTCATGAAGCGCTCAATGTTTCTTAGTTGTACTTCCCTATCCTCATGGGTTGCTAATGTGGTACCCGCCTAAGAAGGATGGTAAAATACGAATGTGTGGATTACGTAGATCTCGAATAAGCGAGTCCGAAGATGATTTCCTACTTCCTCATATTGATGTTCTAGTTGACAATACCGCTCACTAAGTTTTTCTCCTTCATGGATGGTTTCTCCAGACAATCGATCAAAATGGCTCCCCGAAGACATGGAGAAAGACTACTTAAGCATACAAGGGGGGCACTTTCTACTAAAAGGTTATGCCTCGGATCAAGAACGCAGGCGCCACTTATCATGCTATGGTTACATTATTCATGACATGATTCATCACGAGATAGAGGTCTACGCCGACACATGATAGCTCGATCACGATCAAGAAGAACATCTTGATCATTTGCGTAAACTATTTGATGTATTGAAGAAGTACGACCGAGACTTAATCCCAACAAGTGCACCTTTGGAGTCAGATCCGAAAACTCCTAGGGTTTGTAGTCGTAGAAGAGGTATTGAGGTTGACCCGCGTTAAAGCTATTCAAGAGATGCCGCTCCCTACGTAGAAGGAGGTCGAGGTTTCGGCCGATTGAACTACATCGCTGATTCATTGCACATAATCGCTACTTGTGAGCCAATCTTCGTTATTAAAGAAAGATCAAGTAGTGGAATGGAACGATTATTGCCAGATCGCTTTTGACAAAATCAAGGAGTACCTTCAATCCTCCTATCCTCGATGCCATGCTGGCGGGAAGCTTTATGGTGTGTGGAGGCTCAATGGTGTGTGGGGCAATATGATAGGTGTTTTAGCGGGGCGACACTGGCAAGATAAGGGGCGGCGGCGCGCTGGCCAAGAAGAGATATGGCGTTGTTGATTTCCAAGATGGATCCGGCATATATGAGAAACCAGCGGAAGAATAGCAAGATGGCAAATGATCTTGACCGGTTATTTATGGCATGTGGAAGCGGCGGTCATGCCGTAGATGATGACGAAGATGTGGCGAATTTCCAGATAAGATTTAAAGTGGCAGGCCCGACGGGACTGAACAAGGCCGATGGATCATGGTCTTTGATGGAGAAACGCAATGATGGCGGGGCGGTCATTCATGCGGACATACTCCTTTCATGGATTATTTTTTACGCCATGGTGGCGGCGGTGCGCATCATGGGTGGCGGCGCTATTGACTTAAGAATCAAGTTCTTACAAGTGTTTGGAGACTGCAAGTGATCACGGGGTAGGGATGGTACGAGCATGTTTGAGTTTGATGGTAGAATGATCACTTTCAAATATTCCACGAGAAGAGATCGCATTGGCAGGCGGTTTTATACTATGTTGTTATGTTCAAGGTTAGATGGGACAATGGAGGCTCCCAGGGATCATGGAGAAGTTCGGCGAACCGTATTGTTATGAGTTAGCGGTGGAGAAACCACGGTACTATGATGTGAGGTATCTTTTTGTGAATTACCGAGGGGTGTTAATGATAAGAAGTTCATGAGAAGATTTGCACCAGCATTTTCTCGGCGGTGGTTTACGGCCATGTAATGCATGGTATGTAATGGATGAGGAAGTAATATACGGAAGGTACGGTAATGGAGCGGACACACCGGCTAAGAAGATGGAGAATGGCGGTTACGTGCGATGTTGTCACGGTGATGGTTAGTATATCGGTGTCTGATGTTTTAACCATGGCGCAATGTGGGGTGACATGGATTGGAGAAATTGCCACTTTCGGTATTGATATGGCTCTTTAGTGGAAGGGCTAGGTTTTATTACCGATATTTGTTGCGATTCATGCATAATTTCGGTGCGATGGCTGGTAATGGTCTAATGGTGATGAGCGCACGCGGTTCAAGATCAAGCATCACAATTTTCTTCTCCCTATCGGTAAGATGAAGATGAAGTAGCGGAAGCAACAAGAACATTAAGAAGATCATAGGGAGCGTGAGCGGTGGCGAGTATTGTTGCCGGCTATGCGATGGGGTGTTTCGTCAGATGTGTATGGAAGTGTGCCCTCCATTGACGGTGTTCGGGAGTATTAAATTGTAGTTTTCAGTGAGGGTGTAGTGGGGCGAAGACGATTGGGTCAGCATCGCTTGACGTATCAATTTGATTGATGAGAACGATCGCATCCATCGCCATGGACAGATTTATCGTAACGAATGAGTAGCATTTAACAAGAAGATCAAGCACCGAGTCTATCAAGTTGGCGATCTAGTAGTCAAGTGCATTATTCTTCCACAAGGCAGATCCTAGGGCAAATGGACTCCCACCATTAGGGACCATTTGTAGTCAAGACAGTATTTTCCGGCGGAGCTATGATACTTAGCACCATGGACGGTGAAGACTTCCCACACCTGTGAATGCAGACATAGTCAAAAATACTACGCATGAAAGAGACCCACTAGGTTTATCGCCTAGCAAAATATAGCATCTCAAGAACCAAAAGGTTCGGGCAAAATTAAGGATATATACAAAACATGTACACCGCAAGTCGAAAACCTTAAAGGCGGTTGGGCAAAAGGGTATCCCGGTGAGACCGAAAGAGCGGTCTAGGCAAAGTTAGGGATAAGCGTATAACCATGTTCTTCCGATCACCGCTTCCTGTGCTATCATCAAGATTCAAGGTTCAATGGCGAGGATCGCTACTCACTTTCTAACGACAGCAAGGAGATGAGATAGTTTAAATATATGAGTACTAGCATAGTTGGAACTTTACAGATTGTTTCCGCATAGCTTTTACCTTTCTTGTGTATAAAACTACTTGGCCATATACATTTCAAAATAAATGCAAGTCCTTTCTTATACTTTTCACTGTTGTCGTTTGCAATAAGTCCAACGTTTGTTTTGAATGATTATACGCACTCAACAATAAAAATCTCTTTGCAAACATACGAAAAGTGAACATGCAAAAGTACATACAGAGTTTCGTGAATTGAGATGACGACGAAAGTCACCAATATGCTTCCCCACAGAGCATGATCCCCACAAAGGTGTCACTCAACACACCTTTCCAGCCGAGTATACGTCACCTCAAGCAGAACACTTCATCCCCACGGATATTTCTCAATCCTCTTTTTTCCCCAAAGAATGCAGATTCAGACTTAAACTTGGTCGATAGTGCATCGGAGGAAACATACACCTTTATTCTCCAGAGATTATCACAAAGAACCACCAAATATTCTCCGCGTAGATTACACCTGAATCCTAACAGATCGCCACCCGCACTCTCCTCAAGAGGTCTATATATGAGATCTCCAACGAAGTCAATCTCTCACCTTCCTCAACAATTTCTAGGCCCAAGACTTGGTCAGATAAGTGCATCGGAGGAATCCAGGATATCTTTTTTTTCTCCTTTCGATAGCGGGGTTCTCACCTACTAATTCCCCAAGCAGGAGTCAGAAATCCTCAAACAGCGCATCCACATCTTCTTCAAGATGGATATGTTTTGAAATATCACAACATTCATCATTCTTACATTACTCATAAAGTCATAATTCATGCATAAGTCATTCATATACACTGTCATGCATCATACTTTGCATAAAACTAACCAATATTCTATCAAAGTTCCTCTTGTTTTCTCCAAAACAGTAATGTACTACTTCTCGATAAACAGGT
The DNA here is from genome assembly GCA_021764765.1 of Vicia sativa. Taxonomy (NCBI): domain Eukaryota; kingdom Viridiplantae; phylum Streptophyta; class Magnoliopsida; order Fabales; family Fabaceae; genus Vicia; species Vicia sativa. The sequence continues at coordinate 71,273,581 of CM038794.1, read as the reverse complement.
CCAGATTAAGCCCTAATCTCGAGAAAACTATCTCAAAGACCACCTCTGGTTATCCTCCGATAACAAGCAATGGATCAACACCGATGCATGTGGAAGCTATCCACATTTTGCCAACTACTATCCCTCGTAGTAATCAACACGAAGATTTATTCTGATTCCTTATTATCAAAAAGAATCACAGAGTCTAGCGACGACTCAATTGCCTTGGATGGCATCTTAAGCCCATCTCCGACTACTTGTCAACATTTCTTCACTTTCGAAGTCGTGCATATATGGTTAAAAATCAATGGACCAATAACTTCATTCAAAGTGAACACGAAGTCTAACGATGACTCCCTCGGATGGCATCCTAAGCCCATCTCCTCTCCTTCCGTAAACATCTACAGAGCTAGCGCGGCTCACTTTCCAAAGACTCCTCCTATCAATAATCCCGAGCCCCATGTGACGCTCACTCCCCAAAGATCGACCTTTCCAGATGGCATTAAGCCCATCCCTGGTTCTCCTATCAATAATCTCGAGTCTAGCGACGAATCATTCACCAGCTTCTCCAAACGGCATCCAGAAGCCTGCTCCCACATCACACCAACCGCGAGTGCAAATTTTCAAGTACTGAGTGTTCAATCACATTCTACCTGTGTCGCGAAGACGAGCATGTCAATCTAACCCTCCGGTACAAGAAGATTGAACAGGGCACCGTCATACCCAAAATTTTCCTCCATCTATTCAAGAGATTTCATACACCCTACTCAAGGATTCCTCAAGAGTTGATCGACAAACTCTCTCCTAGATAATCAACCCAAACTAGGGTTTGGTATCTCTCAAGTCAAGATGGATTTCCAACATCTCCAATGGTCTTCATGCCTCCTCATATGCTTCAAAGATTCTCCATGTCAAGTTTCAAGCTTCACAAGTCAAGTTTCCTCGTGCAATTGCTCGATGGTTGAAAATCGGTGTATTGGACAAAAGTCAACTGTGGTCAACATACATCAAACTTCTGATTTTGGTCAACATCCTCATTTTGAAGTTACATTCATCATTTGATCAAGGGTTGATCATGATTCATCAAGAAAACTCAAGATTTGCTCAAAAGTCAAACTTTCTAAATTAGGGTTTCTAGCTGAAAAGTCAACTGAACTTTGACTGATCATAACTTTCTCATAATTTCTCAGAAATTTTCCCACCAAAGCTCATTTTGAAGGAAATTCAATTCTCTACAACTTCATGTCTCACAAGAATGTCCAAGAAATGCTTCATTTGAGAGGTATGGCTCAAAACATTACAGGTCATTTTCAAAGTCAACAAAAAGTCAACTTTTTGATTTGAAGATATATTGAGCATGGTAACTCCAATTGAGATGAAACCAAAGACATTGTTTAGAGGACTATTAGAGCTTTCCCAAAAGTCCAAGAACACTCAAAAATGTAGAAAATTGAGCAAGATACACTATTCAAAAGTTGGGCAATTTTGGACAATTGCACAAAAGGACATTTTGGTCAAAATGCAAAATTTTCCAAATATAATCTTTTGATCCAAACTTGTTCATAACAATATTCTTGACCCATAAATGCTTGACATTGGTAATTTTCTATTTTTGTGATTTATATTTGAATTTTACAACATTTAATTCAAAATAAATTATGTAAAATATGAAAATTAGTTAATTTTTTCAATTAAGTTGATTATATCTTTCTTAATGTCCAAGAAAGCCCAATACACTTACCAAATTCGTGCAAGCCATGGCATTGATGAGAAAATCATATTTTCTTCAAGATTTGATTTTATTTTCAAAGAAAATATTTGCACATTGATGGAGCAATCTTTTTTCCACTCTTTTGCCATCCAAATCTCTTATATAAATTGCCAGCATTGTGTACAAGACAAGACACGAAACCCTAATCCTAAAAGAACCCAAACTCTTGCAAAATTTTCAAGAATCTTGAAAATCGAATCCTTATTTCAAAGAAGCTTCAGCCACTTCCATCATCCAAACGCGGGTAAGTAAAGTAAGAATACATCATTTATTGATTAAAACAAGCCAAATCGTACACATATCATACATATTTGAATTTTCTTGAAATTGCATTTTATTATTCTGCGTGCTTTAATCGCTTTTAATGATTTGAATGTGTTCATGAGGTTATACTTGACTAATCGGGACATCGCTTTGAGAGGTTGAACGTGAATCGCGGTTTGCCATTATTAGGTTTTTTCTTGATCGGAGCTTGAACCGCCTGCATAGCCGATTCGGTAAAAAAATAACACCACCAATGGATTCAGGAGGTCCGATTTAGGTGGACAAGGCCTTTCTTTCCGTTTATTTCGCGTGTTTTGCGTGATCTAAGAACCTCCTTGCGAGAAGACGACGAGCTGGGCTCCGTCGTGGACTTTCTTTGACCGGCGTGTGCATGCGCGGGCGAAAACAAGCAATCGATTCGTCCATCCAGTCAACCGGTCCACGCTGCTGATTTTGATTTTCAAACATCCCGACGCGTGTACACTTATATTCAAATGATTTCAACTTTCCCAACACCAAGTGTCAAGTGGTCTGATGGTTAAGGCGCTCACTGTTCCAGATACTCTCCTGTGTCCCGAGTTCGATTCGCACTGGCACCGGTTTTTTTTTTTCCAAATTTCAACTTTTCAATATTTTCTATTTTCTAATTTATTTAATATTTTGCATGTTATTTTAATTCTTTTCGTGATTTATTTTATGCATTAAAAATTCATCAAAAATATTTATTCTTTTTGCATTATTCTCTAAAAAATCTTTATTTAATTTAATAAATTAAAAAATCTCTTTTTGCATGCATATTTATTTTTATTTGTAATTTAGCATTTAAATCATTATAAATTAGTTTTTAATTACTAAAATGCATCTAAAAAATCCCAAAAAATTATTTTAGCTTATTTATCTTATTTCCAGTATATAATTTTTCCATATTAAAATTTGCATTTTCTAACATTTTTCTCTTGTTCGATTCATATTGCATTTTCCGATTTCTTCTTTTTGTACAGGTTGATCCGATTCAGACGATTTTCCCTTTATCATTTTATCATTCTATTTTTCCAATAATGTAATTGCATCATGGATGTAATAGTTTAATTTAGACTTTATTTTCCGCATTTTAAATTATGTATCCCCCAAAGCCATGTAATAGCGTGGGTTTTCTCCGCACCTTTACATTTCCGCTTACATTCCGCATTTTAATTTCCGCACCTATAAATTGCTAGTAATTAGGCGGTATGGCAAGAATAAAATTGAACATAGCACACTAACTTCAAGATAAAATATCTCAAATCAACACACTTCTTTCACACACGCACTTTAGGGTAATTCTCTCGTTGCCTTTGCAAAATGGTCATGTCCCTCGAACGAGGTATTCTAGCACCGCTGCCTTCCAAACAAATCATCATAGTCCCTTCGATAAAGATCATAAGACCCACGATGTCGCCTCCGAATACATGATCTTGACCTCGATTGTCGCCATTTAAAAATGATGATAGCCCTTCGAATGTGCTAGGATACTTCCTACAAGTTGCCTTCGATGACCATCCGATGTCCCTTCAATGTCCGCTTACATCCAACGAATGGAGCTACCTACTAACTAATGGTATGGCTAGCTTATTCTAAAGGAATGTAGAAGTACAACAAAACGACCAATTCGAGTGGGTAAATAAGTCTTTAGTTGCTTGCTCTATCAAATGCTTTTCACACCACACTTTTTTCAAAGTTCAAATTCTTTTCAAAACAAACATTTCCGAACACTTTGTATACACTCCTACATGAGTCATTACAAAGTCAAAGCGAAATTCTTTTCAAAACATTTTCGTCAAACACAGAAGCAAATTTTAAAAAGTGATCTAGAGCAACTAAGAGCCAGAGATAAACTACGGATGAAAGGTGCTAATACCTTCCTTTTCATAACCATTCTCCCGAACTCGTAATCTAACGGTCTTTTTTCTTACTTTTACCTTCCTTAATTGGATAAAATAAAAGTCGGTGGCGACTCTTGCTATCCGCACATTTGGATACAAAATCCTAATAGTCAGTTCACCGTGTTACATGTATACACATTCGAACAAATGTACCTACAAGAACGGAGTAAAACCGAAAAGGTAAACGGATGTACACAGATGTGTACAAATGCAAACGCCTTTAAGAAGGAGTTATACCCAACAAACGATAATAATAATGTATATGTGGGTATACAAACACAAAAGCACCTGCAAGAAGGGTTAGGCCCAACAAAGATTATAAGACGTACACGTGTGTAACAATGCAAACACCCGCACAAAACAAAGGAAAGCCAACAAATAATGTATCTGTAAGGCATACAAGCGCAAAGCAAGAGAAGTAGAAGCCTAAATTTCATGGAAAGAGTCAAGTACCCGCACACAAAATAAAGGGTCAAAATTAACAAAACAAGTGGTAGAAATAATGATTGGAATGCAAAACCGATTGAAATATGATTACAAAATGGTATAAGCATGCCAAAAGTGAAATAAAATCGGAAAAATCGAATGGGAAGTCGGTTTTCCAAAATCGGGGAGAAAGTCAACTCCTCGAATCAATTAAAATCGCATAGTTGCTTGCAAAACATCCGGTTTCAAAACATATGCGCTTAATTAATTCCGAGTGGAAGTCGTACTTTTGAGCTAAAAAGTAATGGGGAAGCAACTCCGTTTAAGTATGATGCACTTGAAATTTGGTTCCAAAGCCTCCAAAATCGATTCGAACGTGTCAAAACATGGGAGTAAGTATTGTTACTACGAACTTTCATTGAAAATGAGTTTCAAGTGTGAAAATGCCAAAAGTCTATGGAAATGCAAAATTCAATGTTTTGATTAAATTCGACACAAGTTTCTATTTGATTTTGAAATGTTAGAAGTGTTGGAATTTAATCCATAACATGAAGTCAAAATCCAAATCAAGAGGAAAATAAATCATGTGCAAGCTATATATAAGTTTACTCATTTTCAAATAAGAAAAAATGAAAATGTATATGAAATTGCAAGTTGTTTGGGGTTTATGTGATGTTGTATTGTGTTTGAGTGTATACATGTACTAGTTCATGTATTGTAATGTGTGGATACGATGCAAACAATGTACGCATGATCAAGAATTAAAGTGTACAAAGTGTCGGTGTTGTGTTATCATGCATGTGAATTTGTGTGTGAAAAATGGATTGTGATGCTTGTTTTCATGTCATAAAGATGAGTCAAAGTGTGTCGAATTGATGTAGCTATCCTATATGCATGTACATGAATATACAAAGATGCAATTTGTATTTAAAATTGTGTGTTAAAGTGTGTGTATGTGAAGTGTTAGTGTAGTTCTAATTAAGACTAATTTCCTACATTTCAACACTACTTTAAAGTACAAAAATCTACTAAATCAATGTATGTTGACGATCTTACACATTGCCTATTGTATGATCATGTGATGAAGGATGCAATATGCTTCTAATTCTCATGATTCAATGCATGATTATGATCCTACACATTGCCTAATGTATGAACATGTGATGAAGGATGGAAGATGCTCCAAACATGTACCTATATGCAAAATGGTCAATGTCACAAGTGTAGGTGTGTGTAATGTGCAAAAGTTTCACATCGACACCTTTAAGGAATAATAATTGATTGAGATCAAAGAATTCAGCGAAATAAATGTTATAATCGGAATCCACACGGAAATGCAATTGATCTCAATATTCAATTCCACAAAATCAAAAGTCGGAAAAGTGATTAAAATAAGTACTTATTTGAGATAATCACTTACTTGCATGAACTCTTGATGAAATTGATGAGTAAAACGTGTGTTCTTCAAAGAAAATACCAACTCAATCTTCAATCGGATGATAATAATCAAAATCGGATGAAATCAACTTGAATTTTGAAGGAGATTGATGAAAATCAATGGAGGATAAGCTTCTTAGGTTGTTCCAATCAAGAGAGAAGAGAGAGATGAGCATCGGTGAGAAAGAAGAATAAAATCGCCGATTGAGTGAAGACAAAGCGGAGGAAGAAGAGTGAGCCGGTCTCCAAAGTGAGGGCGTCACCGCGAAAAGAACGAGGGTGATGAGAGTGCTAGCTCCGACTAGTTTCTATGGGCGAGAGGAGTAGGCCGTCGGGAGAGCAGGGAGCGAATAAAAGAAAGGATTCGACTTGTTTCGCCAGCGGAGGAACAAGTCGCCGGGCAGCGTGTTGAAAACACTAGATGACCGACACATGCAAAATTTGATTTGCACTCTTCAAAGAAAATGCCTCAACGAGGGTCTTCTCGATCAAAATTCGCAAGTGTGTGTTCCCGAGACAATTGAAGCTAACAAAATTTGTGAACTTTTGCACTGGTACCACCTCTTTTTGATAAAAATCGAGCGAGATATGATTTTCCAAAGTTCTTGTATTAGATGAAAATTGCTGTTCAACTCAAACTTTCATCCGAAGAATAAAATTATGCTATTGATTGGTGAGGAATAAGATCTCGAGTTGTAAATGAAAGTTGTAGAGGGCTCTGTTACGGAATTTTAGAAATCAGCCTCGCTCAGTTTCGAGTTTCTAGCTAAGAGATACGAACTATTTAACGGGAAGAATGCACGGTTCAGCACTATAATTCAGTTTAATCCTCTTGAGAAATCAAATTCTCTAGGGACTTTCGTCACATAATCTGCTTCTGACTTTCAAACAAAAGTTGTAAATGAGAGGGACTTGTCTGTTAAAAATCATTAGAAAATACTCGACGAGATGAAAGATACGCCATATGGAGTGCCCAAAACTCACTAAAAACCCAAAATTCACTTTAATGAGAAATAAACAAATAAATTCCTTTCTTTTGATGAAACGGCCTCGATCCGGCAGATAAACTGCAGAACAAATTTAAATAATCCCGAGCTTATGGAACCACATCAAAATAGCTTTTCGACCATAATACATTGTATTGAGCGTGCGAACTGAAGAATATCGATACCGAGCTCAAAGTGATCTGAGATAACCGAAATGTGTCATTTCTTTCCCCATTTGGGATACCTTGCACCTAGTAACCCCATGATCAATTATATGTGTGCAACTACACGTATGTTTATGCAATCGAATCATAAGCGTAAATATGAGAAAGAAGAGGGTAAATTTTGGGTACAACATTAGGCACCCAAAGCATCTACGGTACTCTTAGGAACTTTTTGAAAATTTGTATATGTGTTAAAAAGGAGTATATGTACAAAATGGATGGTGGAGGGAGAAAATAAGTATTTTTTATAATTTTTGGTTTGATAGAACTTCCAATGAGTTCGAGGCCTACATACCAACAATGTAAATTGTTGAAATCAAAACCAAGTAGTTCGCTAAAATAAGACTAAAATTATGTGTTGGTTGATTTTAAGAAAATGTTAGTTTAGAAAAGCCACAAAGATCTCAAATTTTTTGAATGAGGTAGGTGTTTTTTAGTCTTATGAAAAGAAAAGTCAAAGTATTATTAAATGAAAGTTTATTAAGAAAAGAAGTTTTGAAAATTCATGGACCTAAATCCAAGTATTTTTTGAATGCGGATCGAGTTTTGAACATAAGAATCCTTTAAAAAAGAGGGAAGATTTTGAAAATTAAAAATTGGGGAGGAGATGAAGAGGCTAACCTATGTACGTAAAGTAAAAGGTAAGAGTAAAGAAAGATCTAACTGGTGAGAAGACTAGTACTTGGCATCAAGAGCCAATACCACATCCCATCCTTTGATTACCACATAAACAACAAATAACCAAACAAAAACCAAGATTCGGATAAGTTAATGCTTTTAGGTGAACTCTTGTCTTAAGAAAAATGGGCAGAGTAACGACTTTATTTTGAGGAAATCCACTCTTAATCGAGTATAATGGAATAACCTACATACAAAGATAATAACCGACAAGACAAAATAACACCAAGGGCACAAAAACTACAAGTTGAGGTAGAGGTCCTATTCCTAAGTCCAAAGATCAAGCTCCAAGCACAAGGATAGTAACCAAGTCCAATTAAAAGTTTTTATGTTTGCTGAACTATTAAGTGTTTTGAAAAGAAAATAAAGCTCAAGTGAGCAAATTCAACATGACATGAAAATAAAATGCTCAAATGAGCAATGGAAAATGACATAGAAAATAAAATCAAGTGAGCAAAGAAAATGGCATGAAATGTAAATGCTAAGATTAAAGGTGCATAAAATAAAGAGCATAAAAGTAAATGCGAAAGTAAAGAGCTGAAAAATAAAAACAATTAATAAAGTTAGCAAGATGACCATCTTGAAACTTTTCAAGTATATCATCGAATTGTTAATTGTTAGTCGTCGAAAAGGTGACCATCTTGAAACTTACGGATGAAGACTTGCTAGAAGCTTGATAGAATCAATGCGACCACATGACAAGTTTCAATTCTTTTTTGTCAAGTATATCACCGGTTTTGGAATTATCACATCACTTGATCAAAGATGATTGAGAATTTCAAATGGACAAGGCTAGTGGAAACTTGCCGGCTTGATTAGAAATCAACGCGACACATGACAAGCGCCACAAATGTTTAACCAAGATCAAAGCTCAAGTGATCTTTAGGGCTTTTGAACATTAAAGTTCATGCCACCAATTGATCATTTTCCGATTTGGTACAAAGAAAATAAGAGAAGAAGAAGAAGCTATGTTAAGCAATCGCCAAGTGAATTATATAGAAGCCACCCTAAAACGAGGCCGATCAATTATGATGTATGTGTTGAAAAGCAAACGAGAAGAATGATATGTAGATCATCTTCTAATGTTTGTTAACACATGTAAAAAATAAAAAGAAAGAAAGGATAAGATGAAGAGGATGGAAATGATAGATCAACTTGGACTATCTTCTTCAAATTTCTTCCATCTTTAAATTAAACCACTCATCTCGTGGATTACAAAAATATATTATTGACTTAAAGTACCAAGAACTTGTATAATTAATCCTTTGATAGATTTGAATCACTAATACATTTCTCCAACCTCATCAACACCCAAAGTCCATTGCGATTAAAGAGGAATTAGGTGTTCAAGACTACAATCAAAGGCAATCATCAAAAGAATGGAGTAAAGAGGGTAAATATTAAAACAAGTAAAAACAAGTGAAAATCACATTACGCCTCAGGCAATCAATTGCGAGTATGCAAATCGGTTCCATACCGTAATTTTTTCAATTTTTTAATGTGGCCGGCAATCGATTGCAAAGAGGATGCAAATAGACCGCATTAATCGTAAAAACCGAAAAATCACATTTCTAAAGGCCAAATTTTATTCAAAACTTCTCACAAACACCTTGTGTTCCTTATTTCAATTGAGCACGAAAATTCCAACTAATTTATGAGAATATAACATCAATGGAACCAATAACAAGTGTGCTCAATGAATCAAACAACAACAATTATCAAGAAATCATACAATGAAAGATGAAAATCAACACTCACCACTTGTAGATCTTGAGAAAATATTGCAAGAGTAACACTTCAAATTGCTTCACTTCAACTTCAAAAATCAGAATCACAAGCCTAGATCTAAGGAATTGAAGAAGAAAAATAGAGTGGATGGAGGTTTAGCTCAAAGAATTAGAGAATTCCAATGGAGAATTCACTAATATTTATGAAGAAGAAAAAGCTTTGAGTGAATTTGGAGAATTGTGGAAAATAATAGAATTAAGAGAGTAGAGAAATATTTTAAGGTGAGTTTGGATATCAAAAGCTTGAAATTTGAATGAGAGGAGGCCTCTATTTATAAGGTTTTGATTTGGGAATGAGTGTTGGTTTGGAGTTTGGTTTGGAAATTAGAAGTAGGCTTGGAAATTGATTTTGAGCGAAATTGAATTAATTGGTAATTAATTTTGAAATTAAAAGAAAATAAAAAAGAAATTGGAGCCCAAGTCCACAACTTGAAAATTGCCCAATTTTTCAACATTCTCGTAGTGCAATCGATTACACTTTAGTGCAAATCGATTGCACTAAGTCATTTTTTGAGAATTTGTTGAATTGGTCAGTGAGCAATCAATTGCTCAATTGTAAATCTATTGCACTTTTTTTGAAAAATTGGTTTTAAATCAAGTTTGGGAAAAACATCGGAAAAACTTACACTTCGATGTCTTGGATTGATACCTACAAAATTACAAGATTTAAAGACAAAAGCAAATATATATTTTGTATTTTAATCGAGGTTAAAGATGAAGTAAATGCAGATCAATCATGCATGCAAAACACAATTTGGGTGCTTGGAGATTCCTTAAGAGCAAACTTAGGAATAGGAAAACCCTTAGAGCCTAACCTTGTTTGTGATCTTAATGCATTGTGATCCCAACTTGTTTTAATATATAATCTTCTGAAAGAGTTTGTTTAACAAGCCACGCGTGTGGCCCAGTGGTTAATCTTTTCATCTTTCAAGCCCATGTCCGAGTTCAACACTCACCATGGCCCAAATAAAATTTTAACACTAGTTTTTTTTCCATGTTTTAAACAAACTTCAACATTTTCAAAAACCTATTAAAACTTCTCATTTTGAGACGATTTTTTGCACACTTGTCATTTAGTACATCTATTTTATTACTATGTCGAAAAATCACAAAAAATATTTTCTTTTGATATATTTTTACTAGGTTAAAAGTAAGACTTTTAAGTATTTTAAAATGCTTTCAAAAATGTTTCTTCTTGATTTCTTTAACCTAATCTTTTTAAAACATTCATGTGAATAAACTTTAACCCTTCAAGTCTTTTCAAAATATTCAAAATGTTTTAATTGACTTACACACCTCCTACTCCATGGTCGATTCGACTAATTCCATGAAAGTACAAACTGAACTAGGTTTCTTTCGAAAATCTTTCGAACTCAAAAATCAAATTGATCATGGGCCTCCCTTAAGGTGTAAGTTCCAACCATCTTTGTACATGTTCAATTCCTTCTACATATCCAACCATATTTGTATATATTCAATTCCTTGTACATATCCAACCACCTTTGTACATATTCAAGTATAACTAGCTTCTTCGCTTGTTTTACCTACTTGTTTATACACCAATTCTACTGGTATTAAGAGGAGCATTATTCTCTGAAACTGCTCTTATTCCAGTGGCCCTCCTTAAGTGTGTAAGTACCACTCCTTCTATATATCCAAGTATCACTAGCTTTATTTGCTTGTTTTATACACTTGTTTATAGATTTCCTTCATATACTTGTTCATGTTTATTTATGTCATTACAACTAGTATAATAACTAGGTTTCCCATATCCTCTTCTTGGTCTTTGTACAAAATAACTCCCTCGTTGAGTTATCCTCCTGTTGGGCTTCCTACAAAAGAACTCCTTTGTTGAGTTGGCCTTTTGGGCCTCATACAAGAAAGAGATATGGAAATCTCCAACAGCCTCCTTAGAGATGAGACACAAATCATCTCTATGGAAGAAGTATCTCATTTATAGCATTACATTCATATCAAACATGTTTTCAAACAAACAAACAAAAGATCTTTCTTAACTGTAAGTGGCACGCTTGTATACTCAAGCTAAACCTAATGCTTACAATGAAAGATCCAACGCTTTTTCAAAACATCTTTTCATTCTAAGAACTATAAGCGATATACTTGTACAAGTTAAACACCCATTTCTTATAATGAAAGATTTAACAATCAATTTTCAAAAATGTATATGATAAAATAGATTAGATACATTTTTCATTAAGATGACACTTGTCGTTATCTCTTAAAAATCATTGCCTCCACTAGAACATAAGTGGGAACCACGATTGCTCAATTTGTCAACCTCCTTTTGAGAATACGTAGGCACAAGGTCTCACCCTTGATGAGCATACTTCTTTCTCCCTCAAACCACCCAAACCTTAGTTACCCTTAGATCCCGAGCTCCAATTTCTTTGATTCCCTCTAGGGGATATGTATGCAGAAGATTGCAATGATATTTGCGGGCATAATCATCCTAAACAAACTTATGTTCCTATCCAACTTACCTTCTTAATCCCAAAGGAGAAACTTTCCCAAACTAGCATAGGAAATAAAACACAAACACAAAAAAGATCCTGTAGAGTACTATAGATACATAGGGTGCTAATACCATCCCTTTGTATATCCTAACCCCGAACTTAAGAATCTCTACTCCCTCATGCTTTGCATTTGGTTTCATACTAATTGCATCACATATCTTTTTTAGGGTCTTTTAGTTTCCCCCTTTTCCTTTCGTTTTGTAAAAATAAAGCTTGGTGTTTATGACATCTTTTCAAAAATAAGTTATTTTTGAGTCGGAGAATCGAATTCGATTTGGTTCCCTCATTCTTCATTTTTTACCCGATAGAAAAATGGCGACTGGCTGAGTACCAAGCTTTTTGTTTCCAAAAAGAGGGTTAAGTCTTATTTGTGCATTTGTTTGGTTTATTTTGGTTATGTGTTTTATTCAGTTACTCACGATTTCATGTGATGGAAAAAATCCTAACCCGAATTAAGAAACACTTAAGAATTAGATGGGGTATAGTCTTGTTAACTTACGAGGAGTCTTAGTCCTTAATAAGTTAACTGAGATCCCTCGTCATGGAGGTTTCTTTGGGGTAATTTTGTTTAGCAAGTTTGTTGCGAAGACATTTTTATTTTCAAGCGAACCAACGTTTGAGTTGTCAGAACCCATAACCCATCCCGCCTTTTAGGATGTAGTGAAAACAATTCAGGTATAGACATGGATTAGTTGTAATGAGAGACTACGATCAAAGTAGTTTTCTTGAAAAATATTATTGGACCACGAGTTAATTGTGTAATATGATAATATTTGAAATGTATAGACCTTGTGATCAAGAGAACATGTATTATCAAAGAAATCAAAGCTTGTTGGCATTGGCCTCAAGACTCATGTCTCTTACTAATGACGATATTCATTGGTATACATTGGCCTACAATGATATGAAAATCATTGACAGTTGTGGAGAGTTTGCCAACGCATTCCTCATTGGTACACAAGGAGGAATTAATTACAACTCATTCTTGGCAAGACGTCAACTTGGGTATGCAAACCGAGTAAACCCATTGGACTTACAAAGGAGGGTTACTTTTATCATGAAAGGGAAGATTTACAAGGTTTGAAAGTCATAATGATAAGAGCTTGGCACCATATTCGAAGGAAATAAAAGGTTAGGTAAGGAATTGTGTAGCCATAGAAATCTAAACTTGTTGGGTAAAGAAAAGAGCGAAGGAATTCAATGCCTTATGCTTATGAAAACCCATGTTCCATGTGGTATCTAAATCGACCACCATTCCCATTGAGACTATGGGAGAATACCAAGAAAATTAGGCTAATATGAGGCTAGAAAAAATGCTTGGGAAGGCAAATTTCTTAAGGATGACTTTGAGAATGTAAAGCTTAAGAAACAGTCAAGGATCATGAAAAACGCCTACTTTCAAGATGGATGGCTCATGGAGAAAGATGATAAGATCCTTGAAAGGATGACGTGATCAAGAATTACATCAAATAAAGAAAATAAATCTTGAAGAATTGACAAATGGTACTCCCTGCCTTGACGAGTGGAAGAATGTTGTTAACAAGCTTAAACCGAGAAAGTCAATTGAAATCTTACTATGGGAAAGAGATTCAAGATGAAGCTACATCACATTTGGTTCTTCATCCCAAGAAGATGCTTGATTAGGATTGTTTATATTTTATTTTCATTTTCTTTGTTGTTGTAAGAGCTATGATCCAAAAAATTGTTGTAATCTTTCCTTAATATATCAATGAAATAAGAGTTTTGTGTTCCGATGTTTGCAAGAATTTTCTCTTTAGAATTCTTTGAAAAATCATTTCTTCTCTTTTGCATTTCATAATCATGCATCATCTTGCATTTAGAGTTTGTTACCTAGAGTATTATCTTTGGAATTTTCTCTAGGGATCATCAAGTGCGCCTTAGAGTTTCCCGATCGCTCACAAATACCTTACAAATACAATTGCAAATAGAAAGAAATCAATGGAAGATTTCGAACAAGAGAATATTGAGCTTGTGGTACAAAGAACCACACTTCAAGAGGAAGTGGAAAGACTCGCTTTGGTGAGCTCAAGTAGTCAGGCAAAATCAAACAACCACCTAATAGTAAAGTTCAAACAACGAGGATTTCACACTACTATTCCAACTTCTTCCTCACAGCTAGCAATCCACTTTTCATAATGCCAAAGGGTTACCCTTGGGGTATTCCTTTCAACTTTGGTATAAGTTTTCACAAATATTTCAAGTAACCGACAACCACAATTGAGGTTCCTACCTTATGTAATTCAATGTTCACTTGCAACCCGGAGTAACCTTTCCACAATTCATACTATTCCTTATGTGAACAAAAGTTTATCATGATCTTGGCGACAACGCAGATCCTCGTGGATATATGGATGATCTCCAAGAATAATTCAATAAGATCCAAATAGAGATCAAGGCTATATGTGGGAAGTTTTTTTGGGAGAAATGCCCATGATCCGTGGTCGGTTCCTAGTGTAAGAATACTACCAAATTCAAAGTCCCCGACTTTGAGAGAAGTATAGGTAACTCTTTCCCACAAAGCCATCTTGTGATGTATGCTAGGAAGATGTCTACTCACAATGATAATCATCAATTGCTCATTCACTACTTTCAAGACAGCCTTTACTAGCGTTGTGTTCATGTAAAAGTGTCGAATCTAGGGAATCGAATCGAATTGAATCTCTAGCTCAAAACGATCTCATGCTTTGATTTTTTAGAAAGATGCAAGCATCAAGCTTTATTATTTCCAAAACAAGAAAAATGAGATGAAAAAGGGGAAAGCTGTAATACCCTAAATAAATAAAGATATACGGTGCGCTACTAGCGTGAACTAGACGCAACGCATTGGCGAGATCCGAGTAAGGGGTTTGTTATATAGAGGAAAGATGGCACCCTATATATATATATAGTTATCTATAGCCTTATTTGTATATATGAATATTTTTGATATGTTTGTGTGTTTTAATTTGCTATTTTATTCTTGGGCAAGTTTCTCCTTTGGATTTTAAGAAAGGTAGGTTAGGCAGGGTCCTAAGTTTTGTTATTATTGTGCTCGCAAAGATCATTGGGATCTTCTGCATACATATCCCTTAATGGGAATTAGAGCATCTGTAGCTTGGATCTAAGGGAGCTATGGTTTTGTTTGGTTTGAGGGAGAAAGAAGTATGCTCGCCAAGGATGAGACCTTGTGCCTACGTATTCTCAAAGGGAGGTTGAGAAAGTCAGAGCAATTGTAGTTCCCACTTATGCTAGTGGAAGCAAAGGGTGTTATTAAGAGACAAAGACAAATGTCATTTTAATGAAAAATGTATCTAATCTATTTCATCACATACATTTTTGAAGGGTGGATTGATTGAATCTTTCATCGTAAGTATTAGGTGTTTTGCTTGAGTGTACAAGTGTTACCACTTACGACTTAAGAAAGATGATTGAATCTTTAATTGTAAGTTTTGGTGTTTTGCTTGAGTGTATGCCACTTACGGTTAAAAGATGTTTTGTTTGAAAAGAGTGTTTGAAAAGTGTTTGATTTTTATGTGATGTTATAGATGAGATACTTCTTCCATCGAGATGATAAATGTATAAATCTTTAGGAGAAATTGATTATTGATTAGGGGATGCTTTTAAGAAGCTCGTGGGTCCTTGTATTGTAAGCCCAAGAGGAGGCATCCGAGGGTCATTGAGGGTCCCGCATTGTGAGCCCAAGAGGAAGCTATAGGGTATGGCTGGTTTTGATTTAAGAGTGGTTTCACCGGAAACCATCCTCTTAGGATTCAAGAGTGATTTAATGGAAATCATACTCTCAGGGTCTATCCTAGCACGGGTGATACTTTGTATTGAAGCCCAATAGGAGGCTGTTAAGAGATCCGTGTCTCTTTCTTGTTTGATGGCCAGAGAAGGCTAAACTCAACGAGGGATTTCTTTTGAACGAAGCCCAAGAGTAGGCTAACTCAAAGGAGTTGTCTTATATGAAGCCTAAGAGGAGGCTAAACTCAACGGGTGAGTTATCTTATACGAAGCCTAAGAGGAGGCTAACTCAATAAATGAGTCTTGTACAAAGCCCAAGAGGAGGCTAAAGGGAACCTAGTTGTTAGACTAGTTGTTATGTTATAACCGAATGCTTATATGAACAAGTGTGTGATGTGTATTCACAGAGTTTATGAAATATATAAACAAGTGTATAAAACAAGCATTTAAAGCAAGCGTAACTTGAATATATACAAAGGAGTGGGACTTACATCTTAAGGAGGCCCTTTGGTTTAAGAGCAGCCACCGAATAATGCTCCTCTTAATACCAATGGAATCGGTGTATAAACAAGTGGATAAAAACAAACGAACGAAGTTTGTTATGCTTGAATATTTACAAAGATGATTGAATGTGTACAAGTATATGAACATGTACACGAAAGTGTCGATATGTACAAGGAAATAAATATGTATATAAAAGGTTGGGACTTACATGAGGGAGGCCCATGATCAATTTGAAAGAAATTCAGGAGAAACTGGTTCTGGTTTATCTTCAAATCTAGTTGATCATGGAAAAATGTGTGTAAGTTTATTGAAAGGTTTTTGAAAAGGTTTTGAAAATGATTTTGAAAAGTGAAGGATATTCACAAGAAGTTGAAAAAGATTAGGTTTGAAAATTGAAAGAAAACATTTTGAAAAGTATTAAAATACTAAAACGCCTCATTTTTAACCTAATTAAAATATAATCAAAAGAAAATATTTTTGGATTTTTTTGACATAATCATAAAATAGGTATATTAAATGACAAGTGTGCAAAAAATCATCTCAAAATGAGAAGTTTTGATTGGTTTTTGAAAATGTTGAAGTTTGTTGAAAAAACATAAGAAAATTAGTGATAAAAAGAGAGTTTTGGTCCTAAAGAGGTTTAAACCCAGGACTTTTGGCTTAGAAGTGAAAACATTTTCCACTGGGCCATGTGCTTGACTTGTCATTTAATCACCTTATTTTAAAGGAGTTTTGAAAAATATTTGAAAATAAGTAAATGAAGTTTTGAAGAAAGGTCGAAGCTCGTTCAGGAGATTCAGGTTAGAGTTCGAAGGGAGTCGTGCTTTGATGCTTCAAGGAGGTCATAAGTTTGATGCTTTTGAAGGATTCAAACGCTTGATCTTTTGAGGAGGTCGAAGTGATGCTCAAGGAGGTAGAAGCTTGATGCTTTTAAGAGTCAAGCTTGATGCTTCCGAATGAGTGAGCATTAGAAGTGCTTCAAGAAGAGCGCATAAGCCGGGGAGTCGCATCGGTCATGCTTCAAGGAGGTAAGTTTGATGCTTGAAATAGTCGAAGCTTGATGCTTCGAAGAGTGAGCATCGTGTGCTCAAGAAATGAGCCATAAGGGCTTCGAAGGAGTCGACGGTCGATGCTTCAAGGGATGAGCCTTTATTAAAAAGGTCCTGGGATTTGAACCTGGGCCTTGAGGTGAGGCAAGAGATTTAAGAGAGTGTTGGAGGTAATACATCCATATCTTAACTCTAACCATAAATATATATTAGAAACCTTATTTTAAATTTTCTAAACCGAAAACGCGCCAACTCATCTTCTTCAACCTCCAGATTTTGATCCATGAATTCTTCAATTCTCAATGAAATTGCATGATCTAAACATCAAACTTGCTCGGATTTTCACCAAGAACGATGGTGGCAATTAATTTCACTTATTTTAAGCTTAGAACTATTAATTTTCGTATGAACACGAAGAACCCTAATTCAAAGATTTGATCATGAAATCGATGAGCATGGATTTAAGCAATTGATTGAGGGTTATTACTCAATGATAGTGCGAAACAAGATGGCCAAGCCTTTTTGAACCGAAGTTAGAAATTAAAGAGTTCAAAGTTCAAGCCTACCTCTTCAAGTTGAATTCGATTCTTCAAGGAAGTATTACAGAGTGGTTTGATGATTGTTACAACACCACGGGCCTTATGGAAGGTGTATGGATGCTTGACTTGCTTGGAAATGGTCGGATTAGTGTACCCAAGTCCAACCGAACTTGCTCAAAGTGAAATTAAATTTTGATGATGGAGTCACAGTCGTTGATGAGTGTTGGATCACTCATGTGAAGTGTATGGAAGGTTTTAAAGTGAAAGATTGTAGCTTGAGTGGAATGGAAATTTGAAGTTTTGGCTTAAACTTGCATTTTATGGATTTTGGAGAAGGTTTCTGAGTTTGGCTAGTTCTTGGGCTAGCTTGAGGAATCTAACAACTTTCTAATGATGTTTAGAAAACATTTGAAGCCTAAGATTACTCAGAAATTGCAAGGGCTTGAAATTTGCAAATTCTCCCACTTAGAAACTTCAAACTTGAAAAACAAGAAAGAAAGAAGGAAAGCTTGGATTATGATGCTTTGGGGTAATTTTTAATGAAGAAGTGACCTCTATTTATAGGGCAAGAATTCAGAATGACAAGCCAAGGATTTAATTGAAAGAGCATGCAAGTTGGCTTAAGAGGTAAGAAGGAATCTTTTACATTTAATGCACATGGTTAACTTCTTTAACCATGGTTAAAATTTCCTTCTCTCAGTCATTGCTAACTGATATTTATCAGTTATAACTTATCTCTCAATGGTGACAAGGCTTCTAGAAGGGGAAAATTGTGAAAATGACCTATAATCTTGAAAAATGACTTGTAATTTTTGGTTATGGAGCTCTAAGTTTCAATTTCAAAACCCTAGGTACACAAAGTGTTTTTTCAAGTTCTTAGTTATTTTGGAAAGCTTGTAACATGATCTACAACTTTTATGTTTTGAGTTTTTATTGAATCAAAATGGATCTAGGAGAAAAATAGCCATAAAAGTAAGGGAAAACCATGTTTTTTAACACTTGAAAATTTTTCTAAGTGTTAGAAAAGTTTAAACTTAGACTTTTTGTTGACTTTTTCACATTTCTTGATTTTTTATGATCATGATGGATAATTTGAAATGATTTTATGATTGAAAAATTTAGATTTGTTGACCAAAAGTCAAAGTTTGACTTTTTTGAATAGTTGAATTTTCATTAGATGATTCAGAATTTGTCTGATGAAGAAACATGGATTTTGGAATGTTTTGAATCAAGAAATTAGGTCAAGATGTTGCATTGATGATGTTAAGATAAATATTCAAGCAAATAGGTCATTCATTGAGCATAAAGTTAATGATTCACTATCTTCGATCAAAACCCTAATTGGTCAATTCAAGGTAGATCATGAGAGAAAGTTGGGAATTTGAAAATCAAATGTTGATGATGGATTAAGATAGATCAATTGAGGTGAGTGGAGACTCAATCCCTAATTGATCATATCTTGAACATGAAATTTTGATAAAACCCTAATTTGACTCTAGGAGCACACGCACGATCTATCCTGCTCGAACTCGTTAGGGATGCAATGATGCATATGTGACTCGATATAAGATGGTATCTTAGGTCAAAAATTGGGGTATGACACGCTTCTAAAGCGGTACATGGGATTGGATAGTAGTAATATTCAAACTTTCAACAACCTAGGTGAGGCCTTTGTTCGACAATATATGTACAACTTAGACATGGCCCGCATCGAGACCAACTTAGAGAAACAACTCAAAGAGATAAAGATACTTTAAAAGAATAAGCCCAATGATGGAGGGAAATCGTCCCAAATCAATCCAAAGATTGAAGAGAAAGAGATGACCAAGATCTTCTTAAATATTCTTGGCCCTTTTACTACGAATGCATGATCTCTAGCGCCCAAATGATTTCACCAAGATGGTATACATGGGATGCGATGGAAGAAGGAGTCCAAGTGACATTTGACCAAAGAAGTTGAATCTTCAAGGGGAACCAAGAAATTTGGAAGTGGTTTCAAAGAAGAAGGAACAAGATGTTGGAATGGTATCCCAAGGAGACCAAGAAGAAACATTAATCATCCAGTAGCCTATTGCACCGCTTTTAGTTCAACTTCAAATGCGGATTCACCCCATAACTTCAAAGAATAGAATCAACAACCTCGACAACAAAGCTCAACCATTCAACAATAATCAAAATCATGCTCCAAGGATTTTATAGTTTGACCCAATTCATGTCTTACATAATTATATTCTGCTTTTAATCGAGAGGCATCTTGTTCAAACTAGAGCACCACCACCAATGCCCGCTAAGTTACCTTAGTGGTACAAAGTCGATGTTTCGTCCTTTTAACCAAGGGGCATCTAGCCATGATCTCGAATATTTCATAGCTTTAAAGTCCAAGTCCAAAGATTGGTTAGAGCTAACCTTCTTTATTTTGTTTCCTTCACTTTAAATTTTATTTTCTACCTTGTCTATTTTGTAATGTCGGATCGATGTCACGACATCCCGAGTCCGGCCCCTAACAAAATTTCAATTGGTATCAAAGGCATCCTAGTCAAGCTTCGGATGAGATCCATGAGGATTCTTTTGGTTGTACAAAGGTAGAAGATTGTTTGAACAAGGAGTGCTCATATTTTATGGTACCTAGAAGTGGAGGATGGACCTATTTGTGAAGAACTAGACCAACCTGATCAAGAAGATAAGGATGTTTGAACAAGAAAGTTAAATTCAAAGACTTCGGAGTGAAGAGTTTGATTGTATTATTTAGCCTCAGACAAAGATAGGAAATATAAGAACCTTCATGCAGGAGTGAAGACATTGATAAGGTAACCCTTGTGCTTACACATTAACACATTGTTAGGATTTTGGTTAGGTCTAGATTGTTGCTTGATGAAGAAGCAAACATATTGTTGGGTTGATTAATTTTCAATCCTTATGTGTCATTCTAACAATAAAATTATGGAGTAAGCATTGTGTACATTCTGTTGAAGTATGGCTATATTCTGCTACATAGCCTCTGATGCAACCCCTATAGTGAAAGAAGAATCTTAGGGTTATTTTACCAACAAAATATCCTGGAAGATTATTACAACTATAGTAAAAGTGTCAAAGATACTTGAGATCTTTCTCAAGTCCACTCATAAAGGCATGGATTATTAAAGTTGATGGGGATCAATTGATCAATGATACTCATATTCATCTGCAAAGTGTTTACCTTGAAGACCTTCAAGGATGATGTGTTCCCAGAAGATGGAACAAATGTTCTACTAGATGTTAGAACATTAGTACTGGTGTGCAGCTACCAGTTGAAGAACAGAGGTTCATTGCTAAACTAATGTAGTGAGTACATATGTTTGGAACCTACTCCGATCCGAAGAGAGATTCGCTTATCAGCTTGATCAGACACGATCAACAAGTTCTTTATACCCGATCTCGGTTTATTTCGACCTAAGCTTATGGAAGTATTAAAGTAACGCCAATTCTCGAAGAAGACTCATAAAGGTATACACTTCCTTTATGCATTATCAAAGTGAGCTTATATCTAGTATTTTCTTCTAATCAAAGGAACCGATATGTGGAATTTTATTCATAACCATAGAACATACTTGAGCTGAACATGTCTCAACCACGCTGAAATATGGTCATGAACGTTGACCGCCCTATTATCCGTGAAGGGTAAAATAAGAATCAAGCCAGATTGCTACGAAGAATCTTAATATTTAAGTGTCATGCCATAATTGAGTATGTTCCGTAAACCTAGATGAGTGAATCCTCTATAGGTACAGATGGCATCCATCATCTCAAAATCGTAATGAAAGTCCAAGAAAAGTTTATTGAGACGTGGCCTATACTATTCCTTGATGTGTCGGATGCAAAGTTGCTTATCACTATGTCTCTTTAGTTCCACCCCAAGTGTTATGAATAAGATGTTATGGATATTAATCAAGAAGCATAATGGATGATGTCATATCGATGTCATAACATCATCTAAATGTCTTAAGTTTTAAGTATATATGTTTTTGCCCGAAAATAGAAATGTGTGAAGATGTAATCATCAATAATCTAGTGTGAGTAGTTAATTCTAACTAACTAACCGATAGGTACTTTGACGGAGACTAAGTACTTATTAGTTGTGCAACCGAATGCAAAATTCATATACTTGTCGAGAGTCGAGTATATGTATGAAGAATTCATTGCCTAGTGTGAACTATATGTCAATACTAAAGTTCACTATTATCTTCACAAGTTAAGGATGTGTGGCAATGTTATCCTATGATTAATTGAAGACGATTCATCTAAGGAGATGCATACGATGTCAAGTAAATATCTTGATGGGAGCGGATATTAACAATAACCGGTGGATATTTGAATCAAAAAGAGATGAAGTATGTGATGTATAAAAGAGAATGTTCTATAAAGATATAACATCACAACGGTTGAGGACACTGAGAGATAAGGTTTTGACCTATCTGTTGAAGACAAATTTATGGTTATACACATAAGGTTTCTTCAATTACACGTAATGAGTGTGACAATCAATCTTGTGTGGCAAACCGAGGATTCCTAATTTGGAAACCTGGAAAATTCCAAATAAAAGAATGCTTAAGGACCAACATCAAAGATGTCCTTAATTTATATATCTTAGGGGAGTAAAGGGTATGGAGATCACTAAGACAATATAATTCTACTTCTAATCAAATGGAAAGCCTTTCCAAGACCGATCTTTTTAATCCGTATACAATGTCAAACAAGAAGTCAGAATATAACTCAAGACATGTTTCATCCTTGAAAACTATAACACCCCAAATTCTACCCGGAAAATATAAAGAAAATCAAAGTATTTTTAAAATATTCATACAACACATGGGATGCCACATTTCAACTTTAACAACACAAACATATCGATACATAACACCTTTATTATAAGGGACCACATAACACTTGCTTCACCTTTAAAACAACTTTTATTTAATATGCAGTAATCATTAACTTAACTTCCTATATCATTTACAACGGCATGTTCAACTTCAAAATAACTAACCAGTTTGTTCAACAACATGACTTAGTTTTTAACAACACAATAAGGACAACAAGAGTCAATAATGTAAATAACATAGACTAAACATCCCCGAAAAGCTACGATCGAGCAAACTAAACCGACTTGGACTAACAACAACTAAATTCTTCATTCTCGAATACCGCACGCTACTAGTATAAAGGCAACTTTAAACAAATGAAAAGGGTGAGACGCTAACGATATAATTGAATACATGATAAACAATATATTAGATCGATTATATAGAATCACCACTTCACAACTTATACTAACAATTATAAGAATTATATCACAACAACATTTCCAACACCACATAACAACTATTTCACAACTTGTGAATAACAACAACTTAAATCATTCGACACATCAACATAACAACTATAATTATGCGACTTTAAATGCAACTCAATCTGGCACATGCATGTGGTACCATTGAGTAAAACTTCCAACATAATCATTTGGCGTTTATCAAGCATAAAGCATAAGCCTTCAACATAATCATTTTGCCCTAACGCCAACGTGTTTTGCCAATCCAGCAACGGATGAGCATTCCTCCAACATAAAATTGTCAATCTAGGCCAACATGGTTCCATTGTGCCAACTTAATAATGCAATGTATGACATGTTCCCGAACTTCAACAACAAAATCACGACAACACAACAACAACAACAACACACAATAACAACAACATAACAACTAGTCAACCGCTAATTCAATATTAGTCATAGGCCTACAACTTAGTACAATTCAACATTGGCAAAGTCTACAATTTAGTACAATTCAACATTGGCTAAAACCTACAACGTAATCAACATATCAACGTAATCCCAATTCAACACCGCCTTAGGCCTACAACTTAATAAACATATCAACGTAATTAACAACAACTCATCAAGCAAAGCCTACAACTTAATATACCCTACACTACATTCATCCACTTAATAACCCACTACTAGTTACTACATTAATCTCGAGTAACTTATTCTACAATTCAACTTACAATCATTCGGATTGTTTTATCTAATTCTAGTTAATCGCTAATCGGTTAGATTGCTAGTATTTTGATTCTTCACTGCTATCAACAACCATTCCGCTACTGTTCATTCATCTTTAAATTAGTATATTAATCCTAGTTATTGAGTATACCACTAGTCCACAATTCTGCAACTAATCGACTTCTACTATTTCAACGCTACCACAATACCTCGGCTAACTAAAACACCATCTGTTATCTTCAACTAGTTTACTCTTGTCATTATTCATATAATCTACATAATCCAACTAAACTAACTTAATTTAATAGAACACCATACAACCATATTGTCACTTTATTAATAAACTTTCTACCAATTTCAATCACTTATCTTAGTTGATTATAATGGCACACTACTTTAATTCCTTCAAATTCCGGTTAATTGGCTATATCGCTTACAACTACAACCATACTAATCGGAACTATTTCCAATCGATTCAGGTATCATTCCTTATTAATTACTAGCATTATTTTACTCATGAAATCCTACTCAAATTTCTCTAATTCAAGTACTTAAATTGGGCAGAACTCACAAACCAGAAAATGTGTCCAAAACTACACAGTACGCGCCGCAAACCCACCTTTGCGCCGTGACTTTAGCAGGGACTCCGTTTGTGCTGTGTCAACCTGTTGGGGCCGCTAATTGAACAGAATAGCAAGGGTTTTTCTACGCTTCAAACATCTCTCCAACTCCATGATCACGAAGTTTATGCATCCAATTCCATGGTAGACCAAAACGAATCAACACAGTATAATAGCAACAAAGGGGATTAAACCCAAGGAACATTTACAAATTTATGCAACCAATTTCATGGATTGTCAAGCAACAATTTGGAATCAAATCACAACAATCAAAACATTAACACAAGGGAAGATCTATAAACCTCATCAAATATATCATCCATCATGTATCCCGTTATAGAGTTAGAACCCCACCCTTACCGCTTTGATGACAACTCTATACCTTGATCGGATTTCCGGAACCTTGGCTCTAGCAGCTTTTGCTTTTGCCTCCTCTCTAAAACCCCACTCCTATTTCTTTCCTCTAATGACCTTCTTTCTCTTCTTTTATAATCCCACTAGTAATAATAATAATAATATTTTATTCAATCTCTTAGTAATCTAAATGGGCCTAAGAGACACACCTCCTTATTACTTTGCAATACCACAATTAAAGCCCAAGTCAATTTAATAAAATAGTCCGTTATTGATAATAATATTATTTTTAATATTATTTCTTCAAGATAATCAACTTTATTAATTCCCCGACAAACCAAATAAAATGCGACTTCAACTTAATAGTCCAAATATGTTTCCCAAAATAATACCGACAAATTCGATTGATTCTCGAACTTCGAGTAAATCCAACAATCAACTTAAATAATTTAATTAATCAATTAATTAAATTTGCTGCTATAATTCTCCCCACTTAGGATATTTTTCATCGTCGAAAATTCGCCCAACACAACTATCCTTAATATCACTTCCTCATCTAACCCTTTTATCCTCAAGTTGCTCTTGACAACAATTCGACCATTACTTTTCCGATATAACTGTATCTCAACACGACTTGAATCTAATACGCATACAACATAACCACTACTAACTTGCCAACCATTTTGGAAATATCTTGAAACAACACCTTATAACATATCAACAACCTTCGCTTGCTCATACTTGACTTATACAACATCGTGTCATTACCGTCGCAACATAATCAACACTAAAACACATACAGATTTCTCATTCCATATCCGAGGTCACTCATCCGCAAAATAATGACAACTCTATTAATCTCGTCGTATCACTCTTATAGTGACATCGACATAGTCCACTGATCAACTTCATCATATCATAGAGTACTACTCATCATCTACGGTAGCCAACAATAATGTCATGCAACCGAACAAAATTTTATAACACCAACTTAATAGTAATAATTCGACCACCAACCATACAATCCATCTTAATTCACCGTCCATATTAGAGCTCTTATTCACTTATAAGGTTCAAGCTTCAACCAAGTTTTAGACTCCTTCACATGCATCATTCTTTCACTTCGATGTTAGCTCCCACATAAACTATCTATTCCAAATTTTTAACGTCCCTCGACTTTTCTATGGATACATCTCTATTAATTCTCATCAACTCGAAGCAACTATCTTCACATAAGATCCATTACTTAATACACTATTAAGATAGAAAATCCAGTCTACATCTCCAACACAATCTCGCTTCATCACTTCACTTAACAAATTAACTCAACAAATACACACACAACTCACCATCAACCAACAACCATAGTAAGATCTTTATAGAATTCAAAAATTTATGAGACAACACAAGATTACATCACGCTCAGCCTTCGCAACTCGATTATCCTTCTTCCTTCACTTGCTCACTATCAAGATAGCAAGATACGCCTATACCATCCAAGTGATTCGTCCACTATCAACAAGAGATTACGGTGATCGCCTCAACATGTTAATAGATAACCGACAATCATAATGGATTATAAACCATCTTTACTAACGATAATAATGTTCTTTTCCAACTTGTACTCAAACTCCATACTCCAATAATCTCCAAAGTGTTTTATGATACCCTCACAACTTCCTCTCATTCGATCTTGTCGACGAGTCACCAACATTCAACATTTAGAAGGTCCACATTACACTCACTTAGTTTCACACGAAGGTTCAGATTCTTCGACTCAAGAATTTCTTCTACATTAGTATATTCACCATCTCGCTCCATTTAAAATTTTAACAACACCGCTCCACACCGCCTTAGTGTTAGAGCCTCTCCAATTCTCCTTTTCCTCATGCCACTACCTTGGCATCACAACCACGACTTTAATTCCTCTTAAAAGCACCATACTTTAAAGGACATCATTATTCCAATTACTAAGGGTAACAATCAACTTTTGATTTTTTAAATCCATAGTACGTCGCGAACCATCTTGCCCCGCGATCCTTGCGGAAAACACAACAAGGGCCACGTCCACATGTTGGCATGAATCGAATAGAACAGAAGGTTTGCTGTGGGAAAACATTCCCTAACACATATAACTCCAGATTTTCCATTCGATTCAATCTCAGATCAAAACCCAACTATCACAACTTATGACAACGATTACCACAAGGTTATTCAAATTAATATGGCGACGAAATCATTCAAACTTTTATAACAACTTATTTATCATCACAAGAATTCCACAAAACTGTCTACGATAATCTATTACTCTATCACCGTTCCAACATTGACGTCCTACGTAAGGCTACATCAACTAACAACTTCACATTCTACTAGCAACGCTAAAACATCGCAACCTTCTAAATTTCATCCGCTAAAAGTTTTATCCCTATTACTTAACAGTTCACCTTGAAAAACATCAAGAATTCTCATTCTACTTGTATACCAATAATCGCTACATTACTCCTCATCCTTCTAGAAATAAACATCAACAATTTCTGATCATGCTCCATCAAGACCTTCCAATTTGATTCTAAAAACTTGAATTCATGTCACCTCGAAACAACACAACTTAAACAATACTTGCATTGTCCCCACCAAGAACATATGACACCAACATCTTACAATCGAAACATATCCGAGAACAAAGCCCCCACTTAGCTTCAAACCAACTCCCGCAACAAGTGATCAAAAGAAACAAATACCGATAATGTTTCACACACTTATCACGACAGAGGAATAAACAAAGATTAGACGATTAATCGCCGGAAGGACCGACCGCCTAATACCACTAATGTAACACCCCAAGTTCTACCAAAAAATATAAAGAAAATCGAGTATTTTAAATTTTTCATACAACACATGGGATGCCACATTTCAAATTTAACAACACAAACATATCATATACATAACACCTTTATTATCGGTGGACCACATAACACTTGCTTTAGCTTTTAAAACAAAACCACCTTTTATTTAATATGCGCGGAATCATTAACTTAACTTCATATATCATTTACAACGGCATGTTCAACTTCAAAATAACTAACCGGTTTGTTCAACAACATGACTTAGTTTTTAACAATACAATAAGAACAACAAGAGTCGATAATGTAAATAACATAGACTAAACATCCCCGAGTGGCGATCGAGCAACTAAACCGACTTGGACTAACATCAACTAAATTCTTCATTCTCAACACCGCATGTTACCAGATAAAGGAAACACGAAACAAATGAAAAGGGTGAGATATCTAACGATATAATTGAATACATGATAAACAATATATTAGATCATATAGAATCACCACTTCACAACTTATACTAACAATTATAACAATTATATCACAACAACATTTCCACACAACATAACAACTATTTCACAACTTGGAATAACAACAACAACTTAAATCATTCGACACATCAACATAACAACTATAATTATGCCACTTTAAAAGCAACTCAACCATGCACATGCATGTGGTACCATTGGAGTAAAACTTCCAACATAATCATTTTCCAGCCATCGAGGCACAAGGCATAAGCCTTCAACGTAATCATCATTCCGCCTAACGGCCAACGTTTTGCCAATCCAGTTAACGTGATGAGCATTCGCCCAACATAAAAATTGTCAATCTAGGCCAACATGGTTCCACCGTGCCAACTTAATAATGCAATGTATATGTGCCCTTAACTTCAACAACAAAATCATGACAACACAACAACAACAACAACACACAACAACGACAACATAACAACTAGTCAACCGTAATTCCACATTTGTCATATGCCTACAACTTAGTACAATTCAACATTGGCTAAAAGTCTACAACTTAGAACAATTCAACGTTGGCTAAAACCTACAAATTTGAGTAACTTATTCTACAATTCAACTTACAATCATTCGATTGTTTTATCTAATTCTAGTTAACTACTATCGGTTAGGATTGCTAGTATTTCGATTCGCACTACTATCACAAACCATTCCGCCATCGTCATTCATCTTTAAATTAGTATATTAATCCTAGTAATTGAGTATACCACTAATCCAAAACTCGCAACTAATCGACTTGTACTATTTCAATGCTACCACAATCTCGCCTAACCAAACACCGTCCGTTATCTTCAACCATTCTACTCTTGTCATTATTCATATAATCTACATAATCCAACTAAACTAACATAATTTAACAACCATACAACCATATTGTCACTTTATTTATAAACTTTCTACCAATTTCTATCACTTATCTTAGTTGATTATAATGGCACACTACTTTAATTCCTTCAAATTTCGGTGAATTGGCTATATCACTTACAACTACTAACATACTAATCGGAACTATTTCCAATCGATTCGGTTTCATTCCTTATTACTTACTAGCATTATTTTACTGTGAAAGCCTACTCAAAGTTCTCTAGTTCAAGTACTTAAATTGGCGAACTCACAAACTAGAAAATGTGTCCAAAACTACAAGACATGTCGTGAACACACCGCGCCGTGACTTTAGTAGGGACTCGCCATACCACACAACCCGCTGGCACCGTGAACTCGATCGAACAACAAGGGTTTTCTACGCCGCCAAGATCTCTCCAACACCATTATCACCAAGTTTATGCATCCAATTCCATGGTAGACCAAACGAATCAACACAAAGATAATAGCAACAAAAAGGATTAAACCAATTAACATATACAAATTTATGCAACCAATTTCATGGATTATCAAGCAACAATTTGGAATCAAATCACAACAATCAAAACACCAACACAAGGGAAAATATATAAACCCCATCCCACATATCATCCATCATGTATCCCGTTATAGAGTTAGAACCCCACCTTACCTCTTTGATGGCAGCTCTAAACCTTGATCGATTTCTAGAACCTTGGCTCTAGGACTCTTTGCTCTTGCTAGCACTTTCCTTGCTCTTGCCCCTTCTCCAAAACCCTACTCCTCTTCTCTTTCCTCTAATGACCTCTTTCTCTTCTTTTATAATCCCACTAGTAATAATAATAATAATAATAATATTTTATTCAATCTCTTAGTAATCTAAATGGGCCTAAGAGACACATTTTCTTATTACTTACGATACCACAATTAAAGCCCAACTCAATTTAATAAAATAGTCCATTATTAATAATAATATTATTTCTAATATTATTTCTTCAACGTAATCAACTTTATTAATTCTCCAACTAATCGAATAAAATTCAACTTCAACTTAATACTCCAAATACGCTTCCCAAAATAATACCGACAAACCCGATTGATTCTCGAACTTCAAGTAAATCCAATAATCAAATCCTTAAATAATTTAATTATCCAATTAATTAAATTCGGGCGCTAAAAACCAAAGTAGGATAGCTCTTAAACTATTTATCTAAAAAATGTATTGATGGTGTGTATCACTTGTTCTGACTTAGTGCATGTCCTAATCTATGCACAAAACCACCTTAAGTAGTTCTTATTTAAATGACATCTCTTGATCAAGACAATTGTTACAGTCTAGGTCTGTTATTTAAATTGCTCAGGTTCTTAGAGTCTTACCTTCAATTTCTTTTGAGTCCTTGTTTGAGTCTCTCACGCTCTTCGTTAGGATATGAGTAAAGAGTATATAGGTTATGTTTTGCAACTTGTGACAAACATAGGGATAAAGGGTAGTGTTCGGACGTTGTTAAGTTTGAGGTCCTTCTTTGCAGCTTGCTTTTGCAAAGATATTAAATAGGTTTCCTATCCGAGTACCGCTTTTCTCGATTTAATCTTGTTTTTGAGTTATGAACACAAATTGTGTCTTGTGTTCGAGTTATCCAATTGAGGTCTCGGTTCTCTATGTCTATAAATGGATAGTTCATGTGTTTGTTTCATAGTGAGTTTCCTCTTGTGCTCCAAAAGAGGATGGTTGTGTCAACTGTCGTAGCATAGTTCTCTGCTTGAGGGGAGTATAGTATCTTCTTCCTCATGTGCATCATGGCCTAAATATTTCTCCTTCTTTATGAAGATGACGCCTATGATGTTATGTTTCCTATGTTATAGTGAGTTCTCCTTCAACAAGCCTTTGCATTATGGCGAAAAGGGGAAAGTGGTTTTGTTATACTATCTCAGAAGAGAAAGTTTTAAGGGAGATAAACTTTGTGTGATCTGTGAGATCCTTAAAATAAAGAGAGAACATTGGATTTGGACCTTCTAGAAAGATGTCCTAGTGTGATGTTTCGACATCATAAAAGAAGACTGAAGATTGTTACATGTAGAGTTTTGAACATCATAATTAGTGACTACTGAAGACTTCTAAATTGCTGATGCTAGATAAAATTGATTAAACCCTTGTATATTTTATTATGCTTCTGTAATACAAAGGTTATGTAAATCAGTTTTAGCCAAAATAAGCCAAAGAGGAGATTGTTGATTCTCTATTCTTAGGATTGGCTATATGTTTGGTAAAAGTAATTTAGCAGCAATAGGTTAAATAGGATTTATAACTTGTAAGGAGAAAGCAGGTTGAAGTTCTATTTAATGGAGAAACATGTTGTGTTGAAATGTTTCAACATCTGGAACAACATATCGAAGTAGATGTCACAACATCTTGTTTGAGCTGACATATTGGATGATGTTATGAAGCAGAATATTCCTAAGGAGAATCTTTTGCAGAATTGTAACAACTTACTTGTTGTTACTTGGAGCCCAAATTATGGAAATATATTAGGGAGACTTTATAGGAGAATCTGCTGCATTTGTTAATTCTCTATTTGTTGTTATAACAATATGAAGATATTTGTGAGAGTATCTTGAGCAGTTTTAGCAAGCTATTTTGGAGAATATTGTGGAGTAGTTTTAGCAGCAGCTTTGTTATGTCATTTGTTTTGTTTTGAAGGCTCAAATCCAATTGAGTAATATGTTATAAATAGAAGCTTTATAACCTAAGTTTGGTACCACCGTGATTAAATATAATGTAGTTTTTAGGGTCGAGTCTCAGAGTGAACCTCCCGGATTGTGGGAAGGTCACCATGTGTAGACCCAAAGCTATAGGTAAGAGGGTGTTATGTTCTTGGAGGAAATTGTAAAGTAACTCCAAGGTATGTCCTAAGTTTAAGTATATTTCTCTTAGTCTTAGTTGGTTTGTGTCACTTGAGTGACATTTGTTTTGTGTTCAAGTATGGTATCTTCAAACCGCTTTAGTGTCACAAAGGTGTGACATCGAGGGAGTGAGTTGAGGATTATCATATATAAGTGTGGTATCTTAGGTAGAAGGATCACCGGTAGTTTGATTAAGTGAAGAGGTGTAAACGGGAAGGTTTACCTCCGAATTAATATTGTTGATAGTGAACTTTATCCTCGCTCGAAGCCCCTAGACGAGGTTAGTTGAGCAAACCGGGTTATCAATTCTCTTTGTTATTTTTGTTTCTGCACTTTAAATTGTTTGTTCTACCTTGTCTTTTTGTAATGCGGATCGGATGCCACGACATCCTTAGTCTGGCCCCTAACTAGAATTTCAGTATTGAAGTGGATCTCGACAAAGTCAAAGCTATTCATGAGATGCCTGCGCCAAGAACTCAAAAGCAAGTAAGAGGTTTTCTTAGATGGTTTAATTATATCTCCGTTATTTCTCTCAAATGATCACATTGTGGGCAATATTCAAGCTTCTTGCAAAAATCAAGGGTTGTAGTACAAAAGATTGCCAAAAGCATTCGAAAGTATAAAAGAAAACCTACTAGAACCTCCAATATTGATTCCTCCAATCAAGGAAGACCTTTAATTATGTACCTAACCATGTTAGAAGATTTTATGGTTGCGTGCTTGGACAACAAGATGAAACTTGTAGGAAGGAGCGTGCCATCTATTACTTGAGTAAGAAATTCACAGATTATTAGTCTCACATTCCATGCTTGAGAAAACCTATTGTGTTTTGGTATGGGTTTCAAAAGTCTCCTCCAAGACATGATCAACCACACGACTCGGTTAATCTCCAAATTGGATCCAATCAGTACGCCTTTGAAAATCCTACTTTAACAGAAGGATTTCTCGATGGCGTGTTATTGTCTAAATATGACATCTAGTACTTCAAAAGCGGTCAAAGAAAGCATTCTCACGATCACTTGGCTTATCAACCAATCAAATAATACCAATCTCTCAAGTTTGAATTTCAAGAGGATGTTATGTACTTGAAGATGAAATATGACGAACCGTTACTCGAAGAAGGTCCCGATCCCGAATCAAGATGGGGCCTAATTTTTGATGGAGAAGTTTACGTTTTTGGCAATGGAATGGGTAGTCATCATTACTCCGATGGAACTCATATCCTATTTTTCGCCAGATTGCTATTTGATCACTAACAACATCGAATATGAAGCTTGTATCACGGGTATCAAGAATCCTTCGACTTAAGGATCAAGATCCTTGACATTTATGGAGATTCACCATTGGATCAATCAAATCAAAGACAAGCACGAACTCACCACCTTGGTTTGATTCTGCATCGAGATTATGCAAGACATTTGTTGACCTTCTTCAACAAAGTTGAATTGAATCACATTCCCGAGAGATCAAACCGAATGTGCGCCTTGGCAACTCTATCTTCCATGTTCAAAGTCAACCATTGGAATGATATGCCTAAGATCAACATTAGACGCTTTGAAAGACCCGCCAATGTGTTTGCTATTCAAGCAATCATCAATGATAAACTGTGGTTTCACGACATCAAACGCTTCCTTCAAACTCAAGAGTACCCACTTAGGCATCACACAAAGATAGGAAAACTCTAAGGAGGCTTTCTTGCAATTTCTTCCCGAATGGAGATGTGCTATACAAACAAAACTTTGACATGGCCTTGCTTAGATGCGTGGACATACATGAAGGTGTGTTAATATAAGAAATGCATGAAGGTCCTTTAGAACCCATTCAAATGGTCATGCAATGTCCAAGAAAATATTAAGAGCTAGTTACTATTGGATGACAATGGGATACGATTGTTGTAAACACGTTAAGAGATGTCACAAGTGCCGATCTACACGATAAGATCCATGTGCCACCGACTTACTCAATATGCTCCTCTCGTGGCCTTTCTCCATGTGGGTATCGAAATGATTGGAATGATTGAACCAAAAGCTTCAAACGATCATCGCTTCATCTTAGTGGCCATTGATTACTTCACCAAATGGGTCAAGCGACATTACGCCAATGTTACAAGACAAGTGGTTGTGAGGTTCGCCAAGAACAACCTCATTTGTCGATATGGAGTTCCAAGCAAGATCATTATAGATAATGGTCGAACTTGAATAACAAAATTATGAAAGAACTGCAGGAGGAATTCAATATTGAGAATCATAACACTTCTCATTACCTACCAAAGATGAATGGCACTGAAGTTTCAGAACACTTGATCGCAAATGGCACTATGGCAAATGTCATGATAGCAAGAGTCGCCACCGACTTTTCTTTTATCCAATTAAGGGAAGGAGAATAGAACAGGAAAAGACCTTCGTTAGATTCTGAGTAAGGGAGGTGGTTATGAAAAGGGAAGGTGTTAGCACCCTTTCCATCCATAGTTATCTACAGGCTCTTAATTGCTTAGCTTACTTTAATTGTTTTTGTGTGTGTGTATGTTTGAAAAGATTTTGAAAAGACATTTCACTTTGACTTGTAATGATTCACCGGAATGTACTAAGTGTTTGGAAATGTTTTGTTTTGAAAAGAGACTTTGTAATGATTCACGCTGGAATGTATACAAAGTGTTTGATAAAATGTTTTGAAAGTGTGAAGTGTGAAAAGTATTTTGATCAAGCAAAGAGACTTATTACCTACCTTAACGGTCGTTTCGTGTTATTTTGCTTCTTAGAGTAACGCTATCCATACCATTAGTTGGTAGGTAACTCACCCGCTCGTGAAAGGGACATTCGAAGGGACATGGGATGGTCATAGAAGGCAACATGTCGATACCTTAGCATATTCAGGGACGATCATCACATTTCAGAGGCAACAATCGAGGGACTAGATAATGTGTTCAGAGGCAACAATCGAGGACTATGATCTTTAATTCAAGGGACTATGATGATATATTATAGGCAATCTGCTAAGTGTTGCACCCCAAAATTTACCCTCTTGATTTAGGCTTATGTTTCATCATAAACATCATATTGCATTGCATTCACATCTCATGATAGGATCCAAGCTTTAGGGTTCTCAAGTCTTCACAAGCTAAGGAGGTTGATTGTGTTAGCATGTCCTTCTCGAGGAGATCTCAAGTTTCCATATTTATGGATCTTTCGTCATTATGATGTATTATGCCACGGATATTCCATTTGTCTCATTAATCCCATAGGAATTGAAGTTTTGAAGAGAATTGGTGAGAAATGCATTTGTGGCATTCATCTAGTGAAATTAGGGTTTTGTAATCTATGGAGTTTGAAGCTTGGATGAGCCATTTTCTTGGAGTTTTATCTTCTTATTATCATTTGAGTCATCTTGGTTCGTAGAATTGCTCATTACATTCCCAAGGTTTGAGGTTTTGAAGCTTGATTGGTCACCCCAACACATGGAGCAAAATTAGGTTTTGAGTGAAATCGTGATTTCTTCAGATTCTTCATTCAAACTTGATTTCACTTGTTTCTATATGTTGATGGACATCTATGGTTGAAATATTGAGGCTCAACTTGGAGGAAGCAAGTCAATTGATCACAAGGGTAACCATCAATTCAAAGATCACATTTTCATTTTCATGACCAAATTCATCATTGAATCAAGGAAATTGAAGAAGTTGGAGTTAACTTGTTTTTGAAGTAATTGGAAGTTTGAATTTTCTCTAAGTGTCTATGGAACTTTGACACCTCATAACTCTCTCAATTTTTATCCAATGATTGCATGCCATACTGGAAATCTTGGAAAAAATCCAACAAGATTGCTAATGTAAAATTTCAAAAATGCACCATTTTAGAGATATTTGAGTTAGATGTTTTGTGCACAAAAGTTGACCAAGGTTGGCAAGGATGCGCTGCTGGGTAATTTTCGGGCATTTCATTGAGTAATTTCAAAAACAGTGGGCATAATGTTGAAGCTTATATCTTTTGATTGAATGGATTTTTGAAAATCACTTCGTGCATTTTGATGTATCCCATGAGAGCTTTAAATGGAACTTTGAATCATGTCATTTGTGTAAAATTGATCAAGATACAAGGTTCACAAGTTGCTTGCATGAAGTTGAAACCATGCATGCCCATGTTTAAGAAACGCGATTGCCAAAGACGATTTTTCCTTAAAAGCCCAGCATATTTGAGCACATTTTGCTCATACACATTTCATGCATTCTTGGATTTTTCTCATTTTTGGCAAGCTGGAGGATTCCATCACGTGAGCTGAGTATGCACTCATTTTCCAGCTCATCAAAACGCAAGCAAGCAAGCATAACGAGAGCAAAACGCAAGCTACATGAAAGATGCCATTTTATGAGATTTTGCCATAACGGATTTTTGAGAGCAAAGACCAAGCTACCCTCTCAATTTTGACAGAAATATAAATTGGAAGCTTCATTTTGTGGAAGCAGACTCTCTCTCTCTCTCGTTTCGAGATCCCAAAATTGCTCTGCACTTTTCAAATTTCACAAACTTTGAAGCTACAAACTCGTTGAAGTTGATTTTCTTGATCATTACCACTCCATTGAGGATCCGAGCAAGATTCAAGTGTTTCCTCTTCAAATATGAGGCATATTTGGATTTATTTTCCAAATCAAGAGGTATGTTTCAAATCTCAACTGGAATTCTAGCTTGTATTTGATGAAATAGATGATTTGTATGCGTGGTTAATGGCCAAACATTAGGTTTGATGTATAATTTCCTGCTTGTGAAGCATATTGCATAGCATGAAGTTCAAAACCAGTTTAGGATTATTTTGTGATTTTCGTGTTCGATTTCTTGAAGTGTGGTGAATCATTTGATGTTTTACAAGTTGCATGTTAGTTTGCCATGTGATCTTTAATTTGAGCTTTGAATCATTCATTTTGGTTGAGAATTGAGTAAGATGTAGTTGTTTGAAGTTGCATGAAACTGGTAGAACACGCGTTTAGGGTAAAATGGAGGAGATGAGGTAGTACTCGATTTATGCAATTTTGAATCTCCATTTTGATAATTTCATAATTAGCATTTTGCATCATTTAATTTCAGATTCAAAATCATCCAAAAGTTCCAAAAAAATATCATAGGCTCAGAATGATTTTAAATATTTTGTGAAATTTTTTTCAAATTTTTAAAAATGTTTTGACCATTTAAATAAATTTGACTTTAATTAATTGTATGTTCATTGAAAAATTCTCAAAAATACTTTCCAATGTTTAAAATTCCACAAAAATATTTTGAATCCTCATAATATTAGTTTTGAGTTTCTGAATTTTGTTTGATAATTTTTGCATTTTTGCATAATTAAATAAATTCATGCATTTTAATGTATTTCATGCATATTTAAATTAATTTTAAATATTTCCATGCATTTTAAAAATGAACAAAAATATCCTAGTCAAATGATCATATTCCATGCATTTTGAATTTTATTTCAGAATTATTGCATTTTTTCTATTTTTTCTTTTACCATTTTATGCATTATATTGCATATCATGCATATTTAATTCATTTAAAAATATTTCCATGCATTTAAAAAAATGAATAAAAAATATTATAGCTCATTGATAGCCTACCTCATGCATTTCTGATTTTTATTTTACAATTTTATCATTTTTGCATAATTAAACCAAATTTTGTATTAAATACATGCTTTGCATCATACATTTTGCATTTTATTTGCATTCACCATTTTTTTCTTGGAAATAAAAAGGGACAAAAATATTTTTTATCATGTTTAGGGTGTTGGGTCACTGTTTCCAATTTTTATAGATTTTTGTTTCTGATTTTTGAATTTTATCTCATTTTCTTTTATTATTTGGTCATATGAGCATGCATAGCCATAGCATTGACTTTCTTGAATTTTGTTTGGACCATTCCATGGACTTGTAACTTGCAAGGATATGTCCCTGACTTGTAAGAGATTTGAGCCTCCTTTCATTTTTATTTGAATTTTATCTTTCATTTTCCTATTTTTATGGAATTTCAAAAGAACATACCTTTGCCTAGTGTAATTGGGATCCAACTTACATTGTGCTTGTGGACATGATTTAAGGGCATCCCTTAGTTGTGTAATGATCATTTGAGTGCTCTAAGTCATATGTGACATGCTTTCATTCATTGAATATCCTATGTTGGTCACTAAGTGTATACCTTGAGCAAATTCTTCCATGGTCCTTGAGGCCTCTCTACCTAATGTTTTGATTCTTAGACCCCTCTCTTGCATAGTTTGTGTTTCTAATTGATGCTTATGGAGAATGATAACCTCAAGGATAGTCTTCTAAGACTTGAGAGACACTTGACCTCAAGGGATAACTTGGATCTTTATTTAGAAGTTTAATTTTCATATCATTGGTTGCATCCTGTGCATGGATTGTAAGGAGAGGAATGCATTCATGCAATTCTTTAGGAATGTACTTCCACCCCTTATTTCATCCTCATAGAATATTTAGGCCTTGATTCCAGTATGATTGATTCATTTAATCCCTAATTTGCTCAAGCTCATGGAACTTTTGTTGATTAGAATATTGCCAACTTTTGCTTATGGTTGTACCACTTCTATTGTATGCATCATGCATGGTTCTAACAATCTAATTTTGATTGAGTCTTTGAGTTTTACTTCTGACCTTGCACATTGTGTAGTCCATAACCCAAATGCTCTTTGATTCATTGGCTTTCACTCATTTGTAATGTCATCATGATGACCTAAAAGAGCTAGATTTGTTTTCTTCTTCTTTTCTATGTTTGGTGGGCATACCTTGAGGGATTATAGGTTCTTGATTTTTGAGGCATGTCTTCTCAATGGACATTAACTCAAGCTCATGACAACAATCTTGTGAGGGTTCTATCATCACCCTATGACATACAAGACATCTTTCCCTTCCTACAAATCTTAATCAATGACATTTGATCAAAGATAGGTGGTATCTTGCTTTGGATGATTTTACTCATTAAATAGGTGATTTGTTTGTGTATGGAAGCTTTATCTTCTACATTTGGTTTCTCATGATCATGTCTTGACTTATGACATAAGTCACACATGGTTTTAATTTTCAAATAAAAACCCCTTGATTTAAATCTTTTCTAAGTGTCATGTTTAACTAGTTTAGATGCTTCTTCCAACTTGTGTGTATAAGCTTTTTACTTTGTTGGATTTGACTTTATTTATAGTTTACTTGGGTCTTGAGCTACTGACCTTGTGTGTTATATTACATTCTTATCTTGCCTCTTCACCATGATTGACTCATTCACTTTTTGTTCATTCATAGGTAATTCTAGGTTTAGAACCACTCCTTTCCACTACTAATTTTTGCATCGTGATTAATGGTAGAGCATGACATTAGATAATTGCTTTGTGTTCATATGAGCATCATGTTTACATCTTCATCATCCATCTCATTTTTCCATAACACTTGACACAAATATGTTAGGACACATTCATCTAAGCACCTTCACCACCCACCATTAGATGCATGTTTAAGCTTCTTTCTAGTTGTTTTGTTTGTGCATTATAAATAATGAACATGTATATGATGATAATACATTCTTGACATGATAGCTACTGCCATCTACATCTTTGTATGCCATTTATTTTATCCTTTTGCTCTCATGCATCAATCATGCATCATTCCATCTTTAGTTGCATTCTAGGTTTAGCATTTCAACTAGTTTATGCATTCATGTTGTAATTGCATCCTCATGGAGTTTCTTTTATGGTTTGATCATTAATTTATTTTCATAATGTTGGTGCTGTAGCCTCTTCATCTTGACACTTTCTTTTCATGTCATAAACCTCACACACCTAGATGCATTTCACCACACACGCTTGTTGCACGTACGCTTTTGATAGATTTTGGTTCTTAAATATTTGTGGGTTATTTTGCATGATGTAAATGAGCATTAACATGATTAGCTACTGACGTATGTCTTTTTATTCTTTAATTTTCCATTAACTTCATCTAAGTCCATCGCTCGCACAATTACCCCTTGTATGCTTTTAGATTAGTTTCGACCTAGTTTATGCATTAACTTGTTTGTAGGTGTTTATAATGATGATTGATGCTTGTTAAAGTCTTGTATAAACTTTGTAAATAGATGTTGTGTCTACTGACCTCACCACACATGACACTTTGCATGAGCATAATTCATTTGAATTTCATTGCATTTTCATCTTTTCTTCTTCTTTTTTTTTCTAGCACTTGTTAGTGCTTGTTTTGTGCTTTTGCCAAACCACTTTATTTGATTCTACCCTTTTCACTTGGTTTTCCAACCAAGATGGTTGATTTTATAGGCCCCTTAGGTTTTGCTCTCTTTATTGTTAGTTTTCGGTGTAGACATTAAGTTAGGCATCCATGTATGATAACTTCGTGTGGATCCTCCTTGTTTATATCCATAACTTAGGGACAACTTTGCATGATAACATTAGGATTTAGAAGTAGGTTAATTTCCCTTAGCCATTTTACCTTTATCCTTTTGCATCCTTAAAACTAAAATCTTGTTTTTGTCAAGAGCCATTAAAACATTCTAATAACCTGAAACTTTTTCCAAAGTAAAAGATACAAACCAATTAGTATATGGTGTTTCGTCGTCCTGCTTGCTGATGATGCTTCGTCGTCCAGTTGCTGATGTTTTTCCATCTCATCCTCTGATGTTTCGCCATCTCATTCTTTGATGTCTCGTCATCTCGTTTGTTGATGTTTCGTCATCCTGTCTCCGATGTCGTCATCACGCAGGTGTTTCGTCATCGCTTGTTGTTTGCCGCTAATCTAAAAAATAAACTAACCAAAACAAGTGAGCCGAACTATGGAGCTCTGACTTTCCCATTGCACGAGGGAATACGAGGGTCTCGTCGCTGGGCTAGATCGAGCAACCTTGTAATATTTCCTTTTCCCGTGTTTTCTTTCTTTTATTATTTTCTTTTATTTCTTTATTTATCTCCTTTTG